>JAANYP010001630.1:0-198650 GCA_020465985.1 Centrapalus pauciflorus | reverse complement strand
AGTCTTTAAAACTCTAGCTCGTGTATAATTTAGTCGAGCTCGAGTATAATGAAGTTGAATAAAGTGTAAGCCAAATCTTGAGCAAAACTAAAGAAATGAGTTGAGGCGATCTAGAGTCCTATTGACTTGAACTCGAGTCCAATGAAAAGTTGTAATTTTCATTTGCTAAATTTTTTTGCATTTTACTAGGTTTACTTTGGTTTTGGATGAAACTAAAGGTGATGATGATTTTTTGTTGTTTAAATGTTTTTGCATGTGTATGTTATCAGTTGGGAATTGAGAATCAAAGCTTTTTGAGTGGTTTAAACAAAGAATTGAAGCAAATCCACTGTTCAGGTACGAATTTGCGCTTAGTGTGTGATTTACTATGTGGTCTTGGTGTTCTTGACTAAATGAAAGATTTATATATGTTTAAGGGTTGGATATTTACATGAACTATGTGTTATTTGGTTATCAATTGTATTTAAGGGTTTATAACCGAATATTGGGTAAAATGTTCATTTTTTGTAGTGTTTTGAAATATGGGAAAATTGTTTTTTGAAAACAAGTCATGAAAATTCCGTGGGTTCAAACCCTTTAGACTTGAATTTGAGTCCTGAAATGTTAAGTCAGTTTAAATGGAAGCTTTTTTGAAACCTTGAGCATGGTCGAACTAGAGTCTTTAAAACTCTAGCTCGTGTACAATGTAGTCTAGCTCGAGTATAATGAAGTTGAATAAAGTGTAAGCAAAATCTTGAACAAAACTAAAGAAATGAGTTGAGGCGATCTAGAGTCCTATTGACTTGAACTCGAGTCCAATGAAAAGTTGTAATTTTCATTTGCTAAAGCTTTTTGCATTTTACTAGGTTTACTTTGGTTTTGGATGAAACTAAAGGTGAGGATGATTTTTGGTTGTGTAAATGTTGTTGCATGTGTATGTTATCAGTTGGCAATTGAGAATCAAAGCTTTTTGAGTGGTTTAAACAAAGAATTGAAGCAAATCCACTATTCAGGTACGAATTTGCGCTTAGTGTGTGATTTACTATGTGGTCTTGGTGTTCTTGACGATATGAAAGATTTATTTGTGTTTAAGGGTTGGATATTTACATGAACTATGTGTTATTTGATTATCAATTGTATTTAAGGGTTTATAACCGAATATTGGGTAAAATGTTCATTTTTTGTAGTGTTTTGAAATATGGGAAAATTGTTTTTTGAAAACAAGTCGTGAAAATTTCGTGGGTTCAAACCCTTTAGACTTGAATTTGAGTCCTGGAATGTTAAGTCACTTTAAATGGAAGCTTTTTTGAAAACTTGAGCATGGTCGAACTAGAGTCTTTAAAACTCTAGCTCGTGTACAATGTAGTCTATCTCGAGTATAATGAAGTTGAATAAAGTGTAAGCAAAATCTTGAACAAAACTAAAGAAATGAGCTGAGGCGATCTAGAGTCCTGTTGACTTGAACTCGAGTCCAATGAAAAGTTGTAATTTTCATTTGCTAAAGTTTTTTGCATTTTACTAGGTTTACTTTCGTTTTGGATGAAACTAAAGGTGATGATGATTTTTGGTTGTGTAAATGTTGTTGCATGTGTATGTTATCAGTTGGGAATTGACAATCAAAGCTTTTTGAGTGGTTTAAACAAAGAATTGAAGCAAATCCACTGTTCATGTACGAATTTGCGCTTAGTGTGTGATTTACTATGTGGTCTTGACTAAATGAAAGATTTATTTATGCTTAAGGGTTGGATATTTACATGAACTATGTGTTAATTGATTATCAATTGTATTTAAGGGTTTATAACCGAATATTGGGTAAAATGTTCATTTTTTGTAGTGTTTTGAAATATGGGAAAATTGTTTTTTGAAAACAAGTCATGAAAATTTCGTGGGTTCAAACCCTTTAGACTTGAATTTGAGTCCTGAAATGTTAAGTCAGTTTAAATGGATGCTTTTTTGAAACCTTGAGCATGGTCGAACTAGAGTCTTTAAAACTCTAGCTCGTGTACAATGTAGTCTGGCTCGAGTATAATGAAGTTGAATAAAGTGTAAGCAAAATCTTGAACGAAACTAAAGAAATGAGTTGGGGCGATCTAGAGTCCTATTGACTTGAACTCGAGTACAATGAAAAGTTGTAATTTTCATTTTCTAAAGTTTTTTTGCATTTTACTAGGTTTACTTTGGTTTTGGATGAAACTAAAGGTGATGATGATTTTTGGTTGTGTAAATGTTGTTGCATGTGTATGTTATCAGTTGGGAATTGAGAATCAAAGCTTTCTGAGTGGTTTAAACAAAGAATTGAAGCAAATCCACTGTTCAGGTACGAATTTGTGCTTAGTGTGTGATTTACTATGTGGTCATGGTGTTCTTGACTAAATGAAAGATTTATTTATGTTTAAGGGTTGGATATTTACATGAACTATGTGTTATTTGATTATCATTTGTATTTGAGGGATTATAACCGAATATTGGGTAAAATGTTCATTTCTTGTAGTGTTTTGAAATATGGGAAAATTGTTTTTTGAAAACAAGTCATGAAAATTTCGTCGGTTCAAACCCTTGAGACTTGAATTTGAGTACTGAAATGTTAAGTCAGTTTAAATGGAAGCTTTTTTGAAAACTTGAGCATGGTCGAACTACAGTCTTTAAAACTCTAGCTCGTGTATAATTTAGTCGAGCTCGAGTATAATGAAGTTGAATAAAGTGTAAGCCAAATCTTGAGCAAAACTAAAGAAATGAGCTGAGGCGATCTAGAGTCCTATTGACTTGAACTCGAGTCCAATGAAAAGTTGTAATTTTCATTTGCTAAAGTTTTTTGCATTTTACTAGGTTTACTTTGGTTTTGGATGAAACTAAAGGTGATGATGATTTTTGGTTGCGTAAATGTTGTTGCATGTGTATGTTATCAGTTGGGAATTGACAATCAAAGCTTTTTGAGTGGTTTAAACAAAGAATTGAAGCAAATCCACTGTTCATGTACGAATTTGCGCTTAGTGTGTGATTTACTATGTGGTCTTGACTAAATGAAAGATTTATTTATGCTTAAGGGTTGGATATTTACATGAACTATGTGTTAATTGATTATCAATTGTATTTAAGGGTTTATAACCGAATATTGGGTAAAATGTTCATTTTTTGTAGTGTTTTGAAATATGGGAAAATTGTTTTTTGAAAACAAGTCATGAAAATTTCGTGGGTTCAAACCCTTTAAACTTGAATTTGAGTCCTGAAATGTTAAGTCAGTTTAAATGGATGCTTTTTTGAAACCTTGAGCATGGTCGAACTAGAGTCTTTAAAACTCTAGCTCGTGTACAATGTAGTCTGGCTCGAGTATAATGAAGTTGAATAAAGTGTAAGCAAAATCTTGAACGAAACTAAAGAAATGAGTTGGGGCGATCTAGAGTCCTATTGACTTGAACTCGAGTACAATGAAAAGTTGTAATTTTCATTTTCTAAAGTTTTTTTGCATTTTACTAGGTTTACTTTGGTTTTGGATGAAACTAAAGGTGATGATGATTTTTGGTTGTGTAAATGTTGTTGCATGTGTATGTTATCAGTTGGGAATTGAGAATCAAAGCTTTCTGAGTGGTTTAAACAAAGAATTGAAGCAAATCCACTGTTCAGGTACGAATTTGTGCTTAGTGTGTGATTTACTATGTGGTCTTGTTGTTCTTGACTAAATGAAAGATTTATTTATGTTTAAGGGTTGGATATTTACATGAACTATGTGTTATTTGATTATCATTTGTATTTGAGGGATTATAACCGAATATTGGGTAAAATGTTCATTTCTTGTAGTGTTTTGAAAGATGGGAAAATTGTTTTTTGAAAACAAGTCATGAAAATTTCGTCGGTTCAAACCCTTGAGACTTGAATTTGAGTACTGAAATGTTAAGTCAGTTTAAATGGAAGCTTTTTTGAAAACATGAGCATGGTCGAACTACAGTCTTTAAAACTCTAGCTCATGTATAATTTAGTCGAGCTCGAGTATAATGAAGTTGAATAAAGTGTAAGCCAAATCTTGAGCAAAACTAAAGAAATGAGCTGAGGCGATCTAGAGTCCTATTGACTTGAACTCGAGTCCAATGAAAAGTTGTAACTTTCATTTGCTAAAGTTTTTTGCATTTTACTAGGTTTACTTTGGTTTTGGATGAAACTAAAGGTGATGATGATTTTTTGTTGTTTAAATGTTTTTGCATGTGTATGTTATCAGTTGGGAATTGAGAATCAAAGCTTTTTGAGTGGTTTAAACAAAGAATTGAAGCAAATCCACTGTTCAGGTACGAATTTGCGCTTAGTGTGTGATTTACTATGTGGTCTTGGTGTTCTTGACTAAATGAAAGATTTATATATGATTAAGGGTTGGATATTTACATGAACTATGTGTTATTTGGTTATCAATTGTATTTAAGGGTTTATAACCGAATATTGGGTAAAATGTTCATTTTTTGTAGTGTTTTGAAATATGGGAAAATTGTTTTTTGAAAACAAGTCATGAAAATTCCGTGGGTTCAAACCCTTTAGACTTGAATTTGAGTCCTGAAATGTTAAGTCAGTTTAAATGGAAGCTTTTTTGAAACCTTGAGCATGGTCGAACTAGAGTCTTTAAAACTCTAGCTCGTGTACAATGTAGTCTAGCTCGAGTATAATGAAGTTGAATAAAGTGTAAGCAAAATCTTGAACAAAACTAAAGAAATGAGTTGAGGCGATCTAGAGTCCTATTGACTTGAACTCGAGTCCAATGAAAAGTTGTAATTTTCATTTGCTAAAGCTTTTTGCATTTTACTAGGTTTACTTTGGTTTTGGATGAAACTAAAGGTGAGGATGATTTTTGGTTGTGTAAATGTTGTTGCATGTGTATGTTATCAGTTGGCAATTGAGAATCAAAGCTTTTTGAGTGGTTTAAACAAAGAATTGAAGCAAATCCACTATTCAGGTACGAATTTGCGCTTAGTGTGTGATTTACTATGTGGTCTTGGTGTTCTTGACGATATGAAAGATTTATTTGTGTTTAAGGGTTGGATATTTACATGAACTATGTGTTATTTGATTATCAATTGTATTTAAGGGTTTATAACCGAATATTGGGTAAAATGTTCATTTTTTGTAGTGTTTTGAAATATGGGAAAATTGTTTTTTGAAAACAAGTCGTGAAAATTTCGTGGGTTCAAACCCTTTAGACTTGAATTTGAGTCCTGGAATGTTAAGTCACTTTAGATGGAAGCTTTTTTGAAAACTTGAGCATGGTCGAACTAGAGTCTTTAAAAGTCTAGCTCGTGTACAATGTAGTCTATCTCGAGTATAATGAAGTTGAATAAAGTGTAAGCAAAATCTTGAACAAAACTAAAGAAATGAGCTGAGGCGATCTAGAGTCCTGTTGACTTGAACTCGAGTCCAATGAAAAGTTGTAATTTTCATTTGCTAAAGTTTTTTGCATTTTACTTGGTTTACTTTGGTTTTGGATGAAACTAAAGGTGAGGATGATTTTTGGTTGTGTAAATGTTGTTGCATGTGTATGTTATCAGTTGGGAATTGACAATCAAAGCTTTTTGAGTGGTTTAAACAAAGAATTGAAGCAAATCCACTGTTCAGGTACGAATTTGCGCTTAGTGTGTGATTTACTATGTGGTCTTGACTAAATGAAAGATTTATTTATGCTTAAGGGTTGGATATTTACATGAACTATGTGTTATTTGATTATCAATTGTATTTAAGGGTTTATAACCGAATATTGGGTAAAATGTTCATTTTTTGTAGTGTTTTGAAATATGGGAAAATTGTTTTTTGAAAACAAGTCGTGAAAATTTCGTGGGTTCAAACCCTTTAGACTTGAATTTGAGTCCTGAAATGTTAAGTTAGTTTAAATGAAAGCTTTTTTGAAAACTTCAGCATGGTCGAACTAGAGTCTTTAAAACTCTAGCTCGTGTACAATGTAGTCTAGCTCGAGTATAATGAAGTTGAATAAAGTGTAAGCCGAATCATGAAAAAAACTAAAGAAATGAGCTGAGGCGATCTAGAGTCCTATTGACTTGAACTCGAGTCCAATGAAAAGTTGTAATTTTCATTGCTAATGTTTTTTGCATTTTACTAGGTTTACTTTGGTTTTGATGAAACTAAAGGTGATGATGATTTTTTGTTGTTTAAATGTTTTTGCATGTGTATGTTATTAGTTGGGAATTGAGAATCAAAGCTTTTTGAGTGGTTTAAACAAAGAATTGAAGCAAATCCACTGTTGAGGTACGAATTTGCGCTTAGTGTGTGATTTACTATGTGGTCTTGGTGTTCTTGACTAAATGAAAGATTTATATATGTTTAAGGGTTGGATATTTACATGAACTATGTGTTATTTGATTATCAATTGTATTTAAGGGTTTATAACCGAATATTGGGTAAAATGTTCATTTTTTGTAGTGTTTTGAAACATGGGAAAATTGTTTATTGAAAACAAGTCGTGAAAATTTCGTGATTTCAAACCCTTTAGACTTGAATTTCAGTCTTGTAATGTTAAGTTAGTTTAAATGAAAGCTTTTTTGAAAACTTGAGCATGTGGTGCGAACTAGAGTCTTAAGGGACCCGAGCTCGTGTAGCAATGTAGTTCTATCTCGAGTAATATTGAAGTTGAATAAAGTGGTAGAGCAAAATCTTGAACAAAAACTAAAGAAAATGAAGCTGAGGCGATCTAGAGTCCTGTGAAATTGAAAATCGAGTCCAATGAAAAGTTGTCAATTTCTTTGCTAAGTTTTTTGGCATTTTACTAAGGTTAACTTTGGTTTTGGATGAACTAAAGGTGATGATGATTTTTGTTGTTAAATGTTGTTGCATGTGTATGTTATCAGTTTGGGAATTGAACAATCAAAGCTTTTTTGAGTGGTTTAACCAGAATTGAAAAGCAAATCCACTGTGTCAAATTGTACGATTTGCGCTTATGTGTGATTTAGCTATGTGGTCTTGACTAAAGAACAGATTTATTTATGGCATCAAAGGGTTGGATATTTTAGAAAAACATGAAAACTATGTGGTTAATTGAATTATCAATTGTAAATTTAAGGGGTTATAACGAATAATTGGGTATAAGATGTTTATCATTTTTTGTAGTGTTTGAAATATGGGAAAATTGTTTTTTGAAAACAAGTCATGAAAATTTCGTGGGTTTCCAACCCTTTAGACTTTGAATTTGAGTCCTGAAATGTTAAGTCACTTTAAAATGGATGCTTTGTTTGAAAACGCCTTGAGCATGGTAGAACTAGAGTCGTTTTAAAACTCTAGCTGTGTACAATGTAGTCTGGCTGCGAGTATAATGAAAGTTGAATAAAAGTGTAAGCAAAATCTTGAACAAAAACTAAGAGAAATGAGTTGGGGGCGATCCTAGAGTCCTATTGACTTGAACTCGAGTACAATGAAAAGTTGTAATTTTCATTTTCTAAAGTTTTTTTGCATTTTACTAGGTTTACTTTGGTTTTGGATGAAACTAAAGGTGATGATGATTTTTGGTTGTGTAAATGTTGTTGCATGTGTATGTTATCAGTTGGGAATTGAGAATCAAAGCTTTCTGAGTGGTTTAAACAAAGAATTGAAGCAAATCCACTGTTCAGGTACGAATTTGTGCTTAGTGTTTGATTTACTATGTGGTCTTGGTGTTCTTGACTAAATGAAAGATTTATTTATGTTTAAGGGTTGGATATTTACATGAACTATGTGTTATTTGATTATCATTTGTATTTAAGGGATTATAACCGAATATTGGGTAAAATGTTCATTTCTTGTAGTGTTTTGAAATATGGGAAAATTGTTTTTGGAAAACAAGTCGTGAAAATTTCGTGGGTTCAAACCCTTTAGACTTGAATTTGAGTCCTGGAATGTTAAGTCACTTTAAATGGAAGCTTTTTTGAAAACTTGAGCATGGTCGAACTAGAGTCTTTAAAACTCTAGCTCGTGTACAATGTAGTCTATCTCGAGTATAATGAAGTTGAATAAAGTGTAAGCAAAATCTTGAACAAAACTAAAGAAATGAGCTGAGGCGATCTAGAGTCCTGTTGACTTGAACTCGAGTCCAATGAAAAGTTGTAATTTTCATTTGCTAAAGTTTTTTGCATTTTACTAGGTTTACTTTGGTTTTGGATGAAACTAAAGGTGATGATGATTTTTGGTTGTGTAAATGTTGTTGCATGTGTATGTTATCAGTTGGGAATTGACAATCAAAGCTTTTTGAGTGGTTTAAACAAAGAATTGAAGCAAATCCACTGTTCATGTACGAATTTGCGCTTAGTGTGTGATTTACTATGTGGTCTTGACTAAATGAAAGATTTATTTATGCTCAAGGGTTGGATATTTACATGAACTATGTGTTAATTGATTATCAATTGTATTTAAGGGTTTATAACCGAATATTGGGTAAAATGTTCATTTTTTGTAGTGTTTTGAAATATGGGAAAATTGTTTTTTGAAAACAAGTCATGAAAATTTCGTGGGTTCAAACCCTTTAGACTTGAATTTGAGTCCTGAAATGTTAAGTCACTTTAAATGGATGCTTTTTTGAAACCTTGAGCATGGTCGAACTAGAGTCTTTAAAACTCTAGCTCGTGTACAATGTAGTCTGGCTCGAGTATAATGAAGTTGAATAAAGTGTAAGCAAAATCTTGAACAAAACTAAAGAAATGAGTTGGGGCGATCTAGAGTCCTATTGACTTGAACTCGAGTACAATGAAAAGTTGTAATTTTCATTTTCTAAAGTTTTTTTGCATTTTACTAGGTTTACTTTGGTTTTGGATGAAACTAAAGGTGATGATGATTTTTGGTTGTGTAAATGTTGTTGCATGTGTATGTTATCAGTTGGGAATTGAGAATCAAAGCTTTCTGAGTGGTTTAAACAAAGAATTGAAGCAAATCCACTGTTCAGGTACGAATTTGTGCTTAGTGTGTGATTTACTATGTGGTCATGGTGTTCTTGACTAAATGAAAGATTTATTTATGTTTAAGGGTTGGATATTTACATGAACTATGTGTTATTTGATTATCATTTGTATTTGAGGGATTATAACCGAATATTGGGTAAAATGTTCATTTCTTGTAGTGTTTTGAAATATGGGAAAATTGTTTTTTGAAAACAAGTCATGAAAATTTCGTCGGTTCAAACCCTTGAGACTTGAATTTGAGTACTGAAATGTTAAGTCAGTTTAAATGGAAGCTTTTTTGAAAACTTGAGCATGGTCGAACTACAGTCTTTAAAACTCTAGCTCGTGTATAATTTAGTCGAGCTCGAGTATAATGAAGTTGAATAAAGTGTAAGCCAAATCTTGAGCAAAACTAAAGAAATGAGCTGAGGCGATCTAGAGTCCTATTGACTTGAACTCGAGTCCAATGAAAAGTTGTAATTTTCATTTGCTAAAGTTTTTTGCATTTTACTAGGTTTACTTTGGTTTTGGATGAAACTAAAGGTGATGATGATTTTTTGTTGTTTAAATGTTTTTGCATGTGTATGTTATCAGTTGGGAATTGAGAATCAAAGCTTTTTGAGTGGTTTAAACAAAGAATTGAAGCAAATCCACTGTTCAGGTACGAATTTGCGCTTAGTGTGTGATTTACTATGTGGTCTTGGTGTTCTTGACTAAATGAAAGATTTATATATGTTTAAGGGTTGGATATTTACATGAACTATGTGTTATTTGGTTATCAATTGTATTTAAGGGTTTATAACCGAATATTGGGTAAAATGTTCATTTTTTGTAGTGTTTTGAAATATGGGAAAATTGTTTTTTGAAAACAAGTCATGAAAATTTCGTGGGTTCAAACCCTTTAGACTTGAATTTGAGTCCTGAAATGTTAAGTCAGTTTAAATGGAAGCTTTTTTGAAACCTTGAGCATGGTCGAACTAGAGTCTTTAAAACTCTAGCTCGTGTACAATGTAGTCTAGCTCGAGTATAATGAAGTTGAATAAAGTGTAAGCAAAATCTTGAACAAAACTAAAGAAATGAGTTGAGGCGATCTAGAGTCCTATTGACTTGAACTCGAGTACAATGAAAAGTTGTAATTTTCATTTTCTAAAGTTTTTTTGCATTTTACTAGGTTTACTTTGGTTTTGGATGAAACTAAAGGTGATGATGATTTTTGGTTGTGTAAATGTTGTTGCATGTGTATGTTATCAGTTGGGAATTGAGAATCAAAGCTTTCTGAGTGGTTTAAACAAAGAATTGAAGCAAATCCACTGTTCAGGTACGAATTTGTGCTTAGTGTGTGATTTACTATGTGGTCTTGGTGTTCTTGACGATATGAAAGATTTATTTGTGTTTAAGGGTTGGATATTTACATGAACTATGTGTTATTTGATTATCAATTGTATTTAAGGGTTTATAACCGAATATTGGGTAAAATGTTCATTTTTTGTAGTGTTTTGAAATATGGGAAAATTGTTTTTTGAAAACAAGTCGTGAAAATTTCGTGGGTTCAAACCCTTTAGACTTGAATTTGAGTCCTGGAATGTTAAGTCACTTTAAATGGAAGCTTTTTTGAAAACTTGAGCATGGTCGAACTAGAGTCTTTAAAACTCTAGCTCGTGTACAATGTAGTCTATCTCGAGTATAATGAAGTTGAATAAAGTGTAAGCAAAATCTTGAACAAAACTAAAGAAATGAGCTGAGGCGATCTAGAGTCCTGTTGACTTGAACTCGAGTCCAATGAAAAGTTGTAATTTTCATTTGCTAAAGTTTTTTGCATTTTACTAGGTTTACTTTCGTTTTGGATGAAACTAAAGGTGATGATGATTTTTGGTTGTGTAAATGTTGTTGCATGTGTATGTTATCAGTTGGGAATTGACAATCAAAGCTTTTTGAGTGGTTTAAACAAAGAATTGAAGCAAATCCACTGTTCATGTACGAATTTGCGCTTAGTGTGTGATTTACTATGTGGTCTTGACTAAATGAAAGATTTATTTATGCTTAAGGGTTGGATATTTACATGAACTATGTGTTAATTGATTATCAATTGTATTTAAGGGTTTATAACCGAATATTGGGTAAAATGTTCATTTTTTGTAGTGTTTTGAAATATGGGAAAATTGTTTTTTGAAAACAAGTCATGAAAATTTCGTGGGTTCAAACCCTTTAAACTTGAATTTGAGTCCTGAAATGTTAAGTCAGTTTAAATGGATGCTTTTTTGAAACCTTGAGCATGGTCGAACTAGAGTCTTTAAAACTCTAGCTCGTGTACAATGTAGTCTGGCTCGAGTATAATGAAGTTGAATAAAGTGTAAGCAAAATCTTGAACGAAACTAAAGAAATGAGTTGGGGCGATCTAGAGTCCTATTGACTTGAACTCGAGTACAATGAAAAGTTGTAATTTTCATTTTCTAAAGTTTTTTTGCATTTTACTAGGTTTACTTTGGTTTTGGATGAAACTAAAGGTGATGATGATTTTTGGTTGTGTAAATGTTGTTGCATGTGTATGTTATCAGTTGGGAATTGAGAATCAAAGCTTTCTGAGTGGTTTAAACAAAGAATTGAAGCAAATCCACTGTTCAGGTACGAATTTGTGCTTAGTGTTTGATTTACTATGTGGTCTTGGTGTTCTTGACTAAATGAAAGATTTATTTATGTTTAAGGGTTGGATATTTACATGAACTATGTGTTATTTGATTATCATTTGTATTTAAGGGATTATAACCGAATATTGGGTAAAATGTTCATTTCTTGTAGTGTTTTGAAATATGGGAAAATTGTTTTTGGAAAACAAGTCGTGAAAATTTCGTGGGTTCAAACCCTTTAGACTTGAATTTGAGTCCTGGAATGTTAAGTCACTTTAAATGGAAGCTTTTTTGAAAACTTGAGCATGGTCGAACTAGAGTCTTTAAAACTCTAGCTCGTGTACAATGTAGTCTATCTCGAGTATAATGAAGTTGAATAAAGTGTAAGCAAAATCTTGAACAAAACTAAAGAAATGAGCTGAGGCGATCTAGAGTCCTGTTGACTTGAACTCGAGTCCAATGAAAAGTTGTAATTTTCATTTGCTAAAGTTTTTTGCATTTTACTAGGTTTACTTTGGTTTTGGATGAAACTAAAGGTGATGATGATTTTTGGTTGTGTAAATGTTGTTGCATGTGTATGTTATCAGTTGGGAATTGACAATCAAAGCTTTTTGAGTGGTTTAAACAAAGAATTGAAGCAAATCCACTGTTCATGTACGAATTTGCGCTTAGTGTGTGATTTACTATGTGGTCTTGACTAAATGAAAGATTTATTTATGCTTAAGGGTTGGATATTTACATGAACTATGTGTTAATTGATTATCAATTGTATTTAAGGGTTTATAACCGAATATTGGGTAAAATGTTCATTTTTTGTAGTGTTTTGAAATATGGGAAAATTGTTTTTTGAAAACAAGTCATGAAAATTTCGTGGGTTCAAACCCTTTAGACTTGAATTTGAGTCCTGAAATGTTAAGTCAGTTTAAATGGATGCTTTTTTGAAACCTTGAGCATGGTCGAACTAGAGTCTTTAAAACTCTAGCTCGTGTACAATGTAGTCTAGCTCGAGTATAATGAAGTTGAATAAAGTGTAAGCAAAATCTTGAACAAAACTAAAGAAATGAGTTGGGGCGATCTAGAGTCCTATTGACTTGAACTCGAGTACAATGAAAAGTTGTAATTTTCATTTTCTAAAGTTTTTTTGCATTTTACTAGGTTTACTTTGGTTTTGGATGAAACTAAAGGTGATGATGATTTTTGGTTGTGTAAATGTTGTTGCATGTGTATGTTATCAGTTGGGAATTGAGAATCAAAGCTTTCTGAGTGGTTTAAACAAAGAATTGAAGCAAATCCACTGTTCAGGTACGAATTTGTGCTTAGTGTGTGATTTACTATGTGGTCATGGTGTTCTTGACTAAATGAAAGATTTATTTATGTTTAAGGGTTGGATATTTACATGAACTATGTGTTATTTGATTATCATTTGTATTTGAGGGATTATAACCGAATATTGGGTAAAATGTTCATTTCTTGTAGTGTTTTGAAATATGGGAAAATTGTTTTTTGAAAACAAGTCATGAAAATTTCGTCGGTTCAAACCCTTGAGACTTGAATTTGAGTACTGAAATGTTAAGTCAGTTTAAATGGAAGCTTTTTTGAAAACTTGAGCATGGTCGAACTACAGTCTTTAAAACTCTAGCTCGTGTATAATTTAGTCGAGCTCGAGTATAATGAAGTTGAATAAAGTGTAAGCCAAATCTTGAGCAAAACTAAAGAAATGAGCTGAGGCGATCTAGAGTCCTATTGACTTGAACTCGAGTCCAATGAAAAGTTGTAATTTTCATTTGCTAAAGTTTTTTGCATTTTACTAGGTTTACTTTCGTTTTGGATGAAACTAAAGGTGATGATGATTTTTTGTTGTTTAAATGTTTTTGCATGTGTATGTTATCAGTTGGGAATTGAGAATCAAAGCTTTTTGAGTGGTTTAAACAAAGAATTGAAGCAAATCCACTGTTCAGGTACGAATTTGCGCTTAGTGTGTGATTTACTATGTGGTCTTGGTGTTCTTGACTAAATGAAAGATTTATATATGTTAAGGGTTGGATATTTACATGAACTATGTGTTATTTGGTTATCAATTGTATTTAAGGGTTTATAACCGAATATTGGGTAAAATGTTCATTTTTTGTAGTGTTTTGAAATATGGGAAAATTGTTTTTTGAAAACAAGTCATGAAAATTCCGTGGGTTCAAACCCTTTAGACTTGAATTTGAGTCCTGAAATGTTAAGTCAGTTTAAATGGAAGCTTTTTTGAAACCTTGAGCATGGTCGAACTAGAGTCTTTAAAACTCTAGCTCGTGTACAATGTAGTCTAGCTCGAGTATAATGAAGTTGAATAAAGTGTAAGCAAAATCTTGAACAAAACTAAAGAAATGAGTTGAGGCGATCTAGAGTCCTATTGACTTGAACTCGAGTCCAATGAAAAGTTGTAATTTTCATTTGCTAAAGCTTTTTGCATTTTACTAGGTTTACTTTGGTTTTGGATGAAACTAAAGGTGAGGATGATTTTTGGTTGTGTAAATGTTGTTGCATGTGTATGTTATCAGTTGGCAATTGAGAATCAAAGCTTTTTGAGTGGTTTAAACAAAGAATTGAAGCAAATCCACTATTCAGGTACGAATTTGCGCTTAGTGTGTGATTTACTATGTGGTCTTGGTGTTCTTGACGATATGAAAGATTTATTTGTGTTTAAGGGTTGGATATTTACATGAACTATGTGTTATTTGATTATCAATTGTATTTAAGGGTTTATAACCGAATATTGGGTAAAATGTTCATTTTTTGTAGTGTTTTGAAATATGGGAAAATTGTTTTTTGAAAACAAGTCGTGAAAATTTCGTGGGTTCAAACCCTTTAGACTTGAATTTGAGTCCTGGAATGTTAAGTCACTTTAAATGGAAGCTTTTTTGAAAACTTGAGCATGGTCGAACTAGAGTCTTTAAAACTCTAGCTCGTGTACAATGTAGTCTATCTCGAGTATAATGAAGTTGAATAAAGTGTAAGCAAAATCTTGAACAAAACTAAAGAAATGAGCTGAGGCGATCTAGAGTCCTGTTGACTTGAACTCGAGTCCAATGAAAAGTTGTAATTTTCATTTGCTAAAGTTTTTTGCATTTTACTAGGTTTACTTTGGTTTTGGATGAAACTAAAGGTGAGGATGATTTTTGGTTGTGTAAATGTTGTTGCATGTGTCTGTTATCAGTTGGGAATTGACAATCAAAGCTTTTTGAGTGGTTTAAACAAAGAATTGAAGCAAATCCACTGTTCAGGTACGAATTTGCGCTTAGTGTGTGATTTACTATGTGGTCTTGGCTAAATGAAAGATTTATTTATGCTTAAGGGTTGGATATTTACATGAACTATGTGTTATTTGATTATCAATTGTATTTAAGGGTTTATAACCGAATATTGGGTAAAATGTTCATTTTTTGTAGTGTTTTGAAATATGGGAAAATTGTTTTTTGAAAACAAGTCGTGAAAATTTCGTGGGTTCAAACCCTTTAGACTTGAATTTGAGTCCTGAAATGTTAAGTTAGTTTAAATGAAAGCTTTTTTGAAAACTTCAGCATGGTCGAACTAGAGTCTTTAAAACTCTAGCTCGTGTACAATTTAGTCTATCTCGAGTATAATGAAGTTGAATAAAGTGTAAGCAAAATCTTGAACAAAACTAAAGAAATGAGTTGAGGCGATCTAGAGTCCTATTGACTTGAACTCGAGTCCAATGAAAAGTTGTGATTTTCATTTGCTAAAGCTTTTTGCATTTTACTAGGTTTACTTTGGTTTTGGATGAAACTAAAGGTGAGGATGATTTTTGGTTGTGTAAATGTTGTTGCATGTGTATGTTATCAGTTGGCAATTGAGAATCAAAGCTTTTTGAGTGGTTTAAACAAAGAATTGAAGCAAATCCACTATTCAGGTACGAATTTGCGCTTAGTGTGTGATTTACTATGTGGTCTTGGTGTTCTTGACGATATGAAAGATTTATTTGTGTTTAAGGGTTGGATATTTACATGAACTATGTGTTATTTGATTATCAATTGTATTTAAGGGTTTATAACCGAATATTGGGTAAAATGTTCATTTTTTGTAGTGTTTTGAAATATGGGAAAATTGTTTTTTGAAAACAAGTCGTGAAAATTTCGTGGGTTCAAACCCTTTAGACTTGAATTTGAGTCCTGGAATGTTAAGTCACTTTAGATGGAAGCTTTTTTGAAAACTTGAGCATGGTCGAACTAGAGTCTTTAAAAGTCTAGCTCGTGTACAATGTAGTCTATCTCGAGTATAATGAAGTTGAATAAAGTGTAAGCAAAATCTTGAACAAAACTAAAGAAATGAGCTGAGGCGATCTAGAGTCCTGTTGACTTGAACTCGAGTCCAATGAAAAGTTGTAATTTTCATTTGCTAAAGTTTTTTGCATTTTACTTGGTTTACTTTGGTTTTGGATGAAACTAAAGGTGAGGATGATTTTTGGTTGTGTAAATGTTGTTGCATGTGTATGTTATCAGTTGGGAATTGACAATCAAAGCTTTTTGAGTGGTTTAAACAAAGAATTGAAGCAAATCCACTGTTCAGGTACGAATTTGCGCTTAGTGTGTGATTTACTATGTGGTCTTGACTAAATGAAAGATTTATTTATGCTTAAGGGTTGGATATTTACATGAACTATGTGTTATTTGATTATCAATTGTATTTAAGGGTTTATAACCGAATATTGGGTAAAATGTTCATTTTTTGTAGTGTTTTGAAATATGGGAAAATTGTTTTTTGAAAACAAGTCGTGAAAATTTCGTGGGTTCAAACCCTTTAGACTTGAATTTGAGTCCTGAAATGTTAAGTTAGTTTAAATGAAAGCTTTTTTGAAAACTTCAGCATGGTCGAACTAGAGTCTTTAAAACTCTAGCTCGTGTACAATGTAGTCTAGCTCGAGTATAATGAAGTTGAATAAAGTGTAAGCCGAATCATGAAAAAAACTAAAGAAATGAGCTGAGGCGATCTAGAGTCCTATTGACTTGAACTCGAGTCCAATGAAAAGTTGTAATTTTCATTGCTAATGTTTTTTGCATTTTACTAGGTTTACTTTGGTTTTGATGAAACTAAAGGTGATGATGATTTTTTGTTGTTTAAATGTTTTTGCATGTGTATGTTATTAGTTGGGAATTGAGAATCAAAGCTTTTTGAGTGGTTTAAACAAAGAATTGAAGCAAATCCACTGTTGAGGTACGAATTTGCGCTTAGTGTGTGATTTACTATGTGGTCTTGGTGTTCTTGACTAAATGAAAGATTTATATATGTTTAAGGGTTGGATATTTACATGAACTATGTGTTATTTGATTATCAATTGTATTTAAGGGTTTATAACCGAATATTGGGTAAAATGTTCATTTTTTGTAGTGTTTTGAAACATGGGAAAATTGTTTATTGAAAACAAGTCGTGAAAATTTCGTGATTTCAAACCCTTTAGACTTGAATTTCAGTCTTGTAATGTTAAGTTAGTTTAAATGAAAGCTTTTTTGAAAACTTGAGCATGGTCGAACTAGAGTCTTTAAAATTCTAGCTCGTGTATAATGTAGTCTAGCTCGAGTATAATGAAGCTGAATAAAGTGTAAGCCAAATCTTGAGTAAAACTAAAGAAATGAGCTGTGGCGATCTAGAGTCCTATTGACTTGAACTCGAGTCCAATGAAAAGTTGTAATTTTCAGTTTTAAACTCTTTTGGAGTCAAGACTGACAAATTTTGAGCACCATTAGGAAGTATACTTTCATATTTTTTTGAACAAAGTCTTGTTTGATCAATTTAAGAACTATGAACCCAAAGCATTTATGTTTTTAAGCTAAGCCTAATTATATAGAGCCTTAGTGGAGCCTTGAAAGCACTCTGAGTATTCTGTGTATCTTTGAGCACACTGATCACTTTATGAGCATAATTGAGTGATTTTGTGCATGCTGGAGGAAGCCCGAGCAAATCTTAGTCATTCTGAGCTATCTGGGCATATATTTGAAGACATACAGAACCTATGAGTTGTAGTTAGTGTATATGTATTTTATGTTAATTTGGTACCAATGTTGTTCTCTTAAGCGTTATTGGAATTCATTCAACTTTCATGTGTAATAGTTAAATTGAGGCATGCGTTGCCATGTTAATGTTACTGGATGATCTGTTTACCCCCTAGAGATTTATTGAGCATTAAGCATACATAACAAGAGCATAATACTTGTACACGATCACATAAGCAAAAGCATGACATTAGCATAATCATTTGTCATGCATGAGCTTCCGTGGATTTCTCTTGAGCAAATATTGAGCAACTTCGACGAAAAACTAGTATATTTCAAGATATTATAAGTAGCTAGCCCTGTATGCGCCTAATCCCCACTTATGCGTGCTGAAGTGGTAGGCGTTTCCTCTCCTTGAGCATGAGTCCCATTTCAAAGCAAGAGATTTAATCTGCGCATGAGCATTGCACACGCTGAACTTTGCGTATTTGAGCTTTCGCGTAGTAGCATAAAATTCTTATGGCATGGGATACTGTGAACCCACTAATCGTGAAGCTGTTTATTCTTCTCAGGCAAGGGCACGATTGCAGCACAACCATGAAGTTCAGATCATCTCAACTAGAAGATTAGAGACAAGAATCAGAACTTTTGATAATGCTGTGAGAACAGAGACTTACGTGTGTCACACCATGATACCTCCCTCGGCAACGAGGTGTGACGTCACGGAAATAAAGTAACAATCATAATGAACAACCTCTAAATGAGATGTTTTTGAAATACGTTAATGATAAATAGTGTCTTACAATCATGAATTTAAATGAGCTCATGAATAATGGAGATTAATGTACATGACAAAAATAAATCTGGTTATGCAAATAAATCACCCAGTTTGAAATGCCTCATGACTCCAAAAAGCTTGTAAAATCTTTACCATTAGCCATGGATGTAGAAAAAGTAGCCCATAAGGTCCTGAGAAAAACATGCTAAATACGTCAATATAAAGTTGGTGAGCTCATAGGTTTACTCGATAAGTAAGACTTCTATGGAAAAGACAAGTTTCAGTGAGTTGTTAAACAAAAGCGAATCATATAGATTAAGTATTACCACAAGCCTCATGTCCCCGAGACTTAACTTTTGAGTGCCCTATGTGGTGTCCAACACCATAATACCAAGACCTCTCAAATAAATATGCATCCGTTTACAATTGGAGCGACCAACCGGGATGGGGCCATCAACCCAAATTGATCTATCCACAATATTCACGTTTACGTAGTAATTAACGGTCCATGATTGAGGGCGGTGGTGAAGTAACAATCTTATGTAATACAAAAAATGATTCAAGTACCTGTGTCCATATAAAATAAAAAGTTGAACATGTATTCTCACCCCAAAGTATACAAACAAGTAAAAATAGAGGCTATGAAAACGCACCACAAAAGTGATGGAGAGTTGATGACATGTGATGAAATGGAGAGTTGATGACATGTGATGAAATGAGCGTAAAATGGAGAGTTGATGACATGTGATGAAACTTGATGTATTTAACCGAGTCTTAAATGATACGAGGGACTTAATAATTCCCATAAATGATGATATGCATGTATGAGAGTTTTTATATTTTAAATCACCCAACTTAACAAGTCCATAAATAAAACCCACTTAAAAAAAGTTAAGTTTATATATATATGAATTTTCTAGGTTTTATCGAGGTTTTTCGGCCTACTTTCTGGCTGTTTTTGACCAAGATCCAAAACGATTTGGGCTTTCGCTTTTTGTGTTTTGAAGGTGTGAATGAAATGAGAAGTGAGCCCACTATTTAGAGATAAATTTTGGTCTTGCAAAGTGGAGGTGGAGTGCAATGTTGGTTGAAATGAAACAGGATGGTGAAGAAGATGTGATGTAGATGGTCTATGGAGTTTTGTATTAAAAAAAGAAGTCAAACTCTACAAATGTACTACCTATGGCAGGCCACCTAAGGTGTATTTCCAAGGTATTTACTTTTTTTTGTATAAAGTATTTAGAATGTATTCTTGTATTTTCCTTTTTATGTAATTTTATAAATACTTATGAATACACTAGTTTAATGAATTGTTTTAGTCTTGCATAATTAAAGTTATGTAAGTATGTTAATGCATGATTAGTGTCAATAATCTTATTTTAACCATGCACTTAGTTGAATTAATCCATCATATCGTAAAGTGATCATATTAAATACTTTGTCGTTTCATCTCACCGATGAAATTGTTTCTAGTTCTAATGAATTTCCTTATAAAATTTGTTAATCACTTTGATTAATTACTAATGACAACTGATTAAGTTGTAAATGCTAACCTTATTTTGTGCCGGTAGTTACAGTCTCCTCTTGTTAAGGGAATTCATCCCGAAATTTTATTGTGTTCCCTCAGGGGTCTTGTTAGTTGAGAAGAGGTGAGGGTACTTCTGCTTAATCTGTTCTTCGCGTTCATCTGACAAACACTTCTTCAGGTTTGACACGTGAAAGGTGTTTTGCACGCTGTTAAGCTACGGTGGTAGGTTTAAACGATAAGCTACTGGACCAATTCTCTTTAATACTTTGAACGGTCCAATGCAACGAGGGTTTAGCTTTCCTCGTTTCCCAAATAGTATCACCCACTTCCACAGCGAGACTTTCAGCAATACCCTTTCTCCCACTTGAAACTCTAGGGACTTTCTCCTCACGTCTGCATAGCTTGGCTTCCGATCGCGAGCAGATTTAATCGATTTCGAATCTGCACCATCTTCTCGGTGGTCTCAAGTATGATCTCTGGGCCTGTGACTTGACTATCCTCGACTTCGGCCCAACAGAGAGGTGATCGAAACTTCTGTCTGTATAGTGCCTCAAATGAAGCAGCCTTAAGGCTCGTGTGATAGCTGTTGTTGTATGAGAACTCCACTAAAGGAAAATGAGTATCCCAACTCTTCCCGCAATCAATTACACAGGCTCTTAACATATCTTCTAGGTTTTGGATTATTCTCTCACTCAGTCCGTCGGTCTGAGGGTGATATGCGGTACTCATGTCCAAGTTTGTACCCAAAGGTTGCTGTAGTGACTGCTAAAATCTGGATGTAAATCTGCTGTCTCTATCTGAAATGATTGAGACAGGCACTCGGTGCCTAGAGACTACTTCCTTGAGGTAAATTTGGGCTACCTTATTCATCATGTCAGTCTCTTTAATCGGTAGGAAGTGTGTGGTCTTTGTTAGGCGGTCGACTATTACCCATATGGTATCGTACCCACTTGATGTCTTCGGCAGTTTTGTTATGAAGTACATGGTTATCCGTTCCCACTTCCACTGGGGAATCTCTGGTTGCTACAATAAGCCAGATGGTTTTCAGTGTTCTGCCTTAAATTTGGAGCACGTTAAGCACTTGCTGACATATGTGGCAATGTCAGCCTTCATGTTAGGCCACCATTATAGCTCCTCGAGGTCATGATACATCTTTTCGTATCCAGGGTGAACGACGTATCTTGATTTGTGTCCTTCATCCATAACCAACTTTCTTACTCCACCAAAACTGGGTAAGCAGACTCTAGTCATGAAGTATCGATTCCCATTAGCCCTTATCTCAAACTGTTTATCCATTCCTCTCAGTGCTTCATTTTTCATATTTTCATCCTTAACAGCTTCTACGTGTGCATCATGAATTATAGAAGGAATGTTTGGTTGAATGGTCATAACTAGGACTCGTACCTTTAAAGGCTTAGCCCCTTCCTTTCGGCTCAGAGCGTCTGCGACCACATTAGCTTTCCCAGGGTGATAACGAATTTCACAGTCGTAGTCACTCAGCAATTCCATCCAACAGCACTGCCTCATATTTAACTATTTCTAGTTCAAGATGTGTTGGAGGCTCTTATGATATGTGAATACAATACACTTTGTACCGTACAAGTAGTGTCTCTAAATTTTTAAGGCAAAAACTACTGCTTGTAGTTCCAAGTCATGCGTTGAGTAATTTACCTTGTGAACCTTCAGTTGTCGTGAAGCGTAGGGTATGACCTTATCGTTCTGCATTAACGCACAACCCAACCAATTGAGTGAAGCATGACAGTAAACTGCAAAGTTATCGCTTTCTTCAGCTAAGCGCAAATTAGGCGCGCTGCGCAACTTGTGCTTCACTAACTGGAATGCCGCCTCCTGGTCATCCCCCCAATCATTCATAATGTCCTTTCAGGTCATTTCTGTTACAGATTTTGCGATCGTTGAGAAATTTTTGATAAATCGCCTATAATACCTGACAAGACCTAGGAATTGGCGTATCTCCGTGGGGGTCCTAGGAGTTGCCCAGTTCTTGATGGCTTTGATTTTTGTAGGGTCAACTTGGATTGCTTTACAAGTTGATCACATGACTGAGGATTTTTACTTCTCTTAGCCAAAATTCACACGTTCAAAGTTTGGCATATAACTGTTCTTCCTCCAACAACTTCAAAATTAGCTTCAAGTGCTGCTCATTGTAAGGTCCGTGCCTCTCAGATCGATCGAGGCGTCGCGGCGTCAAGCGAGTGCAGAATCCTCATTTAATGCTAACGGATCAATCACAAAAGACTCAAACGGGAAAATGGAGCCAAACATGATGTTAGTCAGTGTAATATCAACCCCACAAGATGTATCGCTCGATGGTCGCTATAATGCTCTCATAATAGTCTGCAATTCGGATTTTCAAAGTTGTATGTAATTCTTTAACATAAGTTCATGAGATACATGCTATGTTCGTGCATGGCCCAAGTCCATGAACTTATAAGATCAAGCCCATGCAGATAAGTTCGTATGAACTTATCATGGTGAAGTTCATATGAACTTATTAGCCATAAGTTCATACCACATGAACTTATCTAGCAATCATGAACTTATCATCCATAAGTTCTTACCTCATGAACTTATCATCCATAATTTCATAACTCATGAACTTATCTAACAATCATGAAGTTAAGACATAAACATGAACATATAATCATGACTTGTATTAAAAGGCCCTATCTATTAAATTGACTATCAATAACAAAACTAGATTGCTGTCATCACACCGGGTGTACCAAGAGACTCCCCCTTGACGATAGCTTCTAGTTGTTTTTCATTGATTTATAATTCTAGGCCTATTTAGATTGCTTCCTGCATGCAGTCCCTGTTCAATGCCAACCCGAACCACTATCTGATATTTCCTTCCTTCGGATCTACATCCTTCATGATAGAAGATTGCTTGCTCATGAAGCTTCTGCAGATCATCCCGAAAAAGGTTCACAAGTTGCAAGGGATCATATACCTTCAAAATAACTTTTTAAGCTTCATCCTCCATAATGGCTTCAGCTATTTAGTTGTCAACATACCACCACTTCATATTTCTTAAAACATTCTGCGGCCTTGATTTCAACGAAACCTTCTTCAAGCATTTAACTGGTTTGTGAACCATCTTAGTCCATGGCCTACCAGTTTGAGGATCTATTCTTGATTCATCTACTACTATTCTACTAACTCTTGGCATAATCCTTTCAAACCTTCCCATTCGACCCTCTCTTCTGATAGTTTTTGCAACTAATTTAGCATAAGGGTCGTCTCCTATGTTGATATGGTCCTTCAGTCTTCTTTTCAAGTACTGTAGCCCATCCCTTCTCTTTCAAACGAATAGCTGCAGTTACTTGTCAAAGAACCAACTCATAATACCACCAGATAGACCTCCTACACTTAGCACTTAGATCATCTTCTTCGTGGCCATGTCTATCTTCTTCTCTTCTCTCTTGAACCACCATCTCTTCTTTACTTCTTTCGAGAGCTCCATGTCAGGTATCTCAGAATCTGATTCACCATTTAATTTAGATCTCAACATATCTAGCTCTATCAGATTCTGATCTTTGTTCACATAATATTCCGTGAACGGTTTCTTATAAACAAAATTCTCATTAACATCATCATCCTCATCTACAACTACTTCATCGTCTGACTTCTAATCAAGTACATCTTCAAAAATTAACTCTCCTTCCTCAAGATCCTCCTGTTCTAAGTCATCTGTGTAGTGAAACCTCATATCCACTTCATCTAATCCTAACAAGGCTCCTATTAGATCGTCTTCAGTTACTTCTGTCACCTCTGAAGCCTTGCCTTTTCCCTTATCTTGGGTTGATGAGCCAGACTCCCCCTGAGGATCCACAAGCTGAGTAGATTGTTGTCTTGACAGATCTGCAAGCTCACTGTTTTTTCTTGCACCTGGGTCATCTCCTTCATCTTCCCTCTGTATATGCCTCATGGCATCTTACAACTCTCCCGTTGAGTTGGTAGATCTATCAACAATTATGTCAGTAGATCTTCAAGGTAAGCAATCTTCTTTTGCTGATCAGCCACGGTCTGATCTAATTGGACATTATGCTTCTGAAGCTCAAGAATCGCCTTTGTCAGTTGAAGAATCTGCACAGCCTGGTTATCAATCTGAGCTTGAAGGTCAAGAATGCTCTGGCTAGCAGATGAAGTTGACTCAGGAGGTGGTGGAATGCATGAAGATGTGGCTATTGTTGTGGTTTCTGTTGCTAAGGAGGAGGTCATTGATTGATCTGTTCTTTGACGTTTCGCCCTCTAATGCCTCTCAACCGAACTCTCTTCTTCCAGCTCATACTCATCATCATCTTCATCTTGAAGCTGCCATGTCTGCTATTGTGTAGTTTGCGACACAACCAATCTAGAACGATAACGACCAAGAGTCGTCGAAGGATTTGCCGCTCAATAATATCCTTCGCAACATCAGAATCGGTCTTGGAATCCACGGCCGCAGTTGATTGTTCTGGTTGGTAATTCTCAATATCTTCAAAAATGTTTCCAGGAGCTTTACGTGGGTGAAGGATATCCTGGATGACTTCTTCAGCGATGTCAGCTTGAGCTGCTCCACCATGAGCAAATTTGTTATGCACAAAAAGGCCTCAGTCAAACCTGCTCTACATCTTAGGGGGAGATTTTTAATCTAACCTGTTTGAAGCACTTAAACGTATAGTTTAAGGCCTGTTAATGCCTTATTGAAATATGAAAATTGATTTGCAATATAAGTCAAAGCTGTTTACCCTGTTGAATTTGTTGCATGTAAGGCGGATTGCCCAAGCTGTCCATTCTGTTGAACAGGCTGTACAAAAACAATCTACGCTGCTCTATTTTGCTGAGCAGCTTGGACAAAATGGCCTTAATAGAAGATGAAAGTTGCAAAGTTCACATTCCTCTTTTAGTTAAAGGCTTCTGCAACAGAGACAAAAAGAAAAATACAAAGATTCTGCCACATGAAGACAAGTCTGCTTTAGCAGAATGTGTAGAAAAGTTGTTTTGTCTTTTTGGAAAGACATCCCACTATCTCCCCATCCAATGAAGAAGCTTCATTGATATTCTCAGTGAGAGTATAAAAGGAAGCTTCTAAGGATTATGAGATAACCAAGAGTGAGAAATTCAGATTGTGCATTGTAGTGTGTTTTTCATGCATGCAAATCTGCTTGAATAAAACAGTAACGTGTGTCCAAGCTGCTCTTATTCAAGCTGTCTATCTTTGTCTTGTAAAACAGTGAGTTCCTCTTAGTGAGTGTAGCCATTGTACCTAGTCTGTGTGTGTCTTAGATTAGTTAAACATCTGTTGTATCTGTCATCTTAGCTTGAACCTTTCCGCAGTCAACCTTGTTTGTAATTAACACTTGTTAATAATATACTCAAAGATTGAGAAAAGAGTATTGAATTTTTAAATTGCTATATTCCCCCCCCCCCTCTACAGCTTAGAACAATACACTAAGTGAAACCTTTTGGGACCTACAACTGGTATCAGAGCAGATAGAATGTCTGTTAACTCTAGAAATCTCGATCTCCCTATTTCGCCATGGACAACAGTCCTGCCAGCTCCTCCTCTTACTATGACATTGATTCAATGGCCAAACCCGCACAGGTTCAATCATCAGAACTTCTCTGGTTGGAAGTGTAGAATGATGCTCTATTTAGAGAATCTACATGTACAACTGCCAATGATAGTAATGGACGGTCCGTATGTGCCACCATCTGTTACTACTATCACTCCTGCTGCTGAAGGAGCTGTTCCTGAGATCAGAACCTTTGAGAAGGCAAAAGCTCAAAGGTCTGATGAGAACAAAAGGCTGGTTGCTCTTCATGCAAAGGCCAGGAACTACCTGGTTATTTCTCTTCCTGATGATGTGTTCAAAGAGGTTGAGAAAATGAAGACTGCAAAGGAGATGTGGGATACTTTATGTACCGTCTATGATGGTCCCACTATCACACTGGATAACAGCATCAACAATCATGTTAGACAGTATGAACTCATCTTTGCAAAGCCAAATGACTCTCTCACTAAAACCTATACCAGATTCACTGCTTTAAGCAATGATCACAAAGCTGTTGGGATCACCAAGGACAACCTAACTCTAGTAAACAAATTTTTGGACATTCTACCTGTGGAATGGAATTATTTCTCTATTATTCTAAGAAATTCAAGCACCATCAAAAGTATGGACCTTTTAAATCTATATGGGTTTTTACTAAATGTTGAGTAGTCAAGGCAACAGAAAAAAAATGCCTCGGAATTGTCCAAAACAGGTGCTGCCTTAGTGGCCAGCGTGAGACAACCTGCTGGTCAGATGAGTGATGTGTTCACACAACCTGATCAACAGGCTGATGATGAAAGGGAAGTAATGTATGAGGAGGAAGACTGTGAAGATCTTGCTGAATTAGATGATGAGTAAATGATTGCAATGCTTGTCAGAAAATTCAACAACAAGAGGTTTGGTGGGAGAATGCTGCAGAAGAAGTCAGGTGCCATAAAAAAGAAGGATTTTGATAAAACTAAGGCTGAGTGCTTTAAATGTGGCAAAACAGGCCATATAGCTGCTGACTGTTGTTTCATCATCCAAACCATACTAGAAAAACAGGGACGATGGCTACAGGGTTAAGTACCTAATAGCCATGGCTAAGCTTAAGAAGTTGGAAGACTCAGTGGCTTCCAACAAGCAAAAGGGACTCATGGCTGAGACATGTGACTGGGAGGAATATGACTCATCTTCAGATGAAGAAGATAACAACTGTCTGATGGCCAACACTGATTCCCATCAACAAGCAACTTCAAACAAGACCTGGCTGAAGTTGAGGCTCTTAGCAACTTGGAGAACTGGAACCCAACAACGTTGTATAAGGTACAAAATTTTATGGTTTACAGTTCTAATGAAAAAGTTAAAATGTTTGAATATTTGCTTGTTGATCTAAAATCTGCTATTGAGAAGCATAATGTTTTGTTGTCTGAAATCTCCAAGCTAAAAACTGATCTTGAAATAAAAGTAGTAAACTGGACAGCTTCCATAAGTTGGAAACTGAACTTGATGAATTAAAACGCATCAATTCCATTTTATTAGAATAAAAGAGAGAAAAAGACACAAAACATGCTATGCTTCAAAAGATTGTTGACTCTTGGTGCCAATCTTAACAAAAAGTCAATCATTGTATCAGTCAACAAATCCCTGGTAAAATCAAAGACTATCTCGGAGGGGATTTTGACAAAGAAGCTTCAATTGTTGAGGTAAATAATCTCAAAAAAGACTTATCCACTCTTGGAGAGCTTCCAAGTACCTTCATCCAGAAAGTATATCGTAAGCAAGTCTCAACAAATAGGTTTGTCAGGCCTCAAAACACTGACCGCTTGTGTCAAAAAGCTCCAAAAACTGTTGATGGAATGTGTTCTCCATCAAATCAGTATGCTAAGTGCTCAGCTTATTCACACAAGCAAAAGAAGGGAAAACAAGTTCAAGCTGCAGCTTTGGACATTAAACCTGTTAACAATACAGGATCTGGGTCTAAAGCTGATGGTAAGAGACCTGTTAATCCCTTTGATGCTGATCAATTTGAGAAAAAGTTTCCGAAAGGTAAGCAGCGTGCATTCAAATAAGTTTTTAAATCATAGTGGAAAATTGATTATAAATGAAGGTAAGTTTTTCAAAACAAAAAGTAGTGATTATGTTGATAGGCAACATCCATCACATCATGGTATGGGCAAAGGCAAAGCCATTGCTCAACCTGAGAAATTTGGGAATAAGATTCCCAAACCTGTGGAAGGTCAAAGGCCAATCAAACTTCCTGTATTTGATATCTGTCCTCCTAAAAAGAGGAAAGAGGATAGAGGTTAAGCTGTTGCGATTGTGCCTTCCACTCAAAGTGTTGATTTTTCTAAACACAATAATAAGTTTGCTACACCTGCTGAGAAGCTCAACAAAAATGATTCAGAATGTGTTTCTGGAAGTACTTCTTCCAAAAAGTCTAAAAAAGTGAAAATGCTATAAACGTGGGAAGAAGACACACATGGCCAAAGATGTAACATCCTCAGATTTAAATCACTATAATTGAGGTTTAATTAGATGAATTTTTAAATTAATGTAATTTAAGTTGAATTATGAAAGTTGGTACGAAATTTGGGTTGATTATAAAGTTGGTTGCATTATATGGAGATTTAGAATTTTAAATTATTAAGTGAAAATAATTATTAAATTATTAAGGATAATAAACAAAAGATAGAATTCTTTTATTTTATAAAAGTCAATATTTAATGGAACCGGATAAGTGGAGGGACTAGTTATGTCAACAACCGAAAATATGGAATAAAAGGGATGAAAGTCTTGCATTTCCTTCATTTTCACCATTACACACACTCTCTCTCTAAACCTCTATCTCTCTCGGCTCTTTCTCTCTAAGTAAATCAAGAAGAGAAAAATTTGTGGAAATTGAAGCTGAAAATTTGGAATCAAGTTGCAAGGAAGGATTTATTAACAATGCAATCAAGGATTTGAGGTAAGAAATCATTTAAATACCGAATTTGGGAACATTTGGTTAGGTTTTTATATTAACCGAAACATAGATTCGGAGTAGCAAATGCTAATGCCTGTACGATCAAGTTGTAGATTTGTTTAAATCGAGTATATAAGATGTTGTATACTGAATTTCAGCTTCTGATTCACACTATAAGTATGATTTTTGAGATGTGTGTGTGTTCGAAAAATGATGAAAATGGTAAAAAG
Source organism: Centrapalus pauciflorus (assembly GCA_020465985.1). NCBI lineage: Eukaryota > Viridiplantae > Streptophyta > Magnoliopsida > Asterales > Asteraceae > Centrapalus > Centrapalus pauciflorus. The sequence goes on along the minus strand of JAANYP010001630.1, from coordinate 170,128 downwards.
GAGGTTTGATTTGGTATGTAAAAGTGTTTATATTAGTGTTAAAAGTGTTGGAAATAGGTGTATTTTAGTTGGTATAAGTTATATCATGTATTGAATTAGTACCAACAATGATGGGATTAAATCTGAAATTTGACAAAAACTGCACAAGTTCGAATACAGTAGGTCCGAATTCGGATCCGAGATGAAGTCGGATCTGGCTCGAGTTCGGATGGGTCCGGACTCCAGATATTCAAAAACAGAGAAAATAGTTTCTAAGTGTTGGACTTCGGATGGGGTCCGAATTCGGTTGGGAACCGAATTCGGATGTGGTCCGAATTTATATATTATCCGAACTTGACTTGGGGACCGAAATTGACTATGGTCCGAATTCGGGTGGGATCCGAATTCGGACATGGATCCGAATTTAGGGTCAAATATTGCAAAACTTATAAAATAAAGTTTTATGAAATTAAAAAAGTTATTGACACAATGTGATGTTACAACTGACTTAACAGGTCCCTTGTGGTGTTGTTTAACCCACAGTGGTGTACTTTGTGATCCGGTTTAAAGCCCGAGGAGAGATAAAATTAACTTGAAGTTTAATAACGCATTCACTGTGAGTACCATTGATTTTAACATGTCTGCATCTGCTTTATGTTTGCTTTGCCTACTGAGGCATGTTGTTTCATTATCTTTTGGCACTCTACAAACTTGCGTATATGTTCATGCACATTCATACTTGTTGCATGTCCGTTCATTTGTTGTGCATCCTATTGATGGACCTGCGTGGTCGCATCTGTACTCTGATGTTACTGTGCTATATCACAAAGAGTTTGACACCTCTGTGGTCAGGATAGACCGTAAGTCATCCCCGATGTTATGTCTGCCTCAAATGGTTGGTTTTCCTTATGTCGAGTGTCAACTCGAAGGAGCTGCGGCTCAGGTATGTGTACTTTGAGTACGTGTGGAGTATACAGTATGTGTTACCGCGGTTACTCTGGGTGGCAACATAAGGATTTGCAGAATGTGTAAAATCATTTGGTATTCACTAAGCATTCGCTTACCCCTCAGTTGTTGCATTTTTACAGGAAAAGGGAAATCTGTTGCGGGACCTTCTAGCTAGGTCATACAATTGAAGTATCTGAATATTTCTACCGCTTATTTTGGTAACACATCTATGGGAACACTGTTGTAATAAATTTCGAATGATGTAATACTTTTGAGTATGTAGACTTAGGTGCTGTTTGATTGCATAAGAGGTTAATTGTCTGATGTCTTATTCCACTTCTGATTGATGAGAGGTGGTCCTGATAAGATACTAAGATCTGATAAGAGAATTCAATAAGTCTGTTTGTTTTATAAATTATCTGATCCTGTTATTTTTATTAATTTTACATATTAATTCCCAAAACCAAATAGATATCATTGATTAAAGTCAAATATCAAGTAAGAATAATATCATTGAATCAAAGTGATCTATGTAAACATTTAATATCATTCAAATAACATTAACAAGATTTAAGTAAAAAACCAAATCAAGTTTATAAGTTATAATCAAGTAACATAAATGCATTCAATAAACATATAACCAACATGCTTTCAAGAATCAAATAACAATTAAAGTTTATAAGTTATAATCAAGTTTATAAGGTTATGTTTATTAACTTCCAAATAACTTAAGTTTATAAGTTATATAGATATGTTATTGAAAAATAATAAATTTTATCAAAAAGTGTTGGAATATTTCTCGTTATAATAAATATGGTAAGAGGTAGGGTAGGGGTGAGGTAGGTTGAGGGTGGGGTAAATAGGGTAGGGTAATGGTGTAGGGGTAGGGTGGGTAGGTTGAGGGGTAAGGTGGGTGGGGATGGGTAGATTTGAGGGATACGGTAGGGGTGAGGTGGGTAGGTTTGAGGGGTAGGGGTAGGAAGAGATAGGGGTAGGGTGGGGTGGGATAAGGATGGGTGAGGTGGGGTGGGTAGGTTTGATGGGTTAGTGTAGTGGTGGGGTAGAGTGGGATAGGGTAAGTATGGGAGTGGGGTGGGTAGGGTTAAGGGTGGAGATGGAGACGGGGTGGTATAAGTAAGTTAAGGGTATTAGGGTAGGGTGAGATTAGGTGGTTGAGGGTAGGGTATGTTTAGGGTGGGGTGGGGTAGGATAGGGTAGGGTAGGGTAGGGGTAGGGTAGGGGTAGGGTGAGTGAGGTAAGGTATGGGGTAAAGGTAAGGGTGGGGTGGGGTGGGGTAGGGTAGGGTAGGGGTAGGGGTAGGGAGTTTAGGATAGGGTAGGGTAGGGGTAGGGTGGGTGAGGTAAGGTATGGGGTAAAGGTATGGGTGGGGTGGGGTTTCAGCAAGGAGAAGAGAGAGTTTTGTTTTTCTTTAGAGGGTTTTGATAAGAGGTGATGAGAGGAAAAAAAAATCTTATCATGGTAAGACAAAATAATAGGATTTTGCCTCTTATGTATTATGCAAATCAAACGCACTTATCGGGTTTTCCTCTTACCGAATAAGAGGTTAGCTCCGATAAGAGGTTGATAAGTGCTATCAAACAGGGCCTTAGACATGTCACCTTGTAGCACCGTAGGGTGATTAACAAATTTGTAATATTATAATTATGTACTTTAATGCTTCCGCACTTTAATTAAGTATTCAGATCATTATGTAATCATGTACTGGTGATTAATCCTGGGTGTGTTGTAATGGTGGTTAAATGTGGCAAGGGTGTCACATCGAGATGGTATCAGAGCAATAGTTTGAGATTCAAGTGTCGGTGAGGTCTTGGTCTCAAACATTAAGTGATGATATGTAGTGGTTTAAGTAATGATCTGAACTAAGATAGGTTACGAACTAGTAATCATTGGAGATTGACTATCATACGGGACAATTGGGTGGTGCCTTTTAATTAATCACATGTTACTAAACAAGGTATATATTTTACATTTCAGAACATGTCTGGAGGAGGAATGACACCCGAGGAAATGAGAGAAATGATGCTAGCCATGATGGCTGAGCAAAATCGGATGATTCATGATCAGTTTCGGGCTCGAGATGAGGCCGAAGCTAAGAGAAGAGAAGACAAAAGGAAGAATAAGGAAAAAGAGGGAAACAATGACGAATAAGATGACAACACTGGATCATCTAACAAGCCTAGAGGTTGTCGGTTTAATGACTTTAAGGGAAATGGAGCAGTCGAGTTTAATGGACTGGGAGATGTTGTTACTGCACAAGAATGGATAACAGCCACAGAAAGGACTTTCCGAATCAGCGATTGTGCTGAGAAGGATATGGTCTGGTTCTCTACTGCTATGTTCACCAAAGACGCAATAATGTGGTGGAATTCGATGATGAATGCCTTAACGGGCTGAGTTTACTGAAATTTTCACTCAGCAATACTACCCGGCCGATGAGCGCAGCTAAGTTTATGACATTGATTCAGGGGACTAAGTCTGTGTCCCAGTATGCGGTAGAGTTCACGAGGCTAAGTTTGTTTGCGCCTCATCAAGTTGATACAGAGGAAAGAAAAGTGACCAGGTTTGAGGCTGGTCTTGATCTGGATATCCGAAGGCTGATGAGCAACGTACGCTACCCCACTTTTGCTAGTCTATTGGAAGCCGCTAGGAATGTGGAACAGATTCTGAGTGTGTCTGGGTATGTAATGGGGTCTGCTGCTGCTTCAGCTAACCCAACTCAACCTTCACAACCAAAACGTCAACGCGAAGGAGGCTACTCTGGTTCTTCTCGCTCGTCACAGTATTCGCCACAACAATCATATCGTCGAGAGTCTGGTTCTGCTGGTCGTGCTCGTGCGTACTCCATCAACACCGAGCTGCAGTACTGTAATAAGTGTCATCAGGAACACTTTGGCAAGTGCACTAATGGACGCGCTTGCTTTCACTGTGGAGAGTTGGGCCATTTCAGAATGAATGCCCATGGAAATCGGATGCATGCCATAAGTGTGGATTTTGGGGGCATTATAGTAGAAACTGTAGAAAGAACGATCCAGCAGCTGCTGGTCCATCATCAACAAGATCATTTGGGGGATCTAGTGGTGGTTTAGTCAACCGCCGGAACCAGCCACAAAGGGCACCGGCTCGTGCATTTCAAATTACCGCGGAAGAGGCTAGGGAAAACCCGGAGGTGGTTACTGGTATGCTTATTGTTAATTCCATACCAGCACGAGTGTTATTTGATTCTGGTGCAAACCGTTCTTTTGTGTCTACTGTTTTTGCACAACGACTTGCTATGCCACTGTCTAAGCTATCTACTATACTTGACATAGAAACTTCTAGTAACACTCTAGTCAAAGTAGATCACGTATACCGTAACTGCACGTTAGTGATTGAAGAGGTAATCTTCAATTTGGATCTGATTCCGATAGCATTCAATGAGTTTGACGTGATTGTCGGAATGGATTGGTTGATAGAGAATGAAGCCCATATAGTGTGTAAGAAGCGTATGATAAGGATAACTACTCCAAAGGGGCGTGAGATCTATATATACGGGGATAGGGGAAGCGGGGATCTATGTTTGTTGACCATTGCAAAAGCCCGAAAGGTTGTTGCAAAGGGGTGTGACGCTTATTTGGCATACGCTATTGATGCCAAAGCTGAGAAGAAGACTGTGGCCGATGTGCATGTTGTATCACAATTCCCGGATGTGTTTCCGAAAGACTAGTCTGGCGTGCCGCCTGAGAGACAAGTGGAATTTCGCATTGATTTGATCCTTGGAGCTGCACCAGTAGTTCGTTCTCCATATTGCCTTGCTCCTACTAAGATGCAAGAAATGATGAAACAACTCCAGGAGTTGTTAGATAAGGGCTTCATTCGACCGAGTTCATTGCCGTGGGGAGCTCCGGTGTTATTTGTTAAGAAGAAAGATGGCACGATGAGGATGTGCATCGATTACCGGGAGCTGAATAAGTTGACAATTAAGAACAAGTACCCGTTACCGAGGATAGATGACTTGTTTGATCAGCTACATGGGGCAACTGTGTTCTCTAAGATTGATTTGAGGTCGGGATATCACCAACTAAAGGTACGAGATGATGATGTGCCTAAAACAGCATTCAGAACTCGGTATGGGCATTACGAGTTTCTGGTGATGCCTTTTGGGTTAACCAACGCCCCGACAGTTTTCATGGATTTAATGAACCAACTTAACAGACCGATGCTAGATAAGTCGGTGATTGTATTCATTGACGACATTTTGGTGTATTCCAAGACTGAGGCTGAGCATACTGAACATCTAAGCGAACTGTTGAAGTTATTAAGAAAAGGAAAGTTGTATGCCAAATTCTCAAAGCGTGAGTTTTGGTTGGAACAAGTTCAGTTTCTTGGACATGTGATTTCTTGAGCTGGGATTTCTGTTATTCCAGCTAAAGTTGAAGCCATAAAGAATTGGGAGCCACCTCGTTCAGCTACGGAAGTCAGAAGTTTCCTTGGGCTAGCGGGCTATTATAGGAGGTTTATCAAGGGTTTTTTAAAGATTGCAGTTCCTTTGAGTGCATTAACAAAGAAGAATGCACCGTTTATTTGGGAAACTGTGCAGCAGGAGGCTTTCGAGATCTTGAAGAAGACACTAAGTGAAGCGCCGATACATGCCCTACCGGTGGGTAATGAGGATATTGTAGTATACACGGACGGATCGAGACTGGAGTTAGGCGCTGTACTGATGCAACGTGGAAAGGTAATCGCGTATGCCTCGAGACACCTTAAGCAGCACGAAAAGGATTATACAACTCACGATTTGGAATTGACTGCAGTTACTTTTGCATTGAAATTGTGGAGACACTATCTGTATGGAACTAAGTGTCAATTATACACGGATCATAAGAGTTTGAAGTATATCTTCAGTCAGAAAGAGCTTAACATGAGACAACGTAGGTCGATGGAACTTATATAGGATTACGACTGTGAGATCCTTTATCATCCCAGAAAGGCTAACGTGGTAGCCGATGCTTTGAGTCGCAAAGCTTAAGGACTGCTTCTACATGATGACGTCTACTATGCTAACATCTACGATTATAAATGATGTTAAGGTCGCTCAAGAGGAAGCCTTGAATGACGAAAATGTTGGTGATGATGATATAAGGGTAGAAATGAAGAATATGGAAACGAGCGAGTCAGGATTGAAAGGTATATATGGGAGGATCTGGGTACCAAAGTTTGGTGATATGAGAAAAGTGATAATAGGAGAAGCTCATCAATCGAAATTTTCTGTACATCCTGGGAGCACGAAGGTTATTGGTTAGTATGTGGAGAGATGCAGGACTAGCCGGCTTGTGAAAGCCGAACACCAGCAACCATATGGTAGTCTGCAACCGCTTCCCATTTCAGAATGGAAGTGGGAACACATAACTATGGACTTTGTTACGAAACTGACGAAGACTAGGCGTCAACACGATGCAGTTTGGGTGATAGTTGATAGATTGACTAAGTCGGCACACTTTCTACCGATTAGGGAAAGCTATTCACTGGAAAGATTGGCTCAGATTTATATGGCTGAGATCGTTTCTAGACACGGAGTGCCTAAGTCAATAGTATCGGACAGGGATAGCCGCTTTTCTTCAAACTTTTGGTCGGCACTACAAGAAGGGTTGGGAACGAGAATTTTGATGAGTACAGCTTATCGTCCACAAACCGATGGTCAGAGTGAACGGACCATCCTTACCTTGGAAGATATGATGAGATCATGTGTATTGGATCTCGGTGGCAATTGGGACGACCATTTGCCGTTGATAGAGTTTTCATATAATAACAGCTATCATGCAACGATAAAAAAGGCCGAGTTTGAGGCGTTGTATGGGAGAAGGTGTAGGACTCCTACGTGTTGGAGAGAAACCGGAGAAACACCGATTGCTGGGCCAACATTGTTGCAGGAAACGAATGAGAAGATACAAGTGGTTAGACGGAATATGAAAGAGGCCCAGGATCGCCAGAAAAGTTATCACGATAGAAGGCACAAACCAATCAACTTTGAGGTAAATGATTGGATATATCTGAAAGTGTCACCTATGAGAGGTGTTACACGATTTGTGAAAAGAAGAAAGTTGGCTCCGAGATTTGTCGGACCATTCAGAATAACAGAGAAAGTTGGAAACCAGTCTTACCGTTTGGAGTTGCCTGAAGAGATGTCGGGCACACATCCGGTGTTCCATGTTGGGAATCTCAGGAAATCATTCACTACTGGAAATGAGGACTGGGCAGATCATACTGAGCTGTATGTCGATGAAAGGCTCCGGTATGTTGAAGAGCTGGAGTGTGTTTTAGATACTAAAGTAAAGAAGTTGAGGAGCAAAGAGATAGAGATGGTGCTTGTACGTTGGAGGCATCATAAAGGAGCCAATCATACCTGGGAGACTTAGTCTGAAATGATGAAGAAGTATCCGCAACTTTTTGGATCCAATTAACTTTGAGGATGAAGTTTAAGCGTGGTGGAGCCCATGCTGTAACTTCATCAGATTTAAATCACTGTAATTGAGGTTTAATTAGATGAATTTTTAAATTAATGTAATTTAAGTTGAATTATGAAAGTTGGTACGAAATTTGGGTTGATTATAAAGTTGGTTGCATTATATGGAGATTTAGAATTTTAAATTATTAAGTGAAAATAATTATTAAATTATTAAGGATAATAAACAAAAGATATAATTCCTTTGTTTTATAAAAGTCAGTATTTAATTGAATCGGATAAGTGGAGGGACTAGTTATGTCAATAGCTAAAAATATGGAATAAAAGGGATGAAAGTCTTGCATTTCTTTCATTTTCACCATTACACACACACTCTCTCTAAACCTCTATCTCTCTTGGCTCTCTCTCTCTCTAAGTTAATCAAGAAGAGAAGAATTTGTGGAAATTGAAGCTGAAAATTTGGAATCAAGTTGCAAGGAAGGATTTACTAGCACTGCAATCAAGGATTTGAGGTAAGAAATCATTTAAGTAACAAATTTGGGAACATTTGGTTCGGTATTTATATGAACCTAAACATAGATTTGGAGTAGCAAATGCTAATGCATGTACGATCAAGTTGTAGATTTGTTTAACTCTAGTATATAAGATGTTCTATACTGAATTTCAGCTTCTGATTCACACTATAAGTATGATTTTTGAGATGTGTGTGTGTTTTTAGTGTGTTTGTTTGAAAAATGATGAAAATGCTAAAAAGAAGGTTTGATTTGGTATGTAAAAGTGTTTATATTAGTGTTAAAAGTGTTGGAAATAGGTGTATTTTAGTTGGTATAAGTTATTTCATGTATTGAATTAGTACCAAAAATGATGGGATTAAATCTGAAATTTGACAAAAACTGCACAAGTTCGAATACAGTAGGTCCGAATTCGGATCCAAGATGAACTCGGAGCTGGTCCGAATTCGGATGGGTCTGGACTCCGGATATTCAAAAACAGAGAAAATAATTTCTAAGTGTTGGACTTCGGATGGGGTCCGAATTTATATATAATCCGAACTTGACTTGGGGACCGAAATTGACTATGGTCCGAATTCGGGTGGGATCCGAATTTGGACATGGATCCGAATTTAGGGTCAAATATTGCAAAACTTATAAAATTAAGTTTTATGAAATTAAACAAGTTATTGACACAATGTGTTGTTACAACTGACTTAACAGGTCCCTTGTGGTGTTGTTTAACCCACAGTGGGGGTACTTTGTGATACGGTTGAAAGCCCGAGGAGAGATAAAATTAACCTGAAGTTTAATAACGCACCCACTGTGAGTGCCTTTGATTTTAACATGTCTGCATCTGCTTTATGTTTGCTTTGCCTGCTGAGGCATGTTGTTTCATTATCGTTTGGCACTCTACTAACTTGTGTATATGTTGATGCACATTCATACTTGTTGCATGTCCGTTCATTTGTTGTGCATCCTATTGATGGACCTGCGTGGTCGCATCTGTACTCTGATGTTACTGTGCTATATGACCAAGAGTTTGACACCTTTGTGGTCAGGTTAGACAGTAAGTCATCCCTGATATTATGTCTGCCTCAGATGGTTGGTTTTCTATTAGTACACCCTGTGTGACGATAGCAGTCTAAGTATGGTTAGCATTTTGTGTAAGTCAAGTTACGTAATATCGTCTATTGACTAGTGTTTGATATATCTGATTATGTGTGATTGATATTTATTGTTTGTATGTTTGAACTTAGTGTAACGTATTACAAGAAGTTCGAACGTAAAGTTCAAAGATATATTCAAACATAAGTTAAATCAGAAAATCGTACATAAGGTTGATAGTGAAATTCGAATTTGATCTAAATTCGAATTTGTCCTTAAGGTAAATTCGAAAGTGTCTTTGAGGACAAATTCGAATGGGCCTTGGGCCTGATTCGAATTTGTCCTAAGACAAACACGAATTGGTCAGTATAATTAAGGATTAACTCGAATAATTATCAAACTTTTGAAGAATTTCAGAGCGTGATTAAGCAATGGCGATCTCGAGTTTACTAGTATTCAGAGAGTGTTTTCGGAGAGAATCATCATGTAGGTACGTTCGTGGTCGTTCGTATAACACCGTGGTAGTCTCCGTGTTCCCGTGAGTGTGATCTTACCGTCAAGCTGCTAACGAGGATTCCGCACTCGTTGGACGGTGTCGCGTCGAGATAGATCTGTAGAGTCAAGACCTTACAAGTGGTATCAGAGCCTTTGGGGTGTTCTTCGTGTTCTTCGTGTTCATAAGATACATCCTAGGTTTCTTGACGTTTTGGACGGATAATATCACGATTTTGGAGGTTTTTCGAGATTATCAAATCAGATATCGGGAAATACTTTGGTGTTGTTTAAGGTTTTTGATCGAAATCTGTATTTTTACTTGTAAAAATATTGGTTTAATCTGCAAATCTTGAAAAACTCGAAGTATTAGCCGTGTTTTCGAATTTGTGGCGCTCGAGTTTATTAAGGGGGTATTAGGGTTTTCTAAATTTTCGAGTTTGTCCAAAATACGCTCCTTTTGAGGTTCCTTAAAGTTTGATTCGAGTTTGGCCAATTCGAATTTACTTAGATTTCGATTTTACACTAAAATCGATTTTGGATTTTCGACTTTAATTGGGTTTTCGAATTTAGTGGACCTTCGACTTTGTCATTAATTTTGATTTTAGCTGGATTTCAAACTTATATTCGAATTTAATTTCAAACAGTTAATTAGATTCGAATTTACCTAAATTCGAAAAATTAATTTAAATTAATTTCGAATTAAATTACTTAAGTTTGAATTCAAATATATTTGAAACAATGACAAGTCTGCAGAGGTTTATGTAGATGGATCACGAGGTTGGAAAGGCGAATTCACCACCGAAGTTAATGAAAACTGAGGATTATTACTAGTGGAAGGATAGGTTTGCCGACTTCACAAGGTTTAATGATATGCGAATGTGGCTTTGTATCGATGACGGATACATTCCACCTACAGCTGAGGTTGAAGGACGACAAAAGGTTGTGCCTTATTCAAAGATGAATGATGACGATAAAAAGCTGTATGAAGCCGAGAACCGTGCAATCGCTATCATTAGAATGACGTTACCTCAGGAGATCTCACACACTATCCGTAATCAGAAGACAGCAAAAGAGTTGTGGGATGCGTTAGAGAAACGGTGTGAAGGTAACCCGAGGGTCAGAAAGAATTGAATGGAAATGCTCAAGCAGCAGTTCGTGATTTTCAAAGACTTGAAAAACGAAAAGCTGGATGAGACTATTACACGGTTCTATCATTTGCTAACTGAGTTAGACAGCCACGACGTGGAGTATAGTGAAACAGAGAAAACTAACAAGATTCTAGATGCTTTGCCTGCCAAATGGGAAATGTATGTGGCACTAATAAAGCATGATGAAGATAAATTCTATACTCTTACTCTAGACAGTGTATCGGAACGAAGGAAACAGATTATGACCAAGTTCAAGATCCTGCTATCTACTTTGGGAAATCAAAACCATCAGTGGCAACTGAATTGTAGACCGCTACCGCATTCGTCTCGGGAGAGACATCGACACCTGTAAGGTCTACCACTATACGAGATCTATCTAGACGCGGAGCCGTCAACGAGTGCGGAATCCTCGTTAACGGGTAGACGGAAACAACTCTCAACTATGAAACACGGAGACTATCAGAGGCTAAACGAACGACACACGAACGATCCTACGAACTGATTCTCTCCGAAAGAACACGCACCAAGCTGATAAACTCGAGATCGCTTATTGCTTAATCCCTCACGAATTCTGCCAAAAGTCTAATAATATCTCGAGTCTATCCCTAATTATAGACCCTGATTCGAGTCTGTTATGGGCCAAACTCGAATCTGGCCCAAGGCCCATTCGAGTCTGTCCACAAAGACACTCTCGAATCTGGTCATATTCGAATCTATGGCTACATTCGAATCTATCACAGATTCGAATGCCGAGCCTTGTATGATTCGAATCTAGCATTTCACATAAACAACTAAGTGTTGAAACTTATGTTTTTACCTTATGAATGATTTTATCTTTGTATTTTATGTTTGAACTTCTTGTAATACGTTACATCAAGTTCAAACATACAAACACTAATAAATATCAACCATATATAAACATACATAACACACACTTGCTAAAATTACAATGTAGGATCCCGTAGACTGCTATCGTCACACAGGATGTACCAACAGACTCCCCATTGACGATAGATTCTAATAATTCACACATTTGACTTAAGAAATTTGTTTATTTATTGATTCAAGCTACTTCCAGCATACAAACCTTTCTCAACACATACCTTGACTACATTTTCATATTTACTAGCTTCACTAGCCATATGTGCATCACTAGAGATCTTACAGGCATGCAAATATGAAGATCATCTTTAGAGAGGTTTACCAGGTGAAGAGGGTCATAGACTCTAAGAATAACGTTTTCTTCAAAATCTTCCATGACCGCTTCCCCAGTCTCGGTGTCAGCGTACCACCAATGCAGATTCTTCAAAACATTCTGTGGCATCGGCTTGAGAGGCACCTTCCTAAGACATCTAGCTGGTTTATAGTGAATCCTCATCCAAGGTCGTCCAGTTAGAGGATCGATACGTGACGGATCTTCTACTCTTCTCCCGACCCTTGGATTCAATCGCTCGAACTTCCTTGATCTCCCTTCTTTTCTTATGATTCTTTCAATTACGTTCGCGTAGGGATCATTGCCAATGTTTATCAGATCTTTCCATGCTAGTGCAGTGATTTCAATCTTTGGCAGGGAGTTGAAAGCTTTTAAAGTTTGCCTCAGGTACTGGAGCTCGTCTTTCCTTTTAATGATGAATAGCTGCAGTTCTCTATCAAAGAACCAGCTTAATATGCGCTCAGACAGCTTCCCAGTACCCGGCACCCTCATTGTCTTCTTAATCTCTAACTCCTTTTTTTCAGCTCTGAACCATAGCTTTCGCTTCTCTTCATTTGATAGCTCTTTAGCAGGTTCATCTGTTGATGGCTGAGCATTCAACACAACATTTACTACATCTATGGTGACAATATTATTCCCATCAATCATGTATGTATCCGTGATAGGATTCTGCTGTACAACTATCTCATCGGCTTCATCATCCTCATCAGCCACTACTTCGTCATCCGACTGCCAGTCTACTATCTCCTTTGGCACAAACTCACCTTCTTCCAGCTCTTCATCATCATAATCAAAGCCTATATCCATCGGATCATCATCGAGATCTGTAAGGTCTACCACTGACAGATCTATCTAGACGCGGACCCGTTAACGAGTGCGGAATCCTCGTTGACGGTTAGACGGACAACTCTCAACCAACGGAAACACGGAGACTATTAGACGCTGAACGAACGACTCACGAACGATCCTACGTACTAATTCTCTCCGAAATGGGACTCACCTAGCTGATAAACTCGAGATCGCCTATTGCTTAATTCCTCACGAATTTTGCCAAAGGTCTTTTAATGATTCGAGTCTATCCCTAATTATAGACCCTGATTCGAGTCTGTTGTGGGCCAACCTCGAATCTGGCCTAAGGCCCATTCGAATCTGTCCATCTGACAGATTCGAATCTAGCCTATTCGAATCTAAGGACTCATTCGAATCTATCACAGATTCGAATGTATCCTTTTATGCAATTCGAATCTAACCTATACACTTAAACACTTACGTGATGAAACTTATGTTTTAACTTATGCTTGACATACTCTTTGACCTTTATGTTTGAACTCCTTGTAATATGTTACATCAAGTTCAAACACACAATCAATAACAGACAAACACATATTAAACATATATATCAAAATACTTGTTAATATTCAGAATATTACTTAAATCATAACGCAGATCGATTAGACTGCTATCGTCACACAGGGTGTACCAACAGACTCCCCCTTGACGATAGCTTCTAATTATTTACATTACATCAAATTTAAGTACTAGAATTATAGATACTACTACCTGCATATAACCCCGCATCTATACAAACTTTAACTACCTTTTGGAACTTCCTGGCTTCAGATCTCCATGGTTCAGTGAAGAATATAGGCTGATCGTGAAGCTTCTTCAGGTCGTCCTTAGATAGGTTTATCAAATGCAGTGGGTCGTATACCTTCAAAATTACCTGCTCGTCTTGATCCTCCATTATAGCTTCAGCAGTATCAATTTCCAGGTACCACCACTTCATGTTGCTCAAAACATTTTGTGGCATTGGCTTTATTGGCACTCTTTTCAAGCATTTGACTGGCTTGTAGATCATTCTAGCCCAAGGTCTTCCAGTATGAGGATCTATTCTTGATCCATCCTCGACCCTCTTGCCTGATCTCGGCTTAAGCCTCTCAAATCTGCCTGATCGCCCTTCTTTCCTGATAATTCTTTCAATAACGCTCGCGTAGGGATCATTTCCAATGTTGATCAGCTCCTTCCAGGCTAACTCTTTAACTTCAATCTTGGGCAAAGAATTAAAAGCTTTCAGTGTCCGCCTCAAGTATTGAAGTCCATCTCTTCTTTTCAAAATGAACAGCTGCAGTTCTCTGTCAAAGAACCAGCTAATAATGCCTCCTGAGAAGTTCCCAGCACCTGGAACTCTCATCTTCTTCTTCATCTTCAAACTCTCTTTCTTTTCCTCTTTCTTGAACCAAAGATTGATCAAGTCAGTCCTAGATGGCTCCATCTCGGCCTCTTCAAGTTCATTATCCTCGACTGAGGCTACTTTGATATAGTCAATGTCAATCACATTATGATTTTGTCCTTCATATAGCTCCGTTACTGGTTGTGAATTGACAATAACTTCATTAACTTGATCGTCTTCATCCTCTATCACTTCGTCGTCAGATTTCCAGTCAACAACATCATCTGGAATAAATTCCCCTTCCTCCAACTCTTCCATTTCATCTTCAAAATCAAACTCCATCAGCTCTTCTTCAATATCTTTCAGCGCATCGATCATGTCGCTGTCTAAATTCCTTGAAGAACTAGCCTCTCCTCTTTCACCTTCTGCTTGACTTGGCTCCCCCTGAGATTGAGCAGCCTGAGCAGTAGAAAAATCTACTGGCTCATCCTGTCTTTGAGAGCTGGGATCATTGCCTTGATTATCATCTTCATCATCGTCCCTCTGCCTCTGTACTACTTGATCACGACACGACGTCTCCCCCTGAGCCTGAAGGTTTTTCATTAACTGCTCAATGAGGGACCTCATTGCTCGGATCTCGGATGACTGATCAGTGACAAAAGATTTAAGCTCAGTGTTTTCATCTCTTACACCTTCAATAATCATTCTCAACTCAGCATTCTCCTTATCCAGATTAGCGTTATGTTCTTGGAGTTCACCAACTGCTTTAGTGAGAGTCATAATTTGAACGTGCTGAAAATCAACTCGACTCTTCAGCTGCAGAAATCTTTGATTTTCATTGTATGCTTCTGGCATAGATGGAATGGACTGAAGGGGAGAAGGATTGAATGGTGGCGGAATGTAGGGTTCGTGTTGCTGAGGTGGCGGTGATGGTGAATCTGTGGTTGGTGCTTGGGTTTGGGCTTGAGAGGTTTCTGGTTGTGCTTCCGAGGTTGAAGACGACCCTTGCATAAATCTATGACGTTTTGCGCGTGGCCTCGTCACTAACGTAGCAATCTCTTCTTCTTCATAATCGGACTCCTCCAATTCCCTGGTCTCTCTCCTCCTCGAACCACCTTGATTGACAATCAATCTAGAACCATAAGTCTCAAAACGACTTCCAGTTTCGGTAGTTACCACCTCATGAACTTCATCTGATTCGGTTTCAGATTCCGAAGATGTCAATCCTGCCTCAGCCCCCTCTGGCTCATATTCGTCAACATCACGAAATATATCATCATTATCTCCAGGCGGACTCAGCAGCTCATCCACCAATGCTGCTGCAACATCTTCATTTGCATGCGGACCCGAAGCCCATATTTCCTCCAATGTTTGGGCTATTTGCTCGGTTTCTGGATTGGCACTTGAAGGCCCTGCTTCCTGTACCTCTGGCTCTGGCTGACTCGTAGAAGGCCTAGACGCCTGAGACTGAGTTGTAATATCTCTTTGTCTTCGCCTTGGATCACGTGGACGAACACGAGTCTGATGCGGTTGCTGATGCGGTTGCTGTTGCTGTTGCTGTTGCTGTTGCTGTTGCTGTTTCTGTTGAACTTCTATTTCACATGCCCAGTTGGCATTATCAGGTGCCACAAAGTTCCTGTCTAAGATAGCTCCAAACAACGGACGAGCAGTAGGAACAGCCAATCTTCCTCGGTGTGAGGAACAATCAGCAAATATGCGTTTTTCCATTACATTTACGCTCAAAGAATCATTCGATTGTGGCAGACTTGGCAAAAAGTGACGTATCAACATCATCACGAACCTCGGATACAACAGGAACCTTTCTCTCTCAGGAGCCGTGATTTGATGAATAAATTCTGAGAAAATCAGCTGCGAGAAACTAAACTTCTTATTGTACACCATCGCGATCATTGCTGATTGGATTTTTGATACAATGTAATCAAATCCAGCTTTCTTCGGTGCAAAACAGACCATGAAGACATGGACCAAGAAACGCCATTGCCCAATCAGGCCACTCTTCATATATGACGACTTTGTTACATCTAGACCGTAACCCATTCGATGAAAAGCCGCTTGCCTAATATTTAGTGGAAAATCAATAGGCCCAGACTCCTCTTCCTCAGATCCTAGCTGCAACACTTGACGCAGCATATCGGCAGAGAATACCAACGGTTGCCCTGCGATCCTTGTTCTCAGCACTGTCGGGGTGACAGAGCAGTCAACTTGTAAGTGATCATAGAACTGCCGCACATATGAGATTACAATCAGAATGTTCTGAAACAAAGCGTAGCTAATTCTGGATTCAGCTAAGAAGTCCAACACTTCACGAAAACCCTGCGCCTCAGGGATATGATTATCTGGATTAAGAACCATATTGTGCTTAGGGACGAAAGCACGAAGCGCCATATCTGCACAATACATAAAATTGTTAGATTATTATTAAAAATCAATAAACTTGTTTAAATTCAAATTTGTTTTATCTTGTATTTGATTAAATACAAAATCTAACACAATTAAATTTTCACAAGTTTAATAAAATTTAAATTCAACAAAATAAATGAAGTACAAAATCGAGAGTAACAGATTCGAAGTGCCCATATTCGAATGTAATGGACAGATTCGAATATACCCTATTCGAGTCTGATGGACAGATTCGAATATCTGGTCATCTCGAATCTATTGATAGATTCGAGAAACCCATGATCAGATTCGAATCCATTATCAGATTCGAAAGGCCGACACCCCTTTTTCAACAAAAATCCAAGATTTAAACCATTTTGAACGTAGCAAATCACATACACTAGTTCAACTAGGTTCTAATCATAGATTTATGCTTTTAATTTGATCTTTTATTAGTCCAAACTTGGTAATTTTGCAAAAACCCTATTTTGAGCTATAAAACATCAAAATGTGATGTTTAATCCCAAATTTGTGTATTAAACCACCAAAATCTTGTACAATCATGTTGCTTATACCTAGATTTGAAGTTAGAATTGAACACAAAAGCTTTAGAATCGACGAAATGTCGTTTAGTGGAAATACGATAGACTCGAGATTAGATTCGAGATCGCCAGAACAGATTCGAGAAATCAGATTCGAGAACAGTGAGAAGTAAATGCTTTCACTGTGGACCTTTATATACTAACTACCTTCGAGTCTATGTAATTTCGAGTCTACTGACAGATTCGAAGTATCTCACATTCGAGTTTGTCTTAGATTCGAAATTTCCAACACTTAGAAAAATTTCGGAAACTTTTGAAATAACTTCAACTTTTCCAACTATTTTCTACGGTATTGTGTAACCAGATAATCTATGCCAAATCTTTTACCCTAAGCTCAGATATTTCACGCATTGTATATTTTATTCAACTTTGAATGCTCCCTCAGAAATTTTTGACCTTTTACCTAAGTAAAAATTAAACTTAACTAAAGTAAAATAAAATAAGCTAAGGTAAAAATAAAATAAAATAAAATAAAATTTTAACTAAAAAATTTAATCTAGACTTAAGTTATAAAAATAAATTTACAGGCTACGCTAAATACCAAACAACATATTTTTGATGAGTATAGTCTAAGAAAGGTTCAATCAGATAGCGATGTCCGATACTTACTTTCAGTACTTAAACTTTCACACTTAGGAATTTTTGATTCCTTTGATTGTTTGTCGTGACATACCCACTTAGCCGATTGTTGGTATTTTACCCTGTTAAACACTCTACATTTCGGAATATCCCTTGGCCTTTTATTTATCAGGAAATTATCTTACGTGACTCAGACATAGACATACTTTTATGATCAAGGCACCAGACAAAATTCTAACTTGTTGGTATTTGCAAACTTTCTTTAAAAGACAAACATCGGACACAGGTCTGTATTCTCATACAACAAAGTGTCTTAGTTCGACTTAAGGTTTAACTTTAAAGTTAGCAGATAGCGGTGACAGGTCTGTACTGACGTACAACAAAGCGACATGTCTGCTAACCCGAATCTAAACAGAGACAACAGGTCTGTACTTACGTACAACAGAGTTGCATGTTTTCGACTCTCAGTTTTTCATGATATTTCTATTATTTTCATTTTCAGACGTATTTTGATGTTGCTATACATCCCCAGAAAGGTTGCATAACCTCATTTAGGACTCAATGTTGTATGTCTTGTACATAAAAATTAAGACCGATTGGTCAACATCGAGAGCTAGTGACCGTTTGACTTTTTCTAGATATTTTTTAGCCTTTGATACCCTAATATGTATTATGACCTACCAACACTCAAACTAATAAAGTATAACACTCTTAGGATTTAGTTTGCATTATTGTGAAAGCCGAAACACTAATTAGAGTCTGTAACGACGGGTGCGAATTGTTCGTCACTTTTGGAACCTATGTAATCTAAGACTTAACGCCTTTGCGACATTCTCTTTTTTTTTGTATTTTGTAATTTTCGCTCTTTTTTGCTTTTGTTTTTCATAGCAAAACGCATTAAATAGCTAATATACGAACTTACGAAAATAGAAACTTTCTAAAAATAAAGAAACTTTCCTAAATTAGAAACTTTCCTAAATTAGCAGACTACTGAAAAAGAAAGAAATAGAACACTATAAACGTAAAAGAAAATACGACTAAGGTCAATTTACTTCTGTTTGCGCATTCCATAATTGAATGAAATCTCAAATCGTGACTTATCAAAATGCTTTGGGTAAATAATCAGCATTATAATCTGCATCGCCACCTTTACCAGTTTGATTAAAATACATTTTCAGCACAATCACGAATAAAATGATGCATTATGTCTATGTGCTTTGTTTTACTGTGTTTAATGGAGTAGTTGGTATAGCAATTGTATTGTTGATGATTGTCGAGCCTAATTGGAAGTTTTTGAGTATAAGCCAACCGTAATCCCGCAATTGTTGGTTAGCCACAAAACCGTGGGAACAGCAAACATACCAGCAGCAACATACTCGGCCTCGCACGTTGACACGGCTACCGATGTTTTTTTCTTGCATTGCCAGGACACCAATCTCCCTCCGAGGAACTGACAACCTCCAGTCGTTGATTTGCGCGTCAAGCTGCATCCTCCGTAGTCAGAATCTGTGAACGCTTCCAACTCTAGATCTCCCTCCGCGTGATACCAAAGTCCCAGCTTCGGTTTCGACTTGAGGTATCGTAGAATCCGCTTCACAGCTTTCATATGCATCTCCTTCGGATTCGCTTGAAACCTAGCACAGATACACACAGCAAACATAATATCAGGTCTTGAAGCAGTTAAATACATAAGTGACCCAATCATGGCCCGATATAAAGTCGGATCCACATCGGTATCACCATCAGTACCCGGCCCGAGATTGTGATTCACTTGAATCGGCGTGCTGAAATGGGCAGTCAACTTTGTTCCTTCCATCCCAAACCGTTCCAATATGTCATAGACATACTTGGTTTGATGGATAAACATGCCTTCCTTTTTCTGGTCAACTTGTAACCCCAAAAAGAAATTCAACTCCCCCATAGCACTCATCTCGAACTTCGACTTCATCACCTTCTCGAAATCTTTGCACATCTGTTCGTCTGATGATCCAAAAATGATATCATCTACGTACACTTGTACCAAGATAAAATGATCTCCCTTTCTCTTCACAAAAAGAGTACTATCTATCCTACCCCTCTCAAGAGCATTTTCAAAAGATGGATGTAGAGTCTCATACCATGCCCTGGGTGCCTGATGTATCCATAAAGACCTTAAGCTAAGCGATCCTCTATCAGGATATTTAGGATCTGTAAACCCGGGCGGTTGTTCGACATATACTAAACTCCTTCCCTTTCCCATACAGTAAAGCACTATTAACGTCCAGTTGATATACGTTAAATCCTTTTTAAGGAGGCAAAAGCTAAAAACAACCTATTGCTTCTAACCTTGTCTGGTGCAAACACTTCGTTTGAAATCGATTCCCTTCCTCTGGTTTGAAACCCTTACAACTAATCTCCGCTTTGTTGCGCGTGACTATACCCCCGTCGCTCTTTTTTGCACTTAAAAACCCATTTGGTTCCTATTGCCAATCTCCCCTCGAGTAACGAACTAACTCCCCACTTCTAGTTTCCCTAAATTGTGACAGTTCTTCCGGCATCGCTGTCAACCCAGGAGTTGTCCGTAGTGCATTGCAACATTTTTGGCTCTACTTCGATATGAAACAGAATAAGACATGTTATGATATGCCTCGGAGTCGTTTATATCATCGACAACAACACAGTGTTGTTATTTACACTACTCCGAGTCCTCACACCCTCTT
Source organism: Centrapalus pauciflorus (assembly GCA_020465985.1). Classification (NCBI taxonomy): domain Eukaryota; kingdom Viridiplantae; phylum Streptophyta; class Magnoliopsida; order Asterales; family Asteraceae; genus Centrapalus; species Centrapalus pauciflorus. The sequence continues at coordinate 149,837 of JAANYP010001630.1, read as the reverse complement.
TAGGATTTCCTATGATGCTATCTATAGGATGATTCTTGTTAATCCTAGAGGTCTCTATTTCGTCTACCCTTAGATTATCTCCTAAGTTGGATCCTATTTCACCTAAAGGGGGAACAGGCTCAGCTTCCACATTTTCTTCCTCACGGACGTTTTCCTCAGAGGCAGAACTTGATGCTTGAGTCTGATTATCAGTGTTAGGTTCTTCTGGATTAGCAACTTCTGGAGACCCATCTACAGTCGCAGTAGGCTCGGACGTAGATTCGAATGTGGTCCTTGGAAAAATATGGCCATCGTCATTTAGATGTAACGTCGCCATGTCTTTATCAATTGTACCTGCAGTATCATCCAAAGGAATGTTAAATGACTCAAATAACTTATCATAGTCAAATATCCATTCCGGACCAGTTTGGGGTTCATGTGTATAACTTGTGACTTCAATATTATACACAATCTCCACAGTACCACTCTTTTTGTTAAAAACCCGTTTGTTTTGTGAGTTTGGCACATAACCTAGGAAGTATCCTTCGTCAGCCTTTTCACCAAACTTCGGTTGATGTTTTGTCCTTAAAAGTGTACATGGTACTCCAAACGGTTCGAATCCAGTTAAGTTAGGTGGCCGTTTATTCAAAATTTCTAACATGTTTTGTTCAATGATTTGACTGTAAGGACTCTATTTAAAATATGGCACGCGGTATTCACTGCCTCCCCCCAAAACATGGTAGGAAGCTTTGAATCCGAAAGCATAGTCCTTGCAGCCTCAATCAATGTTCTGTTTTTACGTTCGGCCACCCCATTCTGTTGTGGTTCATATGGTGCACTGAATTGATGCACGATGCCCTTTGATAGGCAATATACACCAATTACAGAGTTTTTAAATTCTGTCCCATTATCACTACGAATACTTTTAACCCTTGTTCCGTAGGAATTCTCCACTTGGTCTAAGAACCCGATGAGCTTTGTAGCCGTCTCGTCCTTTGTACCTAAAAAGAAAACCCATGAAAAACGTGAGTAATCGTCGGTGATAACTAAGCAGAACCAACTACCTCCAATACTCCTTTTGTTGATTGGGCCGAAAAGGTCCATATGCAACAAATCGAATGTCGAGGTTATGGAATTCAGCTTCTTGGACTTGTGTGTCTTTTTATGTTGCTTGCCCTTCATGCACGGTAGACACTTGTCTTCAAATTGAAAGCTCTTCAGAGGCACACCTTGCACCAGACCATTCTTCGTTATGTAATTCATTTTCCTTAGGTGCAAGTGAGCCATGCGTCTGTGCCACAAAACCGATTCCGTTTCTGAAGCTTTTGATAGTAAGCAGATCGGACCCATCGAATTATCTGGCTTGTTCATGTCGAGCATGTAGAAGTCATTCTTCCTTGGAGCCCGCATCAATATCCAATCTTCAGGTATCTTGAATCCCGGCTTTAGCACTAACGCCTCAGTGTCAGTAAATAACACCGAGTTCTTCTTATCACAGATTTGAGATACACTAATGAGATTATGAACCAGTTTATCAACGTGATAAACTTGATCCAATGTAATCGTCCCATTAGTGACTTCTCCAGTTCCAGTGATATTTCCTCCTTTGTTGCCAGCGAATGATACAAATCCCCTATTACCCCCTTTGAAGTCTGTGAGAAGACTTCTTTCCCCCGTCATGTGCCTGGAGCAACCACTGTCGACGAACCACTTGTTGTTTGGACCGGTAGTTATCTCCTGCACATGAAAGAAAATAGGTTAGTTATCACGGGGAACCCAAGCCATGACTGACTTGGTAATACCATTCTCGTCCACATACGTGAACTCTTTCAAGTACCCATCTCGCCTTTCAGGTGACTTGGGCTTTTGAACTGAATTCTGTTGTGGTGCCGAGTGATTTAGATTCACTCTTTGCCTTTGAGTAGGCATTTGTTGTGATGCTCTAGAATAAGTCTTATTATAATGCATTTCAGACTGTGATCCCTGAGCTTTTACCGGAACATATTGTCTAACAGGAGTGTGTGACCTAACTGGAGTGTGTGACCTGCTAGGTGTGGTGCTCCTATAGACTTGTTGAGGTGCTGACCTAGATTGATTAAAGACACGATTCGGTGAATTTGTCCTAACCACTTCTTTTGGTCCAACCTTAACCGGTGTTTGTTTCACAACAGGTTTTGGTGCGGCCTGCACAGTTTTCTCGGTACTCTGAGAACTACTCGTGCTCGCCACACTTGGTGAGGGCTTAACAGGTGTTGGATTCACTGTCTTAGGGTTAACTTCTGCTTTCCTAACTGGACAGTGAGAAGCAACATGCCCTTTTGCGTGACATCTAAAGCAAGACATCTTATCCATGGACTTTTTGGTTGGTCCCTTAGATCTAGGTGTCTCACTAGTGTCTAATGCCTTTGGTACATCTACAGTGTCTGTCTCTTCGACCTGGTCAGCCCATGAAATTTTCTGTTTTCCTGCAGGTGTTTCACTGGAGGAAGACACAAATTTCACTTGCTTGACCTTGACGGTTGAGTCAGTCACCTTAGGTGTATTTTCTACTTTAGGCGCAAGTGTAGGTTCAGGCAGGTCCTCTAAAACTACTGACTTGTCAGTTTTCTCCTGAGGCTGAGGCACATAGTTATCATTGAAAGGCGGAGGAATCTCGTGAAAACCTAGACCTACAGGCTTCTTAGACTGTCTTTGGGCATCTAAGACTTTCCCTAGGTTTAGGCTCGAATTCCTAAACTTTTCCAGTTTGCTATTTGCCTCTGCTACCTTTTCCTTGGTCTCGGCTAGCTCTATGTCCTTGTCTTTCAGACTTTTGGTCAAGGCCTCTACGTGCTCATACATAAGTTCTATCCTAACACACTGCTCACTCAGTTTGTCTTTTAGAACGATTACATCTTGAGCATCAGCCTTAAGTTTTTCCTTTAAATCCTGCTTTATATCATTTAGGCTAGCATTTTCTATTTTTAAGTTTTCATTTTGAGCAGCTATGGTCTTATGTGAGTCTAAGACTAGATTTAACCTATCGTTAGAACTAACACATAAAGCACATAAATCACGAAATAGAGAATTAGAAAGACTAACCTTAGAGTTATCAGATTCCACGTTGGCCATCTGAGCAGCAAACTCCAGCACGGTCTGATCATTCGCTTTCTCTACCCACATCGGACTGTTTTCCCTTGTGGTCTGCTCATCCTCTTCACAACCATTCTCCGTAACTTCAGCCATAAAAGCTCTAGCATTGGACTCCGGATGTGAACTCCAGTCATACGAACCATCTAGCTGTCTGTCAGAAGTGACATTGGATATCAGACCCGCTAGATTGGCTTGACTAGATGAAGAACTCGGAAGATATCTCTGTTGGGACTGATTTTGGTACTGTCCTTGATGCTGACTCTGTCCCTGGTATGACTCTACCTTCGGTCTTTGACACTCCCTCGCGAAATGTCCCAATCCCTGACAGTTGTAGCATTTGACCTTGGACTTATCAAATCCTATCCCCTTGTTATTCATCTGGAGATTCCTCCCAGTTCTCTTTATGAATCTCTTAACCCGTTGGGTCACCATGGCCAGTTGCCATTTAAGATCCATCTCCTCTAAGTCATCAGGGTCGACCTGATCGTAATCTTCATCCCAAAGAGCCGGATCATTGATCTTCCCTTGAACGCAATTTCCATATGCGGCCACAAACGAAGCAAGCAGATTCAGATGTTCTTCCGCCGATTTTGCGCTCATTGGCATCTTTGAATAGTTCTGACTTGTAGATGCCTGATTGACTTGAGGTTGCGGTTCCTCCGACCTTCCTAATCCTAAGAACGCGCGGTTTAGAGAGTCTTCGGACTCTGGTGGTGATGACGTTTCTCCGGTGAAAAACGCTGTAGCACTCTTCTGATCAGCTGTCACCGATGATTTTGATGTTTTTCCAAAATACATAGCCGGATTTTGGACTTGCTCATAATCAGTCTCAGCCTTTATCATTTCGAAGTGATATGCCCTCAACGTTCCCACGATGTCATCCAGCGATTGAGCATAGTATTTATCTTCATTCAGCTTAATCATGGCCACGTACATAGCCCATTTGGCCGGTAGGGCATCAAGAAGCTTATTGTTCTTGTCTGTGCAGAATACTCAATACCATGACTTTCAAGCTCTGTTATCAGATGATAAAATCGTGTGATAATATCATCCAACTGTTCATCCTTAAGAGCCTTGAAGATTGCAAACTGTTGGGTCAACAGCTCAGTACGCTTTCTACGTACCCGTGGATTACCCTCACACCGTTTCTGAAGAGACTCCCAAAGCTCTTTAGACGTCCTCTGAGTCCGAAATGTGTGCAAGATATCTTGAGGTAACGCCATTCGGATAATAGAGAAAGCTTTGTTTTCGGCTTCAAATAGTTTCTTGTCATCCTCTTTCATCATTTGGTATGACAGAACCTTTTGACGGCCTTCTACCTCAGATACTGGTGGAATGTACCCTTCATCAATGCACACCCACATGCGCATATCGTTGAATCGTACAAAATCCGTGAATCTATCCTTCCACCAGTAGTAATCCTCAACTTTCATCAGCTTAGGTGGTGCATTGGCCTTCCCAACTTCGTGATCCATTTCAAGGAATTTCTGAAGGTTCGACATCTTTTCTGAAAGAATTTGAATTTGAACTTAATTAATTTAATTAGAAACTGATTTAAATTAACTTATTCGAAACTAGATAGATTCGAAACTAATTAATGTTTAATCTTTTGAAATTAAATTCGATTAAGTCTTAAAGTTCAAGTAGATTCGAAATAATGTCAGATTCGAACAATCCCTTAGAATCGAAGATATGTCAGATTCGAAGAACCCCTAGACTCGAGGACCCTTAGAATCGAAGGCACAAACAGAATCGAAAATCAGCAGAATCGAAGCTCAGACTCGAAACAATAACAAACTCGAAACAAACTCGAAAGAATATAGATTCGAGATCCAATTCGAATGTATTAATAGATTCGAAACCCCACAGACTCGAAACTGACTGAAATTGACTCGATAGGAGCGTATTTTGGTTAGACTCGAAAATAAAGTAAAACCCTAATTACCCCTATAGATTCGAGCGCCGCAAACTCGAAAAACGGCTAACACTTTGATTTTTTGACGTTTTACGGATTAAATCACTATTTTTCAAACGAAAAATAATGATTTCGACCAAAAACGTGAAAAACGACAAAGTGTTTCCCGAATATGAATTTGCTAAGCTCAAAAACACGTTTTTGAGAGAAAAACCGTCCAACTAGCGTCAAGAAACCTAGAATGTTTCTGATGAACACGAAGAACACCACGAACACTCCGTAGGCTCTGATACCACTTGTAAGGTCTACCACTGACAGATCTATCTAGACGCGGACCCGTTAACGAGTGCGGAATCCTCGTTGACGGTTAGACGGACAACTCTCAACCAACGGAAACACGGAGACTATTAGACGCTGAACGAACGACTCACGAACGATCCTACGTACTAATTCTCTCCGAAATGGGACTCACCTAGCTGATAAACTCGAGATCGCCTATTGCTTAATTCCTCACGAATTCTGCCAAAGGTCTTTTAATGATTCGAGTCTATCCCTAATTATAGACCCTGATTCGAGTCTGTTGTGGGCCAACCTCGAATCTGGCCTAAGGCCCATTCGAATCTGTCCATCTGACAGATTCGAATCTAGCCTATTCGAATCTAAGGACTCATTCGAATCTATCACAGATTCGAATGTATCCTTTTATGCAATTCGAATCTAACCTATACACTTAAACACTTACGTGATGAAACTTATGTTTTAACTTATGCTTGACATAATCTTTGACCTTTATGTTTGAACTCCTTGTAATATGTTACATCAAGTTCAAACACACAATCAATAACAGACAAACACATATTAAACATATATATCAAAATACTTGTTAATATTCAGAATATTACTTAAATCATAACGCAGATCGATTAGACTGCTATCGTCACACAGGGTGTACCAACAAGATCCATAAGAGCGTCGATCATCTCACTGATTTCAAAATCTGTAGGCTGCTTTGATGAGCTTGCTTCTCCTACTTCTCCTTCAACTTGATTGGGCTCCCCCTGAACTTGTGTAGCCTGAGCAGCAGGAAAATCTACTGGCTCATTCTCATTAGGTGCATTGGGATCATTGCCTTCGTCATCTTTATCTCTACGCTGCTCCTCATGATCCCTACAACTTGTCTCCCCCTGAGCTTTTAGATTTTTCATGAGCTGCTCAAGGAGGGACCGCATCGATCGGATCTCTGACGATTGATCTGCAATAAAGGACTTTAACTCTGTGTTCTCTTCCCTGACATTCTCCACAATCTTCTTCAACTCGGCATTATCCTTATCAAGAATTGCATTATGCGCCTGGAGCTAGACGATCGCCTTTGTTAGGCCTAAGATTTGGATATGTTGGAAGTCAACGCATCCCTTAAGCTGCACAAACCTTTGGTAGTCAGTGTAGGTGGTCGATGTGGATGGAATGGAATTTATAGGAGTTGGGCGAATTGGAGATGGAATATATGGTTCATGTTGAGGTGGTGGTGGTGGTGGTGGTGGAGCGGTGGCTTGAGGTTCTTGAGTTTGAGTTTGAGTCTGTTGGGCTTCAGATGCTGATGATGACCCTTGCATAAACCTGTGACGCTTGGCCCTTTGCCGAGTCACTAAGGGAGCAACTTCCTCCTCTTCAAAATCCGATTCATCTGATTCCCTTACTACTCTCTTCCTCGAGGCTTCTTCATTAACTACCAGCCTTGATCCATACGTTCCAATTTGAATAGTAGGTTCTGTAGTCACTGATTCTGGAGCCTCAACCTCTAACTCCTCCATTTCCTCCGATTCTGTTTCAGATGATAACAAAACATTAGCAGTCTGTTCTGGTTCGTACTCTTCAACATCTCTGAACACGTCTTCCTCTCCTTCTGGTGGACTAAGTAGTTCACCTACTAATGCTGCAGCGACATCTTCGTTAGCATGAGGACCTGCCTCCCAGATTTCATTAAGCGTTTGGCACAGTTGCTCAGCTTCAGTTGGAACATTTGATGGCCCGGCTTCTTGAACTTCTGGTTGCTGACTTGTCGAAGGCCTTGACGCCTGAGTTTGACTCGCAGCTGATCTTTGTCTACGCCTTGGAGAACGCTGTGGCTGTGGCTGTGGTTGTTGTTGTGGTTGTGGTTGTCTCGGTTGAAATTCAACTCCCCCTGCCCAGTTGGCAACATCCGGGGCTTGAAACTCCCTATCCAAGATTGCTCCGAATAACGGACGCTCAACAGGAACAGCCAACCTTCCTCTATGCGAGGAACAGTCAGCGAAAATCCTTTTATCCATAACAGCAACGCTCTGGATGTCATTTGACGGTGGCAGATTTGGCAAGAAATGCCTGATCAACATCATAATGAACCGCGGATATAACAAGAACTGTTGATTTTCTGGTGCGGTTATTTGGTGAACAAATTCAGAGAAAAACATCTCCGAAAAGCTGTATGGTCGATTATAAACCATCGCGACTCTCCCCGACTGCATTTTCGCAACCATATAATCAAACCCTGCTTCCTTTGGAGCAAAGCATACCATAAACACATGAGCTAAAAACCTCCACTGTCCAATTAACCCGCTTTTCATATATGAAACTTTAGTCACGTCGAGACTTTATCCCATTCTCTGAAAGGCCGCTTACCTTATGTTAAGAGAAAATTCAATCGGTCCAGCTTCTTCTTCTTGAGATCCAAGCTGCAACACTTGACGCAGCATGTCTGCCGAAAAGACCAGCGGTTGTCCAGCAATACGAGTGCGTAGCATTGTCGGTGTGACCGAGCAGTCTACCTGCAGATGATCGTAAAACTGACGAATGTAAGGTAAAACGAGCTGCACATTATAAGACAGTGCAAAACCGATCCTAGACTCTACTAGGAAATCAAGCACTTGTCTAAATCCCTGCGCCTCAGGGAGATTATGATCCGGATGAAGCACCATATTGTGCTTAGGCACAAATGCTCGTACAGCCATTTCTGCATAATAAACAAAACTATTAGATTCATTAAAAATCAATAAACTTGTTTAAATTCACATCTGTTTTATTTTGAACTTGTTTAAGTACAAAATCCAACACAATTAAATTTCTACAAGTTTAATAAAATTTAAATTAAATAAAGCAAAAAAAGTACAGATTCGAATTGTCTCTTTTCGAGTTTGATGGACAGATTCGAATGTCCTGGTCATCTCGAATCTAATGACAGATTCGAGACACCCCATGAACAGATTCGAACCGCCGATTTTATTCAAAGACCAAATCTCTTGATTTTAACCTTTTTGGACATAGAAAATTACATTCAATAGTCCTACTAGTTACTAATCACAGATATATGCCTTTAATTTGACTATTTATCGGTCCAAACTTGGTAATTTTGTAAAAACCCGATTTCGACCCTTAAACCTTCAAAACTCGATGATTTTGCCTAAAATTGTGTATAAAACTACATGAAGCTTGTACAATCAAGTTGATTATACCTAGATACAGTAGTAGAATCGAACACACTAGCTTTAAACTCGATGGATTGTCGTATATATGAGAAACGGTAGTTTCGAGGATAGATTCAAGATCGCCGATATAGACTCGAGGAAGTAGATTCGAAAACAGTAAGAATTAAATGACTTCACTGTTGACCTATATATAGTACCAACCTTCGAATCTAAGGCCAGACTCGAATCTACTGACAGATTCGAAGCCTTCCACATTCGAGTCTGTCCTAAACTCGAAAACACCAAACACTTAGAAAAATTTCGAAAATTTTTGAAATAACTTCAACTTTTTCAACCTTTTTCTACGGTATTATGTAACAAGATAAACTATGCCAACTCTTTTACCCTAAGAACAAGATATTTCACGCAATGTTTATTTTATCCAACTTTGAATGCACCCGCAGTAATTTTTGACCTTTTACCTAAGTAAAAATTAAACTAAAATAAAATAAAATAAAATAAACTAAGGTAAAATAAAATAAAATAAGATAAGTAAACCTAGAAAATTTTAAACTTGACTAAAAATTTTAACTAAGACTTACACTAAACTTATTAAAATTAACAACCTATGCTAAACTCTAAACAAAATATTTTTGATGAGTATAGTCTAAGAAAGGTTCAATCAGATAGCGATGTCTGATACTTACTTTCAGTACGTAAACTTTCACACTTAGGAATATTTGATTCCTTTGATTGTTTGTCGTGACATACCTATTTAGCCGATTGTTGGTATTTTACCCCTCTAAACATTTTACATTTCGGAATATCCCTTGGCATTTTTATTTATCAGGAAATTATCTTACGTGACTCAGACATAGACATACTTTTATGATCAAGGCACACAGACAAAGATTCTAACTTGTTGGTATTTGCAAACTTTCTTTAAAAGACAAACATCGGACACAGGTCTGTATTTTCATACAACAGAGTGTCTTAGTTTGACTTAAGGTTTATTCTTAAAGTTAGCAAGACAGCGGTGACAGGTCTGTACTGACGTACAACAGAGCGACATATCTGCTAACCCGAATCTAAACAGAGACAACAGGTCTGTACTTACGTACAACAGAGTTGCATGTTTTCGACTCTCAGTTTTGTATGATATTTCTATTCTTTCCATTTTAAGATGTATTTGATGTTGCCATACATCCCCAGAAAGTTTGCATACCTCATTTAGACTCAAAGTTTGTATGTCTTGTACATAAAAATTAAGACTGATTGGTCATACATCTAAGTTAGTGACACGCTTGACTTTTTCTAGAATATTTTATTAGCCTTGAGATTCCCTATATGTATTATGCCTACCAACACATCAAACTAAAGTAAAGTATAACACTTAGAATTTAGTTGCATTATGTGTGAAAGCCTAAACACTTAGAGTTTGTAACGACTGTGCTAATTTTCTTCACTTTGAACCTATGTATCTAAAGACTTAACTCTTTTTCTGATATTCTCTTTTTTTGTGTTTTTATAATTTTCTCTCTTTTTTCTTTTGTTTTTCATAAGAAATAGTAATAAAATAAGATAACCTACTAACCTACTAAAAATAGAAACTTACTAAAAATAGAAACTTACTAAAAATAGAAACTTACTAAAAATAGAGACTTACTAAAAATAGAAACTTACTAAAAATAGAAACTTTCCTAAATTAGCAGACTACTGTAAAGAAAGAAATACTATGACTATAAAAGAGAATAAGCTACTACTACTAAGGTCAATTTACTCTGGGTTGCGCATTCCATTCAGTTGAATTAAATACTCAAACCGTGACTTATCAAATGCTTTGGTAAATAAATCTGCATTATTATCTTCTGTTGCCACTTTTACCAATTTAATTAGGTTCTTTTCAGCACAATCACGAATAAAATGATGCCTAATGTCTATGTGCTTTGTTTTACTATGTTTAACTGGATTGTTAGTTATAGCAATTGTAGATTGATTGTCTATCCTAATTGGAGTTTGAGTGTAAGCCAAACCGTAATCCCGCAATTGTTGTTGTATCCACAGAACCTGTGAGCAGCAACTACCAGCAGCAACATACTCGGCCTCGCACGTTGACACGGCTACGGATGTCTGTTTCTTGCATTGGCAGGATACTAATCTCCCTCCTAGGAACTGACAACCTCTAGTTGTTGATTTGCGCGTCAAGCTGCATCCTCCGTAGTCAGAATCCGTGGACGCCTCCAACTCTATATCTCCCTCCGCGTGATACCAAAGTCCCAGCTTCGGTTTCGACTTGAGGTATCGTAGAATCCGCTTCACAGCTTTCATATGCATCTCCTTCGGATTCGCTTGAAACCTAGCACAAATACACACAGCAAACATAATGTCAGGTCTTGAAGCAGTTAAATACATAAGTGATCCAATCATGGCCCGATATAAACTCGGATCCACATCGGTATCATTTTCAGTACCCGGCCCGAGATTATGTCATAGACATACTTAGTCTGATGGATAAACATCCCTTCCTTAGTTCCTTCCATCCCGAAACGTTCTAATATGTCATAGACATACTTAGTCTGATGGATAAACATCCCTTCCTTCTTCTGGTCAACTTGTAACCCTAAAAAGAAATTTAACTCCCACATAGCACTCATCTCGAGCTTAGACTTCATCACCTTCTCGAAATCTTTGCACATTTGTTCGTCTGATGATCCAAAAATGATATCATCGACGTACACTTGTACCAAGATAAAGTGTTCTCCCTTCCTCTTAACAAACAGAGTACTATCTATCCTACCCCTTTCAAAACCGTTTTCTAACAGATGGTTGGATAGAGTCTCATACCACGCCCTAGGTGCCTGATGCAATCCGTATAGAGCCTTATCTAAGCGATATACTCTATCAGGATATTTTGGATCTGTAAATCCGGGCGGTTGTTCTACATACACCAACTCCTTCACTTTCCCATATCGGAAAGCACTCTTAACATCTAATTGATATACCTTAAAGCCCTTGAAGGAGGCAAAAGCTAGAAACAACCTAATGGCTTCCAACCTTGCTACTGGTGCAAATACCTCGTTGTAATCGATTCCCTCCTCTTGGTTGAAACCCTTTACAACTAGCCTAGCCTTGTTGCGCGTGACTATACCCCGATCGTCCCTTTTGCACTTAAAAACCCATTTGGTTCCTATGCCAATTTCCCCTCGAGGTAATGGAACTAACTCCCACACTTCTAGTTTCCTAAATTGCGAAAGTTCTTCCTTCATCGCTTCAACCCAGGAGTTATCCTTAAGTGCCATTTGCACATTCTTAGGCTCTACTTGCGATATGAAACATGAATATAGACATGTGTGATATGCCTCGGAGTCGTTTATCATCGACAACAACACAGTGTTGTTATTTACACTACTCCGAGTCCTCACACCCTCGTTAGGATTTCCTATGATGCTTTCTAATGGATGGTTCTTGTTAATCCTAGAGGTCTCTATTTCATCAACCCTTAGATTATCTCCTAAGTTAGATCCTATTTCACCTAATGGGGGAACAGGCTCAGCTTCTACATTTTCCTCCTCATGGACGTTTTCCTCAGAGTTGGAACTTGATGCTTGAGACTGATTCTCAGTGGTAGGTGCTTTAGGAACATCGACTTCTGGAGATCTATCTACAGTCGCAGTAGGCTCGGATGTGGATTCAAACGTAGTCCTCGGAAAGATATGGCCATCGTCATTTAGGTGCAATGTTGCCATGTCTTTTTCGATTGTACCTGCAGTATCATCCAAAGGAATGTTAAATGACTCAAATAACTTATCATAGTCAAATATCCATTCCGGACCAGTTTGGGGTTCATGTGTATAACTTGTGACTTCAATATTATACACAATCTCCACAGTACCACTCGTTTTGTTAAAAACCCGTTTGTTTGGTGAGTTAGGCACATAACCTAGGAAGTATCCATCGTCAGCCCTTTCACCAAACATCGGTTGATGTTTTGTTCGTAAAAGAGTGCATGGTACCCCAAATGGTTCGAATCCAGTTAAATTAGGTGGCCGTTTATTCAAAATTTCATAGCATGTTTTGTTCAAAGATTTGGCTGTAAGGACTCGGTTTAAAATATGGCACGCGGTATTCACTGCCTCCCCCCAAAACATGGTAGGAAGCTTTGAATCCGAAAGCATAGTCCTTGCAGCCTCAATCAATGTTCTATTTTTACGTTCGGCCACCCCATTTTGTTGAGGTTCATATGGTGCACTGAATTGATGCACTATGCCCTTTGATAGGCAATATACACCAATTACAGTGTTTTTAAATTCAGTCCCATTATCACTACGAATAATTTTAACCCTTGTGCCGTAGGAGTTTTCCACTTGGTCTAAGAACCCGATGAGCTTGGAAGTCGTCTCTTCCTTTGTACCTAAAAAGAAAATCCAAGAAAAACGTGAGTAATCGTTAGTGATAACTAAGCAAAACCAACTACCTCCTATACTCCTTTTGTTGATAGGGCCGAAAAGGTCCATATGCCACAAATCGAATGTTGAGGATATCGAGTTCTTCTTTTTGGACTTGTATGTCTTTTTATGTTTCTTGCCCTTCATGCACGGTAGACACTTGTCCTCGAACTGAAAGCTATTCATTGGCACACCCTGCACCAGTCCATTTTTCGTTATGTAATTCATCTTCCTTAGGTGCAGGTGAGCCATGCGTCCGTGCCACAGTACGGATTCCGTCTCCGAAGCTTTGGATAATAGACAGATTGGCCCCATCGAAGACTCCGGCTTGTTCATATCCAGCATGTACAAGTCATTCTTCCTTGGCGCCCGCATCAAAACCCATTCTTCAGGAATCTTGAATCCCGGCTTTAGCACTAACGCCTCAGTGTCAGTAAATAACACCGAGTTCTTCTTATCACAGATTTGAGATACACTAATGAGATTGTGAACCAGTTTATCAACGTGATAAACTTGGTCCAATTTGATTGTCCCATTAGTGACCACTCCGGTACCCGTGATATTTCCACCCTTGTTACCCTCGAATGATACGAATCCCCGATTCCCACCCTTGAAGTCTGTAAGTAGACCTCTTTCCCCTGTCATGTGCCTGGAGCATCCACTGTCGACGAACCACTTGTTGTTTGGACCTGTGGTAATCTCCTGCACATGAAAGAAAATAGGTTAGTCATCACGGGGAACCCAAGCCATGACTGACTTGGAAATACCATTCTCGTCCATATACGTGAACTCTTTCAAATACCCATCTCGCCTTTCAGGTGACTTGGGCCTTTGAACTGTGTTCTGTTGTGGTGCCGAGTGATTTAAGTTCACTCTTTGCCTTGGAGTAGGCATTTGTTGTGGAGCTCTAGAATAATTCCTATTATATGGCATTTCGGACTGTGATCCCTGAGCTCTTACCGGTGCGTACCGTCTAACTGGAGTGTGAGACCTAACTGCAGTGTGTGACCTGCTAGGTGTTGTGCTCCTATAGACTTGTTGTGGTGCTGACCTAGATTGATTAATGACACGATTCGGTGAATTTGTCCTAATCACTTCTTTTTGTCCAACCTTAACCGTTGTGTTTTTCACAATTTGTTTGGGTGCGACCTGCACAGCTTTCTCGGTACTTTGAGAACTGCTGGTGCTCGCCACAATGGTTGAGGGCTTAACAGGTGTTGGATTTACTGTCTTAGGTGTAACATCTGCTTTCCTAAGCGGACAATGAGAAGCAACATGCCCCTTCTCGTGACATCTAAAGCAAGACATCTTATCTAAGGACATTTTGTGTGTTCCCTTAGATCTAGGTGTCTCACTAGTGTCTATTTCCTTTGGTATATCTACGGTGTCTGGCTCATCGACCTGATCAGCCCAGGCAATTTTCTGTTTTCCTGCAGGTGTTTCACTGGAGGAAGACACAAATTTGACTTTCTTAACCTTGACGGTTGAGTCAGCCACCTTAGGTGTATTTTCTACTATAGGCTCTGGTGTCGGTGTAGGTAGGTCCTCTAAGTCTACTGATTTATCAGTTTTCTCCTGAGGCTGAAGGACATAGTTTGCATTGAAAGGTGGAGGAATTTCGTGAAATCCTAGACCTACCGGCTTCTTAGACTGTCTTTGGGCATCTAAAACTTTCCCTAGGTTTAGGCTCGAATTCCTAAACTTCTCCAGCTTGCTATTCGCCTCTGCTACCTTAACCTTTGTTTCAGCTAGCTCTATATCCTTGTCCTTAAGACTTTTGGTCAAGGCTTCTACGTGCTCATACATTAGCTCTATCCTAACACACTGCTCACTCAGTTTGTCTTTTAGAACTATGACGTCTTGAGCATCAGCCTTAAGCTTTTCTTTAAGATCTTGCTTGATATCCTTTAGGCTAGCATTTTCAATTTTTAAGTTCTCATTTTGAGCAGTTATGGTTTTATGTGAGTCTAAGACTAGATTTAACCTATCGTTAGAATTAACACATAACGCACATAATTCACGAAAGAGAGAATAAGTCAGACTAACCTTTGAGTTATCAGATTCCACGTTGGCCATCTGAGCAGCAAACTCCAGCACTGTCTGATCATTCGCCTTCTCTACCCACATCGGACTGCTGTCCCGTGTGGTCTGCTCGTCCCCATCACATCCAGTTTCTGTGACTTCAGCCATGAAGGCTCTAGCATTGGATCAGGATGTGAACTCCAATCATACGTGCCATCTAGCTGTCTATCTGAAATGACATTGGATAGTAGACCCGCTAGATTGGCTTGTCCAGATGATGAACTTGGAAGGTATCGTTGTTGGGACTGATTTTGGAACTGTCCCTGATGCTGATTCTGCCCTTGGTATGACTCCACTTTCGGTCTCGGACACTCCCTGGCGAAGTGTCCCAGTCCTTGACAGTTGTAGCATTTTACCTTGGACTTATCAAATCCTATCCCTTTGTTATTCATCTGTAGATTCCTCCCAGTTCTTTTAATGAATCTCTTAACCCTCTGGGTTACCATGGCCAGTTGCCATTTAAGATCCATTTCCTCAAGATCATCAGGGTCGGCCTGATCGTAGTCAAGCAGATTCAGATGCTCTTCCGCTGATTTTGCGCTCATGGGCATCTTTGAATAGCTCTGAGATGTCGATGCCTGTTGTACTTGAGGCTGCGGTTCTTCCTATCTTCCTAATCCTAAGAACGCGCGATTCAATGTGTCATCAGACTCTACTGGTGACGACGTTTCCCCAGTGAAAAACACTGTAGCAGTCTTCGGTTCGGGTGTCACTGAAGGCTCTGTTGTCTTTCCAAAATACATTGCTGGATTCTGGACTTGTTCATAATCGGTTTCGGCCTTCAGTAGCTCGAAGTGATATGCCCGCAACGTTCCCACAATATCATCCAGAGATTGAGAATAATACTTGTCCTCATTCAACTTGATCATTGCCACGTACATTGCCCATTTGGCTGGTAAGGCATCAAGAAGCTTGTTGTTCCTGTCAGTATCAGTAAACTCAATCCCATGACTTTCAAGTTCCGTCAATAGATGATAGAACCAGGTGATGATGTCATCCAGTTGTTCATCCTTTATCGCCTTGAAAATCGCAAACTGTTGTTTCAACAGCTCAGTACGCTTTCTACGAACCCTAGGATTCCCCTCACACCTCTTCTCTAGCGACTCTCAAAGTTCTTTTGATGTCTTCTGAGTCCTAAATGTGTGTAGAATATCCTGAGGCAATGTCATGCGGATCAGTGAGAAAGCTTTATTTTCGGCTTCATACAATTTCTTGTCATCCTCCTTCATCATTTGGTATGACAAGACTTTCTGACGGCCTTCTACTTCTGAGACTGGTGGAATACACCCTTCGTCGATGCACACCCACATGCGCATGTCATTAAAACGCACGAAATCGTAAACCGATCTTTCCACTAGTAGTAATCTTCGACTTTCATCAGCTTAGGCGGTGCGTTTGCCTTCCCGACCTCGTGGTCCATTTCTAGGAATTTCTGAAGATTTGACATCTTTTCGAAAGTAATTGAATTGACCCTTAATTAATTTAATTCGAAACTAATGTGGATTAACTCTTTCGAATCTAGATAGATTCGAATGTAATTAGATTCCAATTTATTTGGGATTAAATTCAATTAAGTGTTATAATTCAATTAAACTCGAAATATGTCAGATTCGAAAGGTCCTTAGATTCGAAGGTCAGCAAACTCGAAATTCAGCAGATTCGACACCCTTTTCGAAACTAAGCTAGACTCGAAACAGACTCGAAACTAAGTAGACTCGAGATCCTATTCAAATGAAGCAACAGACTCGAAACTAGGTAGATTCGAAACCCTCTGAAACAGACTCGAAAGGAGCGTATTTTGGTTAGACTCGACACTAAGTGAAACCCTAATTACTCCTATTAGATTCGAGCGCCGCAAACTTGAAAAACGGCTAACACTTTGATTTTTTGACGTTTTGCAGATTAAATCACTATTTTTCCAAAGAAAAATAAAGATTTCGATCAAAAACGTAGAATGTATCAAGATGAACACGAAGAACACCAAGAACACTCCGTAGGCTCTGATACCACTTGTAAGGTCTACAACTATACGAGATCTATCTAGACGCGGAGCCGTCAACGAGTGCGGAATCCTCGTTAACGGGTAGACGGAAACAACTCTCAACTACGAAACACGGAGACTATCAGAGGCTGAACGAATGACACACGAACGTTCCTACGAACTGATTCTCTCCGAAAGAACACGCACCAAGCTGATAAACTCGAGATCGCTTATTGCTTAATCCCTCATGAATTCTGCAAAAAGTCTAATAATATCTCGAGTCTATCCCTAATTATAGACCCTGATTCGAGTCTGTTATGGGCCAAACTCGAATCTCGCCCAATGCCCATTCGAGTCTGTCCACAAAGACACTCTCGAATCTGGTCATATTCGAATCTATGGCTACATTCGAATCTATCACAGATTCGAATGCCGAGCCTTGTATGATTCGAATCTAGCATTTCACATAAACAACTAAGTGTTGAAACTTATGTTTTTACCTTATGAATGATTTTATCTTTGTATTTTATGTTTGAACTTCTTGTAATACGTTACATCAAGTTCAAACATACAAACACTAATCAATATCAACCATATATAAACATACATAACACACACTTGCTAAAATCACAATGTAGGATCACTTAGACTGCTATCGTCACACAGGATGTACCAACAACACCGCCTGAAACAGAAGATTCAGTGAGTAGGGCTTTCTTAGGTTTTGCTAGACCAGAAGAAAAGCAGCATCAGGCTACCCCGACATCTACATCTCAAGGGTATTCAAAGATGCCTATGAGCGCAAAATCTGCAGAAGACCATCTGAATCTGTTGGCTTCCTTTGTGGCCGCTTACGGCAATTGCGTTCAGGGCAAAATCAACGATCCTGCGCTTTGAGATGAGGATTACGATCAGGTAGATCCTGATGATCTGGAAGAGATGGATCTGCAATGGCAACTGGCCATGGTAACTCAAAGAGTTAAAAGGTTCATCAAAAGGACGGGTAGAAACCTCAACGTTAGTAACAATAAGATTGGATTTTATAAGTCCAAGGTCAAGTGTTACAACTGTCAGGGGTTAGGACACTTCGCTAGAGAGTGTCAGACACCAAAAGTAGAGAACTACCAAAGACAGTATCAGACTCAATCGCAAGCGCGATATCTACCGGGTAGTTCAAACAGTCAGGCGAACATAGCTGGTCTGTTGTCCAACGTCACATCAGACAGACAGCTAGATGGAACTTATGACTGGAGTACACATCCAGAGTCGAACGCTAGAGCATTTATGGCTGAAGTGACCGAGACTGGAAGTGATGGAGATGAGGAAATAACAGGGGACAGCAGTCAGAATGAAGGAAGTCCGATGTGGGTAGAAAAGTCAGCTGATCAGACAATTTTGGAGTTCGCCGCACAGATGGCCAACGTGGAATCAGATGATGCCTAGGTAACTTTGAACTTTTCTCTTTTCCATGATTTATGTGTTTTATGTACTACGTCTAACGATAGGTTAAATTTAGTACTTGAAACACATCAAACAATATCTGCTCAGAATGAATCATTAAAATCGGACAATGCTAGCTTAGTAGACATAAAGGAAGATCTTAGGGATAAGCTTAAGGCTGATGCACAGGATGTTATAGTTCTAAAGGACAAACTGAGCGAACAGTGTGTTAGGTTAGAACAAATGTATGATCATGTTGAGGCATTAACCAAGGAGCTTAAATCCAAAGAAGTAGAGCTAGCAGAGTCTAAGGTAAAGGTAGCTGAGGTCAACAGTAAACTTGAAAAGTTTAGGAACTCATCGCTCAACCTAGGGAAAATCTTAGACGCAAAGCGTCAGTATAAGAAGCCTGTGGGTCTAGGTTATCATGAGAGTCCTCCACCTTTCAATGATAATTATGTACCTCAACCTCAGGAGAAAACTGAAAAATTAGTTGAATCAGAGGAACTACTGGAACCAGTGTCTGAAACTGCTAAGGAAAATGAAACTAAGGTGACTGCTAATAATATCAAGATTGAGAAGGTTAAATTTGTGCCATCCTCTAGTGATAAACCTGTAGGACAACACAAAATTGACTTTAATGATCAGGAGGATGAACAAGTCGCTATAGTTGAAACATAAGAGCCAGACACTAGTGAGACACCTAAGTCAAAGGGCACACACAAAAAGTCAATTGACAAAATGTCTTGCTTTAGATGTCACGAAAGAGGGCATGTTGCGTCTGGCTGTCCACATAGGAAAGTAGATACTACACCTAAACCTGGAAAGCCGGAACACTATAAGCCTTCACCAAGTGTAGCGAGCACTAGTAGTTCTTAACATACCGAGAAAACTGTGCAAGCCACACCAAAATCTGCTGCGAAACAAATGCCTGTGTCAGGTCGACCGAAAGAAGTGATTAGGACTAATTCACCAAATCGAGTCATTAATCAATCTAGGTCAGGACCGCAAGAGAATTATAGGAGTACCACACCTAGCAGAGCTTACACTCCGGTTAGGTCACATACCCCTGTAAGACATCAAACACCAGGTAAGCACAGGGATATTAGTCGGAAATACATTAGAATTGAAATTATTCAAGAGCTCCACAGCAAATGCCTACTCAAAGGCCGAGAGTGAACTTAAATCACTCTGCACCACAACAGACTCCAATTCAAAAACCCAAGTCACCTGAACGGAGAGATGGGTATTTGAAAGAGTTTAAGTATGTTGACGAGAATGGTATTACCAAGTCAGTTATGGCTTGGGTTCCCCGTGATAACTAACCTATGTTCTTTCATATGCAGGAGATAACTACAGGTCCAAACAACAAATGGTTCGTCGACAGTGGTTGCTCCAGGCACATGACAGGGGAAAGAAGTCTACTCGCAGACTTCAAGGGAGGGAATCGGGGATTTGTATCATTCGCTGGTAATAAAGGAGGGAATATCACCGGTACTGGAGTGGTCACTAATGGGACTATCAAATTGGATCAAGTTTATCACGTTGATAAACTGGTTCACAATCTCATTAGTGTATCTCAAACCTGTGATAAGAAGAACTCAGTACTTTTCACTGATACTGAGGCGTTACTGTTGAAACCGGGTTTCAAAGTACTTGAAGAGTGGATACTGATGAGGGCTCCAAGGAAGAATGACATGTACATGCTCGACATGAACAAGCCGGAATCTTCGATGGGACCAATTTTTCTGCTATCTAAAGCTTTAGAGACTGAGTCGGTTTTATGGCATAGATGCATGGCACACTTGCACCTAAGGAAAATGAACTACATTACGAAAAATGGATTGGTGCAAGGTGTTCCCATGAAGAGTTTTCAGTTCGAGGACAAGTGTCTGCCGTGCAAGAAGGGAAAACAACAAAAGAAAGCACACAAGTCCAAGACTCAGAACTCAATCGCTGCCACATTCGATTTGTTGCATATGGACCTTTTCGGACCAATCAACAAAAGGAGTATAGGTGGTAGTTGGTACTGTTTGGTTATTACTGACGATTACTCATGTTTTTCTTGATTTTTCTTTTTAGGTACAAAGGACGAGACGACTGCCAAGCTCATCGGTTTCTTAGACCAAGTGGAAAATTCTTATGGAACGAGGGTTAAATGAATTAGAAGTGATAACAGAACAGAATTTAAAAACACTGTTATTGGCATATATTGCCTATCAAAGGGCATAGTGCATCAATTTAGTGCACCTAATGAGCCACAGCAAAATGGGGTGGCCGAACGAAAACACAGGACATTGATTGAGGCAGCAAGGACCATGCTTTCGGATTATAAGCTTCCTACCATGTTTTGGGGGGAGGCAGTGAATACCGCGTGCCATGTTTTAAACTGGGTCCTTACTATCAACTCATTGAACAAAACCTGTTATGAAGTTTTGAATAAAAGGCCACCAAATTTAACTGGCTTCGAACCTTTTGGGGTACCATGTACTTTAATGAAAACAAAACATCAACCAAAATTTGGTGAAAAGGCGAACGAAGGTTATTTCCTAGGTTATGTGCCTAATTCACCAAATAAAAGGGTTTTTAATAAATCAAATGGTACAGTAGAGATTGGCTATAACATTGAAGTCAAGTTATACACGTGAAACCCAAACAGGTCCGGAATGGATATTTAATTATGACAAATTGTTTGAGTCATTTAACATTCCTTTGGATGGAAATGCAGGTACAATCGAACAGGACTTGTCGTCATTAAACTTGAATGACGAGGGTCAAAGTTTTTCGAGGACCGCCGTTCCATCAACATCCGAGTCTACATCAACTGAAGATAGATCTCCAGAAGAAAATGATTCTGAAGTGCCTACAGACGAAAATCAGACAACAAACTCTAACTCTGAAGACAGTGTCCATGAGGAAGAAAATGTGGAATCTGAAGTCGTACCTCCCGTTAGGAGAGATAGGATCAAAGTTGGTAGATAATCTTTGGGTTGACGAGATAGAGACATCTAGGATTAATAAAAATCATCCTATTGAGAGTATCATAGGAAATCCTAGTGCTGGTGTGAGGACTAGGAGTAGTTTGAATAACAACACACTGTTGTTGTCGATGATCAATGAGTCCGAGGCCTTTCATACTTGCCTCTACTCACGTTTCATCTCGCAAGTAGAGCCGAAAAATGTGCAAATGGCACTAAAAGACAACTCTTGGTTTGAAGCTATGAAGGAAGAACTTTCACAGTTTAGGAAACTAGAAGTGTGAGAGTTAGTTCCGTTACCTCGAGGAGAAATAGCAATAGGAACCAAATGGGGTTTTAAGTGCAAAAGAGATGATCGGGGTATAGTCACTCGCAACAAAGCAAGACTGGTCGTAAAGGGTTTCAACCAAGAGGAAGGAATCGATTACAATGAAGTGTTCGCGCCAATGGTAAGGTTGGAGGCAATTTGTTTGTTTCTGGCTTTTGCTTCCTTCAAGGGTTTTAAAGTCTATCAGCTAGATGTTAAGAGTGCTTCCCTCTATTGGAAAGTGAAGGAACTGGTCTATGTGGAACAGCCGCCCGGGTTTACAGATCCAAAATATCCAGACAGAGTATATCGGTTAGATAAGGCTTTGTATGGATTACATCAAGCACCGAGGGCGTGGTACGAGACTCTATCCAACCATCTTTTAGAAAACGGGTTTGAAAGAGGGAGAATAGATAGTACGCTGTTCGTGAAGCGAAAAGGGGAACATTTCATCTTGGTACAAGTATACGTCGATGATATCACCTTTAGATCATCAGACGAGTAGATGTGCAAAGATTTTGAGAAGGTGATGAAGTCAAAATTTGAGATGAGTGTGATGGGTGAGTTAAACTTCTTTGTGGGTTTGCAAGTGGAACAGAGGAAGGAGGGCATGTTTATTCATCAGACGAAGTATGTCTACGAAATATTAGAGCGCTTCGGGATGGAAGGAACAAAGCTGACAACTCACTTCAGCACGCCAATTCAAGTGACTCACAATCTCGGACCGGGTACAGAAAGTGATACCGAAGTGGATCGACGTTATATCGGTCCATGATTGGGTCACTTAAGAATTTAACTGCTTCTAAACCTGATATAATCTTTGTTGTATGTATTTGTGCTAGGTTTCAAGCTAATCCAAAAGTGATGCACATGAAAGCTGTGAAACGGATTCTACGATACCTCAAGTCGAAACCGAAGCTGGGACTTTGGTATCACGCCGAGGGCGATCGGGAATTGGAGGCGTTCTCGGATTCTGACTATGGAAGATGTAGCTTGACTCACAAGTCAACAACTGCAGGTTGTCAGTTCCTAGGAGGGAGGCTCGTTTCTTGGGAATGCAAGAAACAGAGTTTGGTAGCCGTGTCAACGTGTGAGGCCGAATATGTTGCTGTTGGTAGTTGCCGTTCACAAGTTCTGTGGATGCAACAACAATTGCGGGATTACGGTTTGACTTATACTCATACTCCTATTAGGGTTATTAACCTGGAAACAATTGCAATAACTAATAATCAAGTTAAACACAATAAAACCAAGCACATAGACATAAGACACCACTTTATACGTGATTGTGCTGAAAAGAATTTAATTAAGCTTGTAAAAGTGGCAACGGATGATAATAATACTGATTTATTTACCAAAGCTTTTGATAAGTTACGTTTTGAGTATTTAATTCAACTAAACGGAATGCGAAATCCAGAGTAAATTGACCTTAATAGAGTTTATTTCCTTTTATAGCAGTAAATTTTCTTTCTTTTATAGTAAGTTTAGTAGCTTATGATATTTTCATTTTATAGTAAGTTAGTAGGTTATTTATTTTCTTACTCTTATTTATGAAAAACAAAAGAAAAAAAAGAGAAAACCATAAAAAGTTAAAAAAAAAAGAGATTATCAGAAAATGAGTTAGGTCTTAGATGCATAGGTACAAAGTGACGAAAATTAACACAGTCTTTACAATCTCTAAATGTTCAGCTTTCACACATAATGCACCTAAAATTCTAAGTGTTATACATTATCTAGTTTGATATGTTGGTAGGCATAATACATATAGGGAGTCTCAAGGCTAATAAAATATTCAGGAAAAAGTCAGACGTGTCAATAACTTAGATGTATGACCAATTGGTCTTAATTTTTATGTTAGAGACATACAGACTTTGATTCTGAATGAGGTATGCAAACTTTCTGGGGATGTATAGCAACATCAGATACATCTTAAAGAAATGGAAAGAATAGAATAATCATACTGAGTTAAGAGTCAAAACAAGTAACTCTGTTGTACGTAAGTACAGACCTGTTGCCTCTAGTTTGACTCGAGTAAGCAAGATTAGTCGCTTTGTTGTACGTCAGTACAGACCTGTCACCTCTGTCTTGCTAGCTTTAAAAATGAACTTTAAGACAAACTAAGAGACTTTGATGTATGTAAACACAGACTTGTGTCCGATGTTTGCCTTTTAAAAAAACTTTGCAATACCAAAAAGTTATAATCATTGTGTGTATGCCTTGATCATAAAAGTATGTCTAAGTATGATTCACGTAAGGTAATTTCTTGATAAATAGAAAGGCCAAGGGATATTCCGAAGTGTAACATGTTTAAAGGGAAAATAATACCAACAATCGGCTAGAAGTGTATGTCACGACAAACAATCAAAGGAATCAAAAATTCCTAAGTATGAAAGTTTGAATACTAAAAGTGCGTATTTAACACCGCTATCTGATTGAACCTTTCTTTGACTATACTCGTCAAAAATAGTTAAGTGTTAAGTATAGGTTGTAAATTTTAAAATTAATGTAGATTAGTCTAAGTTTAAATTCTTTGTTCAAAATTTTAATTTTACTTTATTTTATTAATTTATGTTCATTTTATTTTCACTTCATTTTTAATTTTAATTTTAATTTTAATTTTATTTAGGAAAAAAGTCAAAGTTACTGAGGATGCATTCTTAGTTGAATAAAATAAACACTGCGTGAAAATCTTGTGCTTAGGATAAATGATTTTGCATAGTTTATTCCGTTACACGAAAAAGTTGGAAAAGTTGAATTTAATTCAAAGATTTTCAAAATTTTCAAGTTAAATTCGAGTTTAAGCCAAAATCGAATGTATATTCGAATTTGACAGTAAAGTCGAATTTGGAAGCAAACTCGAAGGTGGTTTGTAAAAATAGGTCAACAGTGAACATTCATTATTCACCTACATTCGAATTTAGTGCTTCGAGTTTATCATCAGCGATTTCGAATTTAGTGCTTCGACTTTGTCGTTTCGAGTTTCCCACTATTAATCGAGTTTTGTCCGTTTGTGTTCGAGAATACTACCAAATCTAGGCATAATCAACATCATTGTACAAGATTTAGGATGTCTTTAGACTCAATTTGTGTCAAAATCGACCGATTTTGAGGTTTTATTAGTGTGAACTTTGTAATTCAAAATAACAAAGTTTGAACCGGTGAAACATCAAATAAGTGACAAATATCTTCGATTAGAACCTATTAGGACTAATGGATGTAATTTTCTAAGTCTAAATGGTTTAAATCTTGGATTCTTGTTTTGAAATAGCCGACCTTCGAGTTTGATCGTGGTTTCGAGTTTGTCACTAAACTCGAACATGCCAATAAACTCGAATGAGGGCAGTTTCGAATATGCTATTCGAATTTACCATTAAAATCGAAATCTTAGACTAAATTTTAAATCAAACTTGTAGAAATTCATATGTGTTGGATTTTGAACTTACATAAGTCCAAAATAAAACAAAGTTGAATTTAAACAAGTTTATGTTTATTTTGATCATTCTAATATATTATATACTTTATTGTGCAGATATGGCGGATAGACTTCAAGGGAGGGAATCGAGGATTTGTATCATTCGCTGGCTATAAAGGAGGGAATATCACCGGTACTGGAGTGGTCACTAATGGGACTATCAAATTGGATCAAGTTTATCACGTTGATAAACTGGTTCACAATCTCATTAGTGTATCTCAAATCTGTGATAAGAAGAACTCAGTACTTTTCAATGATACTGAGGCGTTAGTGTTGAACCCGGGTTTCAAAGTACTTGAAGAGTAGATACTGATGAGGGCTCCAAGGAAGAATGACTTGTACATGCTCGACATGAACAAGCCGGAATCTTCGATGGGACCAATTGTTCTGCTATCTAAAGCTTCAGAGACTGAGTCGGTTTTATGGCATAGATGCATGGCACACTTGCACCTAAGGAAAATGAACCACATTACGAAAAAGCACACAAGTCCAAGACTCACTTGTCAGTTCGAGGACAAGTGTCTGCCGTGCAAGAAGGGAAAACAACACAAGAAAGCACACAAGTCCAAGACTCAGAACCCAATCGCTGCTACATTCGATTTGTTGCATATGGACCTTTTCGGACCAATTAACAAAAGGAGTATTGGTGGTTGTTGGTACTGTTTGGTTATTACTGACGATTACTCACGTTTTTGTTGGGTTTTCTTTTTAGGTACAAAGGACGAGACGACTGCCAAGCTCATCGGTTTCTTAGACCAAGTGGAAATTTCTTATGGAACGAGGGTTAAACGAATTAGAAGTGATAACGGAACAGAATTTAAAAACACTGTTATTGGTATATATTGCCTATCAAAGGGCATAGTGCATCAAATTAGTGCACCTTATGAGCCACAGCAAAATGGGGTGGCCGAACGGAAAAACAGGACATTGATTGAGGCAGCAAGGACCATGCTTTCGGATTATAAGCTTCCTACCATGTTTTGGGGGGAGGCAGTGAATACCGCGTGCCATGTTTTAAACTGGGTCCTTACTATCAACTCATTGAACAAAACCTGTTATGATGTTTTGAATAAAAGGCCACCAAATTCATTAAACTTGAATGACGAGGGTCAAAGTTTTCCGAGGACAGTCGTTCCATCAACGTCCGATCCTACATCAACTAAAGATGTAGCTCCAGAAGAAAATGATTCTGAAGTGCCTACAGACAGTTTTATAAATTTAACACCGTTATCTGATTGAACCTTTCTTTGACTATACTCGTCAAAAATAGTTAAGTGTTAAGTATAGGTTGTAAATTTTAAAATTAATGTAGATTAGTCTAAGTTTAAATTCTTTGTTCAAAATTTTAATTTTACTTTATTTTATTAATTTAAGTTCATTTTATTTTCACTTCATTTTTATTTTTATTTTTTATTTTAATTTTAATATTAATTTTATTTAGGAAAAAAGTCAAAGTTACTAACGATGCATTCTTAGTTGAATAAAATAAACACTGCGTGAAAATCTTGTGCTTAGGATAAATGATTTTGCATAGTTTATTCCGTTGCACGAAAAAGTTGGAAAAGTTGAATTTAATTCAAAGATTTTCAAAATTTTCAAAATTTTCAAGTTAAATTCGAGTTTAAGCCAAAATCGAATGTACATTCGAATTTGACACTAAAGTCAAATTTGGAAGCAAACTCGAAGGTGGTTTGTATAAATAGGTCAACAGTGAACATTCATTATTCACCTACATTCGAATTTAGTGCTTCGAGTTTATCATCAGCGATTTCGAATTTAGTGCTTCGTCTTTGTCGTTTCCAGTTTCCCACTATTAATCGAGTTTTGTCCGTTTGTGTTCGAGAATACTACCAAATTGTGACACCCTTGCCACAACAACCACCAATTACAATACACCCAGGATTAATCACCAACATACAATAACATAATGATCTGATAACCTAAATTAAGTGCGGAAGCATTAAAAACATAAATAAAGTAGTGCAAAAATTGTTAAACACCCTACGGTGCTATAAGGTACCAAGTCTAAGTCTACACACCCATACATTTATTACAATCATTCAGAATATATTACAACATTGTCCAATTCACAATTACCGATCAAATAGTGCCGAGTCTCCCAAATCTTCCAAACGACCTAACTAGAAGGTCCAGCAGTAGACTTCCCTTTTCCTGTAAAATAAAAATCAACAACTGGGGAATAAGCGGATGCTTAGTGAATACAGAGATTATGCATTTTATAAATTTTTATGAAGCCCAAGGATAACACAGATGACCAACATCGGATATCCTCTTCGTACACAAAGTACGGACCAGAGCCGCAGCCCCTTCGAGCTCAAAGCTCGGCATTTAAACATACCATCTGAGACAAACGTACGATCGGGGATGACATACTGCCTACCGGGCCTAGGAGGGATCAGCTCCAGGTCATATAGCACAGTAACATCAGAGTAATCGATGCGACCCACCGGTCCATCACTAGATGCACAACAACCGAAAGGACATGCAACAAGTAAGAATGTGCATCTAAATCTACGCAAGTTAGTAGAATTCCAAACAATCAATGAAACAACAAGTCTCAGCAGGCAAAGCTTACATAAAACAAATATAAACATGCGAAATCTACTGTACTCACAGTGGGTGCGTAATTTATCTTTTAACCGATATTATTTCTCTTCGGGCTTTCAACCGGATCCACCAAGTACCCCACTGTGGGTTAAACAACACCACAAGGGACCTGTTATATCAATTACAACAATTCCTCATATCATTAACCGTTTAAATCCATAAAATCAAGTTTCGTAAGTTTGGCGATATTTTCCCCATTTTGGGTACATATCTAAATTCGCACTATAACTAAAGTTTGAACCCATTTCATGTTCATACATTGTCCTTTGAAT
This sequence comes from Centrapalus pauciflorus, assembly GCA_020465985.1. Classification (NCBI taxonomy): domain Eukaryota; kingdom Viridiplantae; phylum Streptophyta; class Magnoliopsida; order Asterales; family Asteraceae; genus Centrapalus; species Centrapalus pauciflorus. The sequence goes on along the minus strand of JAANYP010001630.1, from coordinate 121,766 downwards.
AACTCTTGCCATTCTATGTGTTGTTTATAAGTTTCATTCAAAATATACAAGTTTAGAGAGTATATTTCTCAATTTTAGGCATTAAACTCGAATTTAATGGGTTAGATTCGAAACCATGCATCAGATTCGAATTCCCTCTTAGAATCTGATGGTACACATTCGAATCTAGGCATAGATTCGAACCCCCCTTAGAATCTGATGGTACACATTCGAATCTAGGCATAGATTCGAACCACCCCTTAGAATCTGATGGTACACATTCGAATCTAGGCACAGATTCGAACCACCCCTTAGAATCTGATGGTACACATTCGAATCTAGTACCAAACTCGAGTTTGTTCTTGTATTTCGACTCTGTTCTTGACATATTCGAGTCTGTTCATCATTTCAACTTAAATCCTTCATTTCTAAGGCTAAAATCACTAATATATCATGTATAATACCTAGTTTCGATTCTACTATGCATATATTATCATACTCCAGCAACATTTCAAGCAAAACAAGCTCAAATTCGCACAAAACAACAGATTCGAATTCTAGTTAACTTCAAAACCGAAACTATAAACTTAAAAGATTCGATTCTTACCTCAATTCGTATGAAATCAGAAATCTGTTTGTAGATTGTTGTTGTACTCCTCGATACCTTTCCGTTGACGTATAATACTCAAAAATCTGACGGTCGGTTTGTGAGATAACTTAGAGAGATGTAGAGAGAACTTCTAGAGAGATAAAGTAGTGAGATAGTGTAAAATAGAAAAATGAAGCCTATTGCCCTTTATATACAACTTTCGTCATTTTTGCACATTTCACCACTCGAACTAACCGGTTCCATAAAATACTGATTTAATCTTAGAATTATCATAAATAACTTTTTAATTCCTTAATATTCCATAACAATGATTCTGAGTTCAATTTTCTTAAAAATAGCAACAAACTTCTAAATAACCCAAATACATAATAATTGCTTAATTTTAACTTAAAACATATATTTTCCACTTAATTAACCAAAATACAGTAAAATAAATCCGAGGATGTTACAGCATGGGCTCCACCACGCTCAACTTCGTCCTCGAAGTTACTCGGATTCAAACAGTTGTGAATATTTTCTTAACATTTCCGCCTTTGTCTCCCACGTATGGTCTACTCCTTTGTGATGCTTCCAACGTATCAATACTATTTTAATCTCTTTGTTCCTTATTCTTCATTACCACAGTATTCATAATATATTCCGACTTTTCATCATATACTAACCCTTTATGATTTCTAATTCATTATAATCAGCCTAATCTTGATTACCAGTTGTGAAGATTTAGTAAAGATTTCTTCATGAAATACCAAGTGCTATTTCGACATTTCCTTAAATAATTCTAAATGAGATAACAGATTCCTAACTTTTCTGTTAATTTCAATGAACCAACTCACCTTAGTGCAAATTTTATCCCTTTTTCAAAACAAATAGTACACCTCATCGGTGATACTAATAAATATACTACATCGTTTCCCTCAAAACTGATTGGTTTAGGTGTCTCATCATATATTCCGATGTGGAAATAGTCCATTCATTCTGATCTTCTATCAGTTGTCAGTAAGCTGTACTCATAGCTATATGTGTGTTTAATCCCACTTATAACACAAACCAAGAGTTGAAAATGAAACAACTCTTCTATTCTGACATAATCGAGTCTAGAATACTAAAACAATATTAATAACCTTTCCCACGTACATCTTGTGCAAAATCTTTCCAATAATAAACTTCTTGAGTCTGTATATTGTTGGTACACCCTGTGTGACGATAGCAGTCTAATCGATCTGCATTATGGTTTAGGTAATATTCTGAGTATTAGCCAATATTGTGATATATGTCTAATATGTGTTTGTCTGTTATTGATTGTGTGTTTGAACTTGATGTAGCATATTACAAGAAGTTCAAACATAAAGGTCAAAGATTAACTCAAGCATAAGTTAAAACATAAGTTTCATCACTTAAGTGTTTAAGTGTATTGGCTAGATTCGAATAGTTAAAGGAAGACATTCGAATCTGTGATAGATTCGAATGTATCCTTAGATTCGAATGGGCTAGATTCGAGTCTGTCAGATGGACAGATTCGAATGGGCCTTAGGCCAGATTCGAGGTTGGCCCACAACAGACTCGAATCAGGGTCTATAATTAGGGATAGACTCGAATGATTAGAGGACTTTTTGCAGAATTCGTGAGGAATTAAGCAAGAGGCGATCTCGAGTTTATCAGCTTGGTGAGTCTCGTTTCGGAGAGAATTAGTACGTAGGATCGTTCGTGTGTCGTTCGTTCAGCGTCTAATAGTCTCCGTGTTTCCGTTGGTTGAGAGTTGTCCGTCTAACCGTCAACGAGGATTCCGCACTCGTTCACGGATCCGCGTCTAGATAGATCTTGCAGTGGTAGACCTTACAAGTGGTATCAGAGCCTACGGGGTGTTCGTGGTGTTCTTCGTGTTCATCAGATACATTCTAGGTTTCTTGACGCTAGTTGGACGGTTTTGCTCTCAAAAACGTGTTTTTGAGCTTAGCAAATTCATATTCGGGAAACACTTTGTCGTTTTTCACGTTTTTGGTCGAAATCATTATTTTTCGTTTGAAAAATAGTGATTTAATCTGTAAAACGTCAAAAAATCAAAGTGTTAGCCGTTTTTCGAGTTTGCGGCGCTCGAATCTATAGGGGTAATTAGGGTTTCTCTGTAGTCTCGAGTCTAACCAAAATACGCTCCTTTCGAGTCAATTTCAGTGCGTTTCGAGTCTACATTGTTTCGAATCTGTTGCTTCATTCGAATAGGATCTCGAGTCTAGTGTCGAGTTTATTTCGAATCTAGTATTATTTCGATTCTGTGCTTCGAATCTGCTGTCATTCGATTCTGTTGTGTCTTCGATTCTAAGGGTCTTCGAATCTAAGGAGTCCTTCGAATCTGACATTACTTCGAATCTAAGGAATTGTTCGAATCTGACATTATTTCGAATCTAATTGACTCTTAAGACTTAATCGAATTTAATTTCAAAAGATTTAATATTAATTAGTTTCGAATATATCTAGATTCGAATAAGTTAATCTAAGTCAGTTTAGAATTAAATTAATTAAGTTAAAATTCGATTTCTTTCAGAAAAGATGTCAAACCTTCAGAAATTCCTTGAGATGGATCACGAAGTTGGGAAGGCAAATGCACCGCCAAAGCTGATGAAAGTTGAGGACTATTACTGGTGGAAGGACAGATTTACGGATTTTGTACGATTCAACGATATGCGCATGTGGGTGTGCATAGATGAAGGGTACATTCCACCAGTATCTGAGGTTGAAGGCCGTCAAAAGGTCTTGTCATATCAAATGATGAAAGAGGATGACAAGAAACTATTTGAAGCTGAAAACAAGGCTTTCTCCATTATCCGTATGGCGTTACCTCAAGATATCTTGCACACATTTTGGACTCAAAGGACGTCGAAAGAACTTTGGGAGTCTCTCCAGAAAAGGTGTGAAGGTAATCCTCGGGTGCGTAGAAAGCGTACAGAGCTGTTGACCCAACAGTTTGCGATTTTCAAGGCTCTTAAGGATGAACAGTTAGATGATATTATCACAAGGTTCTATCATCTGATAACAGAGCTTGAAAGTCATGGCATTGAGTACTCGGACACTGACAAGAACAACAAGCTTCTTGATGCCCTACCAGTCAAATGGGCTATGTACGTGGCCATGATTAAGCTTAATGAGGACAAGTATTATGCTCAATCACTTGATGACATTGTGGGAACGTTGAGGGCATATCACTTCGAGATGATTAAGGCTGAGACTGATTACGAGCAAGTCCAGAATCCGGCTATGTATTTTGGAAAGACATCTAAATCATCAGTGACAGCTGAACCGAAGAGTGCTACAGCGTTTTTCACCGGAGAAACGTCATCGCCACCAGAGTCCGAAGACTCACTGAATCGCGCGTTCTTAGGGTTAGGAAGATCAGAAGAACCGCAACCTCAAGTCCAACAGGCATCGACCAGCCAGAGCTATTCGAAGATGCCGATGAGCGCAAAGTCCGCAGAAGAACATTTGAATCTGCTTGCTTCCTTTGTGGCAGCTTATGGAAATTGTGTTCAAGGGAAGATCAATGATCCGGCTCTTTGGGATGAAGATTACGATCAGGTCGACCCTGATGACTTAGAGGAAATGGATCTTAAATGGCAACTGGCCATGGTGACCCAGAGGGTTAAAAGATTCATTAAGAGAACTGGGAGGAATTTACAAATGAACAACAAAGGGATAGGATTTGATAAGTCTAAGGTCAAATGCTACAACTGTCAGGGATTGGGACACTTCGCCAGGGAGTGTCAAAGACCGAAGGTAGAATCATACCAAGGACAGAGTCAGCATCAAGGACAGTACCAAAATCAGTCCCAACAGAGATACCTTCCGAGTTCCTCATCTGGTCAAGCCAATCTAGCGGGTCTAATATCCAATGTCACTTCTGACAGACAGCTAGATGGTACCTATGACTGGAGTTCACATCCTGAGTCCAATGCTAGAGCCTTCATGGCTGAAGTTACGGAGAATGGTTGTGATGTGGATGAGCAGACCACAAGGGACAGCAGTCCGATGTGGGTAGAGAAAGCGAATGATCAGACCGTGCTGGAGTTTGCTGCTCAGATGGCCAACGTGGAATCTGATAACTCTAAGGTTAGTCTTTCTTATTCTCTATTTCGTGAATTATGTGCTTTATGTGTTAGTTCTAACGATAGGTTAAATCTAGTTTTAGACTCACATAAGACCATAGCTGCTCAAAATGAAAATTTAAAAATTGAAAACGCTAGCCTAAATGATATAAAACAAGATTTAAAGGAAAAGCTTAAGGCTGATGCTCAAGACGTAATAGTTCTAAAAGACAAACTGAGTGAGCAGTGTGTTAGGATAGAGCTTATGTATGAGCACGTAGAGGCCTTGACCAAAAGTCTGAAAGACAAGGACATAGAGCTAGCCGAGACCAAAGTTAAGGTAGCAGAGGCAAATAGCAAGCTGGAAAAGTTTAGGAATTCGAGCCTAAATCTAGGGAAAGTCTTAGATGCCCAAAGACAGTCTAAGAAGCCTGTAGGTCTAGGATTTCACGAAATTCCTCCACCGTTCAATGCGAACTATGTGCCTCAGCCTCAGGAGAAAACTGACAACTCAGTAGACTTAGAGGACCTACCTGAACCGACACCTGAGCCTACAGTTGCAAATACACCTAAGGTGACTGACTCTACTGTCAAGGTCAAGAAAGTGAAATTTGTGTCTTCCTCCAGTGAAACACCTGCAGGAAAACAGAAAATTTCATGGGCTGACCAGGTCGAAGAGACAGACACTATAGATGTACCAAAGGATGTAGACACCAGTGAGACACCTAGATCTAATGGACCAACCAAAAAATCCATGGATAAGATGTCTTGCTTTAGATGTCACGAGAAAGGGCATGTAGCTTCTCACTGTCCAAATAGGAAAGCAGATGTTACCCCTAAGACAGTGAACCCTACACTTGTTAAGCCCTCAACAAGTATGGCGAGCACGAGTAGTTCTCAGAGTACCGAGAAAACTGTGCAGGCCGCACCAAAACTTGTTGTGAAACAAACACCGGTTAAGGTTGGACCAAGAGAAGTGGTTAGGACAAATTCACCGAATCGTGTCATTAATCAATCTAGGTCAGCACCTCAACAAGTCTATAGGAGCACCACACCTACCAGGTCTCACACTCCAGTTAGGTCACATACTCCTGTTAGACAATATGTTCCGGTAAGAGCTCAGGGATCACAGTCTGAAATGCATTATAATAAGACTTATTCTAGAGCACCACAACAAATGCCTACTCAAAGGCAAAGAGTGAATCTAAATCACTCGGCACCACAACAGAATTCAGTTCAAAGGCCCAAGTCACCTGAAAGGCGAGATGGGTACTTGAAAGAGTTCAAGTATGTGGACGAGAATGGTATTACCAAGTCAGTCATGGCTTGGGTTCCCTGTGATAACTAACCTATTTTCTTTCATGTGCAGGAGATAACTACCGGTCCAAACAACAAGTGGTTCGTCGACAGTGGTTGCTCCAGGCACATGACGGGGGAAAGAAGTCTTCTCACAGACTTCAAAGGGGGTAATAGGGGATTTGTATCATTCGCGGGCAACAAAGGAGGAAATATCACTGGAACAGGAGAAGTCACTAATGGGACGATTACATTGGATCAAGTTTATCACGTTGATAAATTGGTTCATAATCTCATTAGTGTATCTCAAATCTGTGATAAGAAGAACTCGGTGTTATTTACTGACACTGAGGCGTTAGTGCTAAAGCCGGGATTCAAGATACCTGAAGATTGGATATTGATGCGGGCTCCAAGGAAGAATGACTTGTACATGCTCGATATGAACAAGCCAGATAATTCGATGGGTCCGATCTGCTTACTATCAAAAGCTTCGGGGACGGAATCGGTTTTGTGGCACAGACGCATGGCTCATCTGCACCTAAGGAAAATGAACTACATAACGAAGAATGGTTTGGTGCAAGGTGTGCCTCTGAAGAGCTTTCAGTTTGAAGACAAGTGTCTACCGTGCATGAAGGGCAAGCAACATAAAAAGACACACAAGTCCAAGAAGCTGAACTCTATAACCTCGACATTCGATTTGTTGCATGTTGCATATGGACCTTTTCGGCCCTATCAACAAAAGGAGTATAGGAGGTAGTTGGTTTTGCTTAGTTATCACTGACGATTACTCACGGTTTTCATGGGTTTTCTTTTTAGGTACGAAGGACGAGACGGCTGCAAAGCTCATCGGGTTCTTAGACCAAGTGGAGAACTCCTACGGAACAAGGGTTAAACATATGCGTAGTGATAATGGGACTGAATTTAAAAACTCTGTAATTGGTGTATATTGCCTATCAAAGGGCATCGTGCATCAATTCAGTGCACCATATGAACCACAACAGAATGGGGTGGCCGAACGTAAAAACAGAACATTGATTGAGGCTGCAAGGACTATGCTTTCGGATTCAAAGCTTCCTACCATGTTTTGGGGGGAGGCAGTGAATACCGCGTGCCACATTTTAAACCGAGTCCTTACAGTCAAATCATTGAACAACACATGTTATGAAATTTTGAATAAACGGCCACCTAACTTAACTGGATTCGAACCGTTTGGAGTACCATGTACACTTTTAAGAACAAAACATCAACCGAAGTTTGGTGAAAAGGCTGACGAAGGATACTTCCTAGGTTATGTGCCAAACTCACCAAACAAACGGGTGTTTAACAAAACAACTGGTACTGTGGAGATTGTGTATAACATTGAAGTCACAAGTTATACACATGAACCCCAAACTGGTCCGGAATGGATATTTGACTATGATAAGTTATTTGAGTCATTTAACATTCCTCTGGATGATAATGCAGGTACAATAGAGAAGGACATGGCGACGTTGCATCTGAACGACGATGGCCAAATCTTTCCAAGGACCACGTTCGAATCTACGTCCGAGCCTACTGCGACTGAAGATGGGTCTCCAGAAGTTGCTGATCAAGAGACACCTACCAATGAGAATCAGACTCAAGCTTCAAGTTCTGCCTCTGAGGAAAACGTCCGTGAGGAAGAAAATGTGGAAGCTGAGCCTGTTCCCCCTTTAGGTGAAATAGGATCCAACTTAGGAGATAATCTAAGGGTAGATGAAATAGAGACCTCTAGGATTAACAAGAACCATCCAATAGATAACATCATAGGAAATCCTAACGAGGGTGTGAGGACTCGGAGTAGTGTAAATAACAACACTGTGTTGTTGTCGATGATAAACGACTCCGAGGCATATCACACATGTCTATATTCATGTTTTCATATCGCAAGTAGAGCCCAAAAATGTGGCAAATGGCACTTAAGGACAACTCCTGGGTTGAAGCGATGCAGGAAGAACTTTCACAATTTAGGAAACTAGAAGTGTGGGAGTTAGTTCCGTTACCTCGAGGGGAGATTGCAATAGGAACCAAATGGGTTTTTAAGTGCAAAAGAGACGATCGGGGTATAGTCACGCGCAACAAGGCGAGATTAGTTGTAAAGGGTTTCAACCAAGAGGAGGGAATCGATTACAACGAAGTGTTTGCACCTGTAGCAAGGTTAGAAGCAATTAGGTTGTTTTTAGCTTTTGCCTCCTTCAAGGGCTTTAAGGTATATCAATTAGATGTTAAGAGTGCTTTCCTGTATGGGAAAGTGAAGGAGTTGGTGTATGTAGAACAGCCGCCCGGGTTTACAGATCCTAAATATCCTGATAGAGTATATCGCTTAGATAAGGCTCTTTATGGATTACATCAGGCACCTAGGGCATGGTATGAGACTCTTTCCAACCATCTGTTAGAAAATGGCTTTGAGAGGGGTAGGATAGATAGTACTCTGTTTGTTAAGAGAAAGGGAGATCACTTTATCTTCGTACAAGTGTACGTTGATGATATCATTTTTGGATCATCGGACGAACAGATGTGCAAAGACTTCGAGAAGGTTATGAAGTCTAAGTTCGAGATGAGTGCTATGGGAGAGTTGAATTTCTTTTTAGGGTTACAAGTTGACCAAAAGAAGGAAGGCATGTTTATCCATCAGACCAAGTATGTCTATGACATATTGGAGCGTTTCGGGATGGAAGGAACTAAGTTGACTGCTCACTTCAGCACGCCGATTCAAGTGAATCACAATCTCGGGCCGGGTACTGAAAGTGATTCTGATGTGGATCCGACTTTATATCGGGCCATGATTGGGTCACTTATGTATTTAACTGCTTCAAGACCTGATATTATGTTTGCTGTGTGTATTTGTGCTAGGTTTCAAGCGAATCTGAAGGAGATGCATATGAAAGCTGTGAAGCGGATTCTACGATACCTCAAGTCGAAACCGAAGCTGGGACTTTGGTATCACGCGGAGGGAGATCTAGAGTTGGAGGCGTTCACAGATTCGGACTACGGAGGATGCAGCTTGACGCGCAAATCAACGACTGGAGGTTGTCAGTTCCTCGGAGGGAGATTGGTGTCCTGGCAATGCAAGAAACAAACATCGGTAGCCGTGTCAACGTGCGAGGCCGAGTATGTAGCTGCTGGTAGTTGTTGTTCACAGGTTCTGTGGATACAACAACAATTGCGGGATTACGGTTTGGCTTACACTCAAACTCCTATTAGGATAGACAATCAATCTACAATTGCTATAACTAATAATCCAGTTAAACACAGTAAAACAAAGCACATAGACATAAGGCATCATTTTATTCGTGATTGTGCTGAAAAGAACTTAATCAAACGGGTAAAAGAATTGGCATAGTTTATCTGGTTACACAATGCCGTAGAAAAAAGTTGAAAAGTTGAAGTTATTTCAAAATTTCCGAAATTTTTCTAAGTGTTGGTTATTTCGAATCTAAGACAGACTCGAATGTGAAGTATTTCGAATCTGTCAGTAGACTCGAAACTACACATAGACTCGAAGGTTGGTAGTATATATAGGTCAATAGTGAAGTCATTTATTACTTTACTGTTGTCGAATCTATACTCTCGAATCTATATCAGCGATTTCGAATCTGTTCTCGAGTCTATCGGATTTCCATTAAACGACATTTCATCGAGTCTAAAGCTATTGTGTTCGATTCTACACTCATATCTAGGTATAATCAACCGGATTGTACAAGATTTTGGTAGTTTTATACACAATTTTGGGCTTAAACATCACATTTTGAAGTTTTATGGGTCAAAATAGAGTTTTTGCTAAATACCTAAGTTTGGACCTATAAAAGATCAAATTAAAGACATAAATCAATGATTAGAACCTAGTTGAACTAATGTATGTGATTTACCAAGTTCAAAATGGTTAAAATCTAGGGTTTTTGTTGAAAATTCATCTGTCGGCTTTTCGAATCTGTTCTTGGGCATTCGAATCTATTCATGGGTTTCTCGAATCTATCAATAGATTCGAGATGACCATGATATTCGAATCTGTCCATTAGACTCGAATAAGGACTCTTCGAATCTGTCCATTACATTCGAATATGGACACTTCGAATCTATTACCTTCGAATCTGTACTTTATTTACTTTGTTGAATTTAAATCTTATTAAACTTGTGGAAATTTAATTGTGTTGGATTTGGTACTTAATCGAGTACAAAATAAAACAAATTTGAATTTAAACAAGTTTATTGATTTTTAATAATTCTAACAGTTTTATGTATTGTGCAGATATGGCGCTTCGTGCTTTTGTTCCTAAACATAATATGGTACTTAATCCAGCTCATAACATCCCTGAAGCGCAGGGTTTTCGAGAAGTTTTAGATTTTCTAGCAGAGTCCAGGATCAGCTATGCATTATATCACAATATTCCGATTGTGATTTCATATGTGCGTCAATTTTACGATCATTTACAGGTGGACTGTACTGTCACCCCGACAGTTTTAAGAACCAGAATTGCTGGTCAACCTCTGGTTTTCTCAGCAGATATTTTGCGTCAAGTACTGCAGTTGGGTTCACAAGAACAAGAAGACGGGCCTATAGACTTTCCATTAAGTATTAGGCAAGCAGCGTTTTTGCGAATGGGCTATAGTTTGGACGTTACAAAATCATCTTATATGAAAAGCGGGTTGATAGGGCAGTGGCGATTTTTGGTCCACGTGTTCATGGTTTGTTTTGCGCCTAAGAAGGCTGGATTTGATTACATTGTATCCAAGATTCAATCTGGGGTGATTGCCATGGTGTACAATAAGAAATTCAGCTTCTCATAGTTGTTTTTCTCGGAATTCATCCATCAAATTACTGCTCCTGAGAGAGAAAGATTCCTACTGTATCCTAGGTTTGTAATGATGTTGATAAGGCACTTCTTGCCTGATTTGCCACAAACAGATGATGCATTGAGCGTGAATATTATGGATAAGCGCATCTACTCTGACTGTTCCTCACATCGAGGAAGGTTAGCGGTTCCGGTGGCGCGTCCACTATTTGGTGCAATTCTGGATAGGGAATTTCAAGCCCCGAGTAATGCCAACTGGGCAGGGGTAGTTGATGTCCAACCACAGCCACAACAACCAAGACAACCACAGCCACAACAACAACAACAACCACAGCCACCGCGTGCACAAAGGCGAAGACAAAGACCATCTGCGAGTCAAACTCAGGCGTCTAGGCCTTCTACGAGTCAGCAACCAGACGTGCAGGAAGCCGGGCCGTCAAATGTCCCAAATGAAGCTGATCAATTGTGCCAAACGCTAAATGAAATTTGGGAGGCAGGTCCACATGCAAATGAAGATATAGCTGCAGCGTTAGTGAGTGATTTACTTGAGCCTCCACAGGGAGAAGAAGATGTCTTCAGAGATGTTGACGAATATGTGCCAGAGCAGACTGGCAATGATGAGTCATCATCTGCTACAGAATCAGAAGAAATGGAGGAGATCGAAGTTGAAGCTCCAGAATCAGTGTCTACAGAACCTCATATTCAAATTGGAACTTATGGTTCGCGATTGATTATCAATGAAGGTGGTTCGAGGAGGCGAGAGGCCAGGGAATTGGAGGAGTCAGATTTTGAAGAAGATGAGACTGCTCAGTTGGTGACAAGGCAAAGGGCCAAACGTCACAGGTTTATGCAGGGGACTTCATCAGAGTCCGATGCACAACCTCCGCCTCAAACCCAGACCCAACCCCAAGATACAGCTCCACCATCACCGCCACCTCAGCAACATGAACCCTACATTCCCCATCCATTCAATCCTGCTCCCATTCAGTCCATCCCTTCTACATCAGAAGCCTATACCGACAACCAACGCATCATGCAACTTAAGAGCCGTGTCGACTTTCAGAACATTCAAATCATAACTCTCACAAAAGCAGTCGGTGAACTCCAAGAGCATAACTCTAATCTTGATAAGGAGAATGCAGAACTGAGAAAGATTGTTGAAAGTGTTAGAGACGAAAACACGGAGATTAAATCATTTGTTGCTGATCAATCGTCTGAGATCCGAGCAATGCGGTCCCTCCTAGAGCAACTTATGAAAAATCTACAAACTCAGGGGGAGACGAGTTGTAAAGATCAGGAAGTACAGCGAGAAGATGATGATAATGAAGGCGATGATCCCGGTGCGAACAAAGAGATTGAGTCTGTAGATTTTTCTGCAGCTCAAGTTACACAAGTTCAGGGGGAGCCTAGTACAGAAGGAGGAGAGGGAGGAGCAGGAGGAGAAGCAGGTTCTTCAAAGACTTTAGATAGCGACATGATAGATGCGCTGAAAGATATTGAAGAAGAGCTAATGGAATTTGATTTTGAAGATGATATTGAAGAATTAGAAGAAGGTGAATTCATTCCAGATGACGTCGCTGACTGGAAATCGGATGATGAAGTGCTAGATGATGAAGACGATCACGTTAATGAAGTAATAATCAATTCACAACCAGTCACTGAACTGTATGAGAGCCAAGATCATAATGTGATTGATATTGATTACATCAAGGTAGCCTCAGCTGAAGATAAAGACCTCGAAGAGGCTGAGAAAGAGCCATCTAGAGCTGATCTGATAAATCTTTGGTTCAAGAAGGAAGAAAAGAAAGATCAGCTGAAGATGAAGAAGAAGATGAGAAATCCAAGTGCTGGAAACTTCTCAGGAGGGATTATTAGCTGGTTCTTTGACAGAGAACTGCAGCTGTTTATTTTGAAAAGAAGAGATGGCCTTCAATACTTGAGGCGGACACTGAAAGCGTTTAATTCGTTGCCCAAGATTGAAGTTAAAGAGTTAGCCTGGAAGGAGCTGATCAATATTGGAGATGATCCCTACGCGAACGTAATTGAAAGAATTATAAGGAACGAAGGGCGATCAGGCAAATTTGAGCGACTCAAGCCAAGGACCGGAAAGAGGGTCGAGGATGGGTCGAGAATAGATCCTCATACAGGTAGGCCATGGGCCAGGATGGAATACAAACCTGTGAGGTGTCTAAAGAAAGTCCCAATGAAGCCAATGCCACAGAACGTTTTGAGCAACATGAAGTGGTGGTACCTAGAGATTGACACTGCTGAAGCTATCATGGAAGATCAAGACGAGCAGGTCATTTTGAAGGTATATGATCCACTGCATTTGATAAACCTATCAAAGGACGACCTGAAGAAGCTTCATGATCAGCCTATCTTCTTTACTGAACCATGGAGATCTGAAGCCAGGAAGTTCCAAAAGGTAGTTAAAGTTTGAATAGATGCTGGATTATATGCTGGTAGTAGTATATATAGCTCTAGTACTTAAATTTGATGTAATGTAAATAATTAGAAGCTATCGTCAAGGGGGAGTCTGTTGGTACACCCTGTGTGACGATAGCAGTCTAATCGATCTGCATTATGGTTTAGGTAATATTCTGAGTATTAGCCAATATTGTGATATATGTCTAATATGTGTTTGTCTGTTATTGATTGTGTGTTTGAACTTGATGTAGCATATTACAAGAAGTTCAAACATAAAGGTCAAAGATTAACTCAAGCATAAGTTAAAACATAAGTTTCATCACTTAAGTGTTTAAGTGTATTGGCTAGATTCGAATAGTTAAAGGAAGACATTCGAATCTGTGATAGATTCGAATGTATCCTTAGATTCGAATGGGCTAGATTCGAGTCTGTCAGATGGACAGATTCGAATGGGCCTTAGGCCAGATTCGAGGTTGGCCCACAACAGACTCGAATCAGGGTCTATAATTAGGGATAGAATCGAATGATTAGAGGACTTTTTGCAGAATTCGTGAGGAATTAAGCAAGAGGCGATCTCGAGTTTATCAGCTTGGTGAGTCTCGTTTCGGAGAGAATTAGTACGTAGGATCGTTCGTGTGTCGTTCGTTCAGCGTCTAATAGTCTCCGTGTTTCCGTTGGTTGAGAGTTGTCCGTCTAACCGTCAACGAGGATTCCGCACTCGTTCACGGATCCGCGTCTAGATAGATCTTGCAGTGGTAGACCTTACATATATAAAATATACTGAATAATCAAGTTGTCTACAATCTACCAATCGTAGAAAACTTCTTAAATCTGTAATTACTGCGAGACAGATTCCAAATTCTCAATCATTCCTCTTTCAACAGAATCCTCCGAGATCCAATTCCAGAAATCTCATACCACAAATTATAATCTATTGTAATCAAAATTCACGTTTTGACATATTCAACTTAAAACTTATACCCGAATGTCATCGATAATTACAATTACCGATTCCCCCATCATTGATATACAAATCTCTATTCATGATGTCCATAAAACGGTTGGGGTGTTACTTAATCAAAATATCGTGACCAGAGACTCGTAGTGCTCATAAATATTTCTGAAAGCCAATTTCAGTACATTCCCTTTTCGGACCTCAACTAATCATATCCCATTCGTAGATTAATCTTAGAAAAATAATTAGCTCTCATGCAGCTAATTGAATAATCATCATTTCTCGGCAGCGGATATTTATTTATTATAGTCAATTTGTTCAAACCACTTTAATCTATGCACATTCAGTAGATACAAAACAGTACGAATAACAAACTTTTGGAGAAGCTCCAGGAATCAAGTCAATACCAACTTTTCCCTTGTCTTTCAGGTACCACACCAGACAAGTCTTCCATACACATTTATGGAAACATTTGGGACAACAGGCGCATCGGCCACAGTTCTCTCTTCAATCTTGGTATCAATAGCATATACCATACAAGACTCACGACCCTAAGCAATCAGCTTTCGGGACCTAACAATCATCATTAGACATTGATCCCCACTTCTCCAATACTCATATATACAATTTTTCTCGCCTCCTTTCGGCGAAGTTATCTTTATTATTCTTTCATTGCAAACTACATGCGTCTTGTCACATATATTTAATAAATTCTTTCTAATTATCGTATCAAGTCACCGATCTCTATTGAAATCAAGTCAGGATTGAGTACTACCTCCTCAATCACTAAAGTACAATCATGATACACATGATCTACGTTAACTAATGTGTTACTTAACAATTTCAACATCAATCACAACTATCAACTTAGTCCAAAAGACTAACATTGATTGCACAAATGCAGTAGTTACGATTTAATTAATTGGCACCAGAATTTAAACAAAACTCATGACCACCTCCGAATCTCTTTTAGATTCCGAATCGTAGTATTAGACCTTTCTTTACGGTATAAGCAAATTTCATTACTGTCCAAAGTCTCTTTAACTTTCTTATTGATCAATTATCATATCAATAAGTATACTATCCTCAAGTAGCATTATATTTCCTTTTTGACATTGTCATTCTTATTTATAACGTCGACATCTTCTATATTTATCACGTTACATTCACTAAATGATATCGGAGTAAGATCCAAATTTGAAGACTACATCTTTAATTTTCTAAGGTGCGACTATGATATAGGTATTCTAACTCGGCTAATGTGTTACTAGTAACTTCTATGTCAAATCTAGCCAGTAACTTAAACAGCGTCATGACTGGTCGTTTGTTCAAAACAGTAGACACAAAAGGCTTGTTGATATCAGAATTAAACATCATTATTGCAAGCATAAATTTAACTTATAAACGTACCCGCATCCACCTCCGGGTTTTCCCTAGCTTCCTCCACGGTAATCTGAAATGCACTAGTCTGTCCCCTTTTTGGCTGGTTCCGGCGGTTGACTGAACCACCACTTGATCCTCCAAATGATCGAGTCGACGATGGTGCAGCAGCAGCTGGATCGTTCCTTCTGCAATTCCTACTGTAGTGTCCCCATACACCACACTTATGGCAGGCATCCGATCTTCGTGGGCATTCACTTTGGTAGTGGCCCAATTCTCCACAGCAGAAACATGCACGAGCATGACCAGGAGAACTAGACTGCCGACGATAAGACTGTGGTGGCGAGTACTGTGATGATCGTGCAGAACCAGAGTAGCCTCCATCACGTTGACGTTTCGGCGGTGAAGGTTGAGTTGGGTTAGTTGAAGCAGCATCAGCAGACCCCATCACATATCCTGACATAATCAGGATCTGTTCTACATTTCTAGCAGCTTCCAGCAGACTAGCAAACGTGGGGTAACGTACGTTGCTCATCACCCTTCGGATGTCCAAATCAAGACCAACCTCAAATCGAGTAACTTTTCTTTCTTCTGTATCAACCTGATGAGGCGCAAATAAACTTAGCCTTGTGAACTCTACCGCATATTGGGACACAGACTTAGTCCCCTGAATTAGTGTCATGAACTTATCTTCTAGTCTTCGGCGTTCATCGGCCGGGCAGTATTGCTGAGTGAAAATTTCAGTAAACTCAGCCCATGTCATTCTAAAAACCTTCTCCATTGTTAAGGCATTCACCATTGAATTCCACCACATTACTGCATCTTTGGTGAACATAGCACTAGCGAACCGGACCATGTCCTTCTCAGCACAATCACTGATTCGGAATGTCCGTTCTGTGGTTGTTATCCATTCCAGAGCAGCAACAGCATCTCCTAATCCATTAAACTCCACGGCCCCATTTCCTTTGAAGTCCTTGAAACGTCAACCCTTGGGCTTGTTAGATGACCCAATGTTGTCATCTCGTTCCTCGTTGTTACTCCCTTCCTTCTCCTTGTTCTTTCTCTTATCCTCTCTTCTCTTAGCATCAGCCTCATCTCGAGCCCGAAACTGATCTTGTATCATTTTATTCTGCTCAGCCATCATGGCTAGCGTCATCTCTCTGGCTTCCTCAGGTGTCATTCCTCCTCCAGACATGTTCTGTAATATAAACATATAATTTGTTTAGCAACATGTCATAAACTTAAAGACACCATTCATTTGTCCCGTATGATAGTCAATCTCTTATAATTACTAGATCGTAACCTATCTTAGTTCATATCATTACTTAAACCACTACATATCATTACCTAATGTTTGAGATCAAGACCTCACGGACTCTTGAATCTCAAACAACTGCTCTGATACCATCTCGTGTGACACCCTTGCCACAACAACCACCAATTACAATACACCCAGGATTAATCACCAACATACAATAACATAATGATCTGATAACCTAAATTAAGTGCGGAAGCATTAAAAACATAAATAAAGTAGTGCAAAAAGTGTTAAACACCCTACGGTGCTATAAGGTACCAAGTCTAAGTCTACACACCCATACATTTATTACAATCATCCAGAATATATTACAACATTGTCCAAATCACAATTACCGATCAAATAGTGCCGAGTCTCCCAAATCTTCCAAACGACCTAACTAGAAGGTCCAGCAGTAGACTTCCCTTTTCCTGTAAAATAAAAATCAACAACTGGGGAATAAGCGGATGCTTAGTGAATACAGAGATTATGCATTTTATAAATTTTTATGAAGCCCAAGGATAACACAGATGACCAACATCGGATATCCTCTTCGTACACAAAGTACGGACCAGAGCCGCAGCCCCTTCGAGCTCAAAGCTCGGCATTTAAACATACCATCTGAGACAAACGTACGATCGGGGATGACATACTGCCTACCGGGCCTAGGAGGGATCAGCTCCAGGTCATATAGCACAGTAACATCAGAGTAATCGATGCGACCCACCGGTCCATCACTAGATGCACAACAACCGAAAGGACATGCAACAAGTAAGAATGTGCATCTAAATCTACGCAAGTTAGTAGAATTCCAAACAATCAATGAAACAACAAGTCTCAGCAGGCAAAGCTTACATAAAACAAATATAAACATGCGAAATCTACTGTACTCACAGTGGGTGCGTAATTTATCTTTTAACCGATATTATTTCTCTTCGGGCTTTCAACCGAATCCACCAAGTACCCCACTGTGGGTTAAACAACACCACAAGGGACCTGTTAAATCAATTACAACAATTCCTCATATCATTAACCGTTTAAATCCATAAAATCATGTTTCGTAAGTTTGGCGATATTTTCCCCATTTTGGGTACATATCTAAATTCGCACTATAGCTAAAGTTTGAACCCATTTCATGTTCATACATTGTCCTTTGAATAACTCTTGCCATTCTATGTGTTGTTTATAAGTTTCATTCAAAATATACAAGTTTAGAGAGTATATTTCTCAATTTTAGGCATTAAACTCGAATTTAATGGGTTAGATTCGAAACCATGCATCAGATTCGAATTCCCTCTTAGAATCTGATGGTACACATTCGAATCTAGGCATAGATTCGAACCCCCCTTAGAATCTGATGGTACACATTCGAATCTAGGCATAGATTCGAACCACCCCTTAGAATCTGATGGTACACATTCGAATCTAGGCACAGATTCGAACCACCCCTTAGAATCTGATGGTACACATTCGAATCTAGTACCAAACTCGAGTTTGTTCTTGTATTTCGACTCTGTTCTTGACATATTCGAGTCTGTTCATCATTTCAACTTAAATCCTTCATTTCTAAGGCTAAAATCACTAATATATCATGTATAATACCTAGTTTCGATTCTACTATGCATATATTATCATACTCCAGCAACATTTCAAGCAAAACAAGCTCAAATTCGCACAAAACAACAGATTCGAATTCTAGTTAACTTCAAAACCGAAACTATAAACTTAAAAGATTCGATTCTTACCTCAATTCGTATGAAATCAGAAATCTGTTTGTAGATTGTTGTTGTATTCCTCGATACCTTTCCGTTGACGTATAATTCTCAAAAATCTGACGGTCGGTTTGTGAGATAACTTAGAGAGATGTAGAGAGAACTTCTAGAGAGATAAAGTAGTGAGATAGTGTAAAATAGAAAAATGAAGCCTATTGCCCTTTATATACAACTTTCGTCATTTTTGCACATTTCACCACTCGAACTAACCGGTTCCATAAAATACTGATTTAATCTTAGAATTATCATAAATAACTTTTTAATTCCTTAATATTCCATAACAATGATTCTGAGTTCAATTTTCTTAAAAATAGCAACAAACTTCTAAATAACCCAAATACATAATAATTGCTTAATTTTAACTTAAAACATATATTTTCCACTTAATTAACCAAAATACAGTAAAATAAATCCGAGGATGTTACACAAATCTATGTATAATCAACATCATTGTACAAGATTTCGGATGTTTTTAGACTCAATTTGTGTCAAAATCGACCGATTTTGAGGTTTTAATAGTGTGAACTTTGTAATTCAAAATAACAAAGTTTGAACCGATGAAACTTCACATAAGTGACAAATATCTTCGATTAGAACCTATTAGGACTAATGGATGTAATTTTCTAAGTCCAAATGGTTTAAATCTTGGATTCTTGTTTTGAAATAGCCGACCTTTGAGTTTGATCGTGGCTTCGAGTTTGTCACTAAACTCGAACATGCCAATAAACTCGAATGAGGGCAGTTTCGAATATGTTATTCGAATTTACCATTAAAATCGAAATGTTTGACTAAAATTTAAATCAAACTTGTAGAAATTCATATGTGTTGGATTTTGAACTTACATAAGTCCAAAATAAAACAAAGTTGAATTTAAACAAGTTTATGTTTATTTTAATCATTCTAATATATTATATACTTTATTGTGCAGATATGGCGGATAGAGTGTTTGTCCAAAAGCCCAATATTGTAATTTCTCCAGACCGTGAGCTGCCTGAAGCTCAAGCATTCCGCCTGATGGTGGATTTTTTGGCCGCTTCAAGGGTTTCTTATGCCCTTTCGCACAACGTTCAGATAGTACTGCCGTATGTTCGGGAATTTTGGGATCACTTGCAGGTCGATTGTACAGTTACTCCGACTGTATTAAGGACCAGAATAGCAGGACAGCCCCTTTTATTTTCAGCAGATGTGTTACGCAGAGTCTTGCAGTTGGGTTCTGCCGAGCAAGAAGGTGGGCCGATAGACTTCCCGCTGGAAGTTCGCTAAGCAGCATTCTTACGAATGGGTTATGGCCTTGATGTGACTAAGGCATCATACATGAAAAGCGGTTTAATCGGGTAGTGGAGATATCTTGCACACGTCTTCATGGTGTGCTTCGATCCAAAGAAAGCAGGGTTTGATTACATTGTATCAAAGATCCAATCGGTAATGATTCCGTTGGTCTATAACTAGAAGTTCAGTTACTATGAAATGTTCTTTGTGGAGTTTGTTCACCAGATAACAGCTCCAACAAGAGAAAGATTTTTGCTGTATCCGAGGTTAGTGATGATGTTGATCCGACATTTCTTGCCAAATCTGCCGCAATTACCCGAAATTCAAAGTGTTGCTGTAATCGACAAATGGATTTTTGATGATTGTAAAGCCCACAGGGGTGCATTGGCTAGACCAGTGGAGGCACCACTTTTTGGTGCTGTGGTGAATCCGGATTTTCAAGCCCCTGAAGGTGCCAACTGGGCAGGGGAAGTTCAAGTTCAGCAACAGCCGCAACAGCAACAGTAACAACAGAGGCCTCAACAACAACAAAGGAGGAGGCAGAGACCTTCAATTAGACAAACTCATGCTACTAGGCCTTCAACGAGCAGAGTGCAAGAGCCAAAAGAAGCTGGTCCTTCAGTTCTAACCCCCGTAACTGATCCACGGGGGGAAACATTGGAAGAGATTTGGGCACAAGGGCCGCATGCAAATGAGGAGATTACTTCTGAGCTCGTTGGAAATATTTTGGAACCTCCAGCTGGGGAAGAAGATATTTTTCGACAGATAGAGGAATATATGCCTGAGGAAGAAGGTCAAGCTACGACCACTTCTGAATCTGAGTCAGACGAAATTGAAGAGATAGAGATTGAGGCACCAACGACAGAGTCAGAAGATCCGGCTATCCGAATAGCCACATATGGATCCAGGATAGTAGTTATTGATGAAGAGGCTGCAAAGAGAAGAGCATCGAGAGATTCCGATGATGATGACTTGGACTTTGAGGTTGAAGATTGTAAGGTCTACCACTATACGAGATCTATCTAGACGCAGAGCCGTCAACGAGTGCGGAATCCTCGTTAACGGGTAGACGGACAACTCTCAACCACGAAACACGGAGACTATTAGACATTGAACGAACGACACACGAACGATCCTACGAGCTAATTCTCTCCGAAACAGACCTAAAGCTGATGATTAACTCGAGATCGCCTTAAGCTTAATTCCTCACGAATTCTGCTAAATGTCTACTAATGACTCGAGTCTATCCCTAATTATAGACCCTGATTCGAGTCTGATGTGGGCCAAACTTGAATCTGGCCGAAGGCCCATTCGAGTCTGTCCACAATGACATTCTCGAATCTGGGCACCTTCCGAATCTAGGGTCACATTCGAATCTATCACAGATTCGAATGTCTTCCCTTAAGTAATTCGAATCTAGCCAAAATACTTAAACACTTAAGTGATGAAACTTATGCTTTACTTATGCTTGAGTTAATCTTTGACCTTTATGTTTGAACTTCTTGTAATATGTTACATCAAGTTCAAACACACAATCAATAACAGACAAACACATATATAAATATATATATCAAAACACTTGTTAATTCTCAATACTCAGAATATTACTTAAACCAAAATGTTGATCGATTAGACTGCTATCGTCACACAGGGTGTACCAACAGACTCCCCCTTGACGATAGCTTCTAATTATTTACATCAAATTTAAGTACTAGAGCTATATATACTACTGCCTGCATATAATCCAGCATCTATACAAACTTTAACTACCATTTGGAACTTCCTGGCTTCAGATCTCCATGGTTCAGTAAAGAAGATAGGCTGATCATGAAGCTTTTTCAGGTCGTCCTTTGATAGGTTTATCAAATGCAGTGGATCATATACCTTCAAAATGACCTGCTCGTCTTGATCCTCCATGATGGCTTCAGCAGTGTCAATCTCGAGGTACCACCATTTCACGTTGCTCAAAACGTTCTGTGGAATCGATTTCATTGGCACTTTCTTTAGACACCTCACAAGTTTGTATACCATCCTGGCCCATGGCCTACCTGTATGAGGATCTGTTCTCGACTGATCCTCGACCCTCTTTCCGGTCATTGGCTTGAGTCGCTCGAACTTTCCTGATCTTCCTTCTTTCCTTATAATTCTTGCCACGACTTCAGCGTACGGGTCTTCGCCTATATTAATCAGTTCCTTCCAAGCTAGCTCCTTAACCTCAATCTTGGGCAGAGAGTTGAACGCTCTCAGTGTTCGCCTCAAGTATTGAAGGCCATCTCTTCTTTTGAAGATAAATAGCTGCAGTTCTTTGTCAAAGAACCAGCTTATAATCCCTCCAGCAAAATTTCCAGCACTTGGATTTCTCATTTTCCTCTTCATCTTCAGCTGGTCTTTTTTTCTTCCTTTTTGAACCAAAGATTTATCAAATCAGCTCTAGATGGCTCTTTCTCAGCCTCTTTAAGTTCTTTGTCTTCAACTGAGGCTACCTTGATGTAATCAATATCAATCACATTATGATTTTGGCTCTCATATGGTTCAGTGACAGGTTGTGAATTGATTATTACTTCATAAACATGATCGTCTTCATCATCTAACACTTCATCATCTGATTTCTAGTCAACAACGTCCTCTAGAATGAATTCACCTTCTTCCAACTCTTCGACTTCATCTTCAAAATCAAATTCCATAAGCTCTTCTTCAATATCGTTCAGCGCATCTATCATGTCGCTATCTAAGGCCTTTGATGAACTAGCTTCTCCCATTTCTCCTTCACCTTGACTAGGCTCCCCCTGAACTTGTGTAGCCTGAGCTGCAGGAAAATCTACAGGCTCATTCTCATTATGTGCACCGGGATCATTGCCTTCGTCATCATCCTCTCTACGCTGCACCTCCTGATCCCTACAACTTGTCTCCCCTTGAGCTTGTAGATTTTTCATGAGCTGCTCAAGGAGGGACCTCATTGATCGGATCTCTGAAGACTGATCTGCAAAAAAGGATTTTAATTCTGTGTTTTCGTCCCTTACATTCTCCACAATCTTCCTTAATTCTGCATTGTCCTTATCAAGATTTGCGTTATGCGCCTGGAGCTCGCCGACAGCCTTTGTTAGGGTTAAGATCTGAACATGCTGGAAGTCAACACGTCCCTTGAGTTGCACAAACCTCTGATTTTCAGCATAGGCGGTTGAGGTAGATGGAATGGACTGAATGGGAGAAGGAATGAATGGTGGTGGAATATATGGCTCATGATGCTGAGGTGGCGGTGATGGTGGAGCGGTGGCTTGTGGTTGGGATTGGGTTTGAGACTGTTGGGCTTCAGATGCTGATGTTGACCCTTGCACGAACCGGTGACGCTTGGCCCTCTGCCTAGTCACCAAGGGAGCAACTTCCTCCTCTTCGAAGTCTGAATCGTCAGATTCCCTTTCCTCTCTCCTCCCCGATCCTGCTGCTTCATTCACTATCAACCTAGATCCATAGGTTCCGATTTGAATACTGGGATCTGCAGCCACTGATTCAGGAGCTTCAACCTCCTGCTCCTCCAAATCATCTGATTCTGAATCTGATGAGGTCAAACCTTTATCCGCCCTCTCTGGCTCATATTCCTCTACATCTCTAAAAACGTCATCTTCACCTTCTGGTGGACTGAGCAGCTCACCCACTAACGCTGCGACCACGTCTTCGTTTGCATGGGGTCCTGATGCCCATATTTCTTCTAGTGTTTGCGCGATTTGCTCAGATTCAGGAACTGCACTTGAAGGCCCTGCTTCCTGTGCTTGGGCCTGCTCACTTGTAAAAGGCCTTGATGCCTGGATTTGACTCGCTGCTGGTCTCTGACGGCGTCTTGGAGCACGCGGCTGCTGTTGTTGTTGACGTTGTTGTTGTTGTTGTTGCGGTTGAAACTCAACGACCCCTGCCCAGTTGGCATCTTCCGGGGCTTGAAAGTTCCTATCCAAAATAGCTCCAAACAATGGACGAGCAACATGAACAGCCAATTTTCCTTGGTGTGAGGAACAATCAGCGAAAATCCGTTTGTCCATAATATTAACACTCAGAAAGTCATCTGACGGCGGCAGGTTTGGCAAGAAGTGCCTTATTATCATCATAATGAACCTTGGGTACAACAAAAATCTTTCCCTTTCAGGAGCCATAATCTGATGAACGAACTCCGAGATGAACATCTGTGAAAAGCTGAACTTCCGATTGTATACCAATGCAATTGGATCGTTGACACTATATAATCAAATCCAGCTTTCTTCGGCGCAAAACAAACCATGAATACATGCACCAAGAATCTCCATTGCCCAATCAGGCCACTCTTCATGTACGACGACTTTGCAACATCTAAACTGTATCCCATCCTCAGAAAAGCAGTCTGCCTAATACTTAACGGAAAGTAAATAGGCCCATCCTCTTGTTCCTGAGATCCCAACTGCAGAACCTGACGCAACATGTCTGCAGAAAAGACTAACGGCTGTCCAGCAATTCTAGTTCTTAGAACTGTCGGGGTGACATTGCAATCAACTTGTAAATGCTCGTAAAACTGACGTACATATAGAAGAACTATTGGGATGTTATGGTACAGAGCAAAGCTAATCCTAGATTCAGCTAGGAAATCCAATATTTGGCGATAACCCTGCGCCTCAGGGATATTATTGTCGGGATTAAGGACCATATTATGCTACGGGACAAATGCTCGAACCGCCGTTTCTGCACAATAAACAAAACTGTTAGACTCATTAAAATAAATAAACTTGTTTAAATTCAAATTTGTTTTATTTTGTACTTGTTTAAGTACAAAATCTAACACAATTAAATTTCTACAAGTTTAATAAAATTTAAATTAACTAAAGTAAATAAAGTACAGATTTGAAGGAAACAGATTCGAATGTAACAGATTCGAATAAGTTTCTGTTCGAGTCTAATGACAGATTCGAAGTCCCTGGGCTTCTCGAATCTAATGACAGATTCGAGAAAATCCCTATGAACAGATTCGAAAAGCCGACGGCCATTATTTCAACAAAAACCCAAGATTTTAACCATTTTGAACTTGGCAAATCACATACATTAGTTCAAGTAGGTTCTAATCAAGGATTTATGCTTTTAATTTAACTGTTTATCAGTCCAAAATTGGTAATTTTGCAAAAACCCTATTTCGACTCTTAAACTCTCAAAAATCGATGATTTGGCCTGAAATTGTGTATAAATCTACACAAATCTTGTACAATCCGGTTGATTATACCTAGAAGTATCTGTAGAATCGAAACACCAAGTAAGAGACTCGACAAAATGTCGTTTAGGAGAAGTACGATAGATTCGAGAATAGAATCGAAATCGCCACAGTAGTTTCGAGTGTATAGATTCGAAAACAGTAAGTCTTAAATGACTTCACTGTTGACCTATTTATACCACCAACCCTCGATTCTAAGTCCTTATTCGAGTCTACTGACAATTTCGAAGGGTTACCTCTTCGAGTCTGTCTTAGATTCGAAACCATCAAACACTTAGAAAAATTTTCGAAAATTTTGAAAAGACTTCAACTTTTCCAACCTTTTTCTACGGTATCGTGTAACCAGATAAACTATGCCAACTCTTTTACCCTAAGCAACAGATATTTCACGCAATGTTTATTTTATTAAACTAAAATACAATAAAATAAAATAAAATAAAATAAAATAAAGTAAAGTAGAAATAAAATTTTGACAAAAAATTTAATCTAGACTTAAGCTATACTACTTAGAAAAATTTACAAGCTAAGCTAAATACTAAAACGAAATATTTTTGATGAGAATAGTCTAAGAAAGGTTTAATCAGATAGCGATGTCAGATACTTACTTTCAGTACTTAAACTTTCACACTTAGGAATTTTTGATTCCTTTGATTGTTTGTCGTGACACACTTATTTAGCCAATTGTTGGTATTTTACCCCGTTAAACATTCTACATTTCGGAATATCCCTTGGCATTTTTATTTATCAGGAAATTATCTTACGTGACTCAGACATAGACATACTTTTATGATCAAGGCACACAGACAAAGATTCTAACTTGTTGGTATTTGCAAACTTTCTTTAAAAGACAAACATCGGACACAGGTCTGTATTTTCATACAACAAAGTGTCTTAGTTCGACTTAAGGTTTATTTTTAAAGTTAGCAGACAGCGGTGACAGGTCTGTACTGACGTACAACAAAGCAACATATTTGCTAACCCGAATCTAAACAGAGACAACAGGTCTGTACTTACGTACAACAGAGTTGCATGTTTTCGACTCTCAGTTTTATATGATATTTCTATTCTTTCCATTTTAAGATGTATTTGATGTTGCCATACATCCCCAGAAAGTTTGCATACCTCATTTAGACCCAATGTTTGTATGTCTTGTACATAAAAATTAAGACCGATTGGTCGTACTTCTAAGTTAGTTACACGCTTGACTTTTTCTAGAATATTTTATTAGCCTTGAGATTCCCTATATGTATTATGCCTACCAACACATCAAACAAAATAAAGTATAACACTTAGAATTTAGTTGCATTATGTGTGAAAGCCTAAACACTTAGAGTCTGTAATGACGGTGCTAATTTTCGTCACTTTGAACCTATGTATCTAAGACTTAACTCATTTTCTGATATTCTCTTTTTTTGTAATTTTATGATTTTCTCTATTTTTTCTTTTGTTTTTCATATGAAATAAGATAACCTACTAACTTACTAAAAATAGAAACTTACTGAAAATAGAAACTTACTAAAAATAGAAAGTTTCCTAAATTAGCAGACTACAGTAAAGAAAGAACTACTACGACTATAAAAGAAAATAAACTTACTACTACTAAGGCCAAATTACTCTGGCTTGCGCATTCCATTCAATTGAATTAAATACTCAAACCGTGACTTATCAAACGCTTTGGTAAATAAATCTGCATTATTATCTTCTGTTGCCACTTTTACCAGTTTGATTAAGTTCTTTTCAGCACAATCACGAATAAAATGATGCCTAATGTCTATGTGCTTTGTTTTGTTGTGTTTAACTTGATTATTAGTTTTAGCAATAGTAGACTAGTTATCTATCTTAATCGGAGTTTGAGTGTAAGCCAAATCGTAATCCCGCAATTGTTGTTGTATCCACAGAACCTGTGAGCAGCAACTACCAGCAGCAACATACTCGGCCTCGCACGTCGACACGGCTACCGACGTTTGTTTCTTGCATTGCCAGGACACCAGTCTCCCTCCTAGGAACTGACAACCTCCAGTCGTTGATTTGCGCGTCAAGCTGCATCCTCCGTAGTCAGAATCTGTGAACGCCTCCAACTCTAGATCTCCCTTTGCGTGATACCAAAGTCCCAGCTTAGGTTTCGACTTGAGGTATCGTAGAATCCGCTTCACAGCTTTCATATGCATCTCCTTCGGATTCGCTTGAAACCTTGCACAAATACAAACAGCAAACATAATATCAGGTCTTGAAGCAGTTAAATACATAAGTGACCCAATCATGGCCCGATATAAAGTCGGATCCACATCGGTATCACTTTCAGTACCCGGCCCGAGATTGTGATTCACTTGAATCGGCGTGCTGAAATGGGCAGTCAACTTAGTTCCCTCTATCCCAAACCGTTCTAATATGTCATAGACATACTTAGTTTGATGGATAAACATCCCTTCCTTCTTTTGGTCAACTTGTAACCCTAAAAAGAAATTTAACTCTCCCATGGCACTCATCTCGAACTTAGACTTCATCACCTTCTCGAAATCTTTGCACATCTGTTCGTCTGATGATCCAAAGATGATATCATCAACGTACACTTGTACCAAGATAAAGTGATCGCCCTTCCTCTTAACAAACAAGGTACTATCTATCCTACCCCTTTCAAAACCGTTCTCTAACAGATGGTTGGATAGAGTCTCATACCATGCCCTAGGTGCCTGATGTAATCCGTATAGAGCCTTATCTAAGCGATATACTCTATCAGGATATTTTGGATCTGTAAATCCAGGCGGTTGTTCTACATACACCAACTCCTTCACCTTCCCATATAGGAAAGCACTCTTAACGTCTAGCTGATGTACCTTAAAGCCTTTGAAGGAGGCAAACGCTAGAAACACATTTGAAAGCACTCTATCGTGACTATACCCCGATCGTCTCTTTTGCACTTAAAAACCCATTTGGTTCCTATTGCTATTTCCCCTCGAGGGAACGGAACTAACTCCCACACTTCTAGTTTCCTAAATTGCGAAAGTTCTTCCTGCATCGCTTCAACCCAAGAGTTGTCCTTAAGTGCCATTTGCACATTTTTAGGCTCTACTTGCGATATGAAACACGAATATAGACATGTGTGATATGCCTCGGAGTCGTTTATCATCGACAACAACACAGTGTTGTTATTTACACTACTCCGAGTCCTCACACCCTCGTTAGGATTTCCTATGATGCTTTCTATTGGATGGTTCTTGTTAATCCTAGAGGTCTCTATATCATCAACTCTTAGATTATCTCCTAAGTTGGATCCTATTTCACCTAATCGGGGAACTGGCTCAGCTTCTACATTTTCCTCCTCACGGACATTTTCCTCAGAGTTGGAACTCGATGCTTGAGTCTGATTCTCAGTGGTAGGTGCCTCTTGATCAGCAACTTCTGGAGACCCATCTACAGTCGCAGTAGGCTCGGATGTAGATTCGAACGTGGTCCTCGGAAAGATTTGGCCATCGTCATTTAGGTGCAACGTCGCCATGTCTTTTTCGATTGTACCTGCAGTATCATCCAAAGGAATGTTAAATGACTCAAACAATTTATCATAGTCAAATAACCATTCCGGACCAGTTTGGGGTTCATGTGTATAACTTGTGACTTCAATATTATACACAATCTCCACGGTACAACTCGTTTTGTTAAAAACCTGTTTGTTTGGTGAGTTCGGCACGTAACCTAGGAAGTATCCTTCGTCAGCCTTTTCACCAAACTTCGGTTGATGTTTTGTTCTTAAAAGAGTGCATGGTACTCCAAACGGTTCGAATCCAGTTAAGTTAGGTGGCCGTTTATTCAAAATTACATAGCATGTTTTGTTCAATGATTTGACTATAAGGACTCGGTTTAAAATATGGTACGCGGTATTCACTGCCTCCCCCCAAAACATGGTAGGAAGCTTTGAATCCTAATGCATAGTCCTTGCAGCTTCAATCAAAGTTCTATTTTTACGTTCGGCCACCCCATTCTGTTGAGGTTCATATGGTGCACTGAATTGATGCACTATGCCCTTTGATAGGCAATATACACCAATTACAGAGTTTTTAAATTCAGTCCCATTATCACTACGAATATGTTTAACCCTTTTTTCATATGAGTTCTCCACTTGGTCTAAGAACCCGATAAGCTTGGAAGCCGTCTCGTCCTTCGTACCTAAAAAGAAAACCCAAGAAAAACGTGAGTAATCGTCAGTGATAACTAAGCAAAACCAACTACCTCCTATACTCCTTTTGTTGATAGGGCCGAAAAGGTCCATATGCAACAAATCGAATGTTGAGGCAATTGAATTTTGTTTCTTGGACTTGTGTGACTTTTTATGCTATTTGCCCTTCATGCCCGGTAGACACTTGTCCTCGAACTGAAAACTCTTCAATGCCACACCCTGCACCAGTCCATTCTTCGTTATGTAATTCATCTTCCTTAGGTGCAGGTGAGCCATGCGTCTGTGCCACAGTACGGACTCCGTCTCCGAAGCTTTTGATAGTAAGCAGATCGGACCCATCGAAGTATCTGGCTTGTTCATATCGAGCATGTACAAGTCATTCTTCCTTGGTGCCCGCATCAATATCCAATCTTCAGGTATCTTGAATCCAGGCTTTAGCACTAACGCCTCAGTGTCAGTAAATAACATCGAGTTCTTCTTATCACAGATTTGAGATACACTAATGAGATTATGAATCAGTTTATCAACGTGATAAACTTAATCCAATGTAATCGTCCCATTAGTGACTTCTCCAGTTCCAGTGATATTTCCTCCTTTGTTACCGGAGAATGAAACAAATCCCCTATTACCTCCCTTGAAGTCTGTGAGTAGACTTCTTTCCCCCGTCATGTGTCTGGAGCAACCACTGTCGACGAACCATTTGTTGTTTGGACCTGTAGTTATCTCCTGCACATGAAAGAAAAGAGGTTAGTTATCACGGGGAACCCAAGCCATGACTGACTTGGTAATACCATTCTCGTCCACATACGTGAACTCTTTCAAGTACCCATCTCGCCTTTCAGGTGACTTGGGCCTTTGAACTGAATTCTGTTGTGCTGCCGAGTGATTTAAGTTCACTCTTTGCCTTGGTGTAGCCATTTGTTGTGGAGCTCTAGAATAATTCCTATTATATGCCATTTCTGACTGTGATCCCTGAGCTCTTACCGGTGCATACTGTCTAACTGGAGTATGTGACCTAACTGGAGTATGTGACCTGCTACGTGTGGTGCTCCTATAGACTTGTTGTGTGCTGACCTAGATTGATTATTGACACGATTTGGTGAATTTGTCCTAATCACTTCCTTTGGTCCAACCTTAACCGGTGTGTTTTTTACAACTTGTTTGGGTGCGGCCTGCACAGTTTTCTCGGTAGGTTGAGAACTACTGCTGCCTGCCACACTGGGTGAGGGCTTGACAGGTGTTGGGTTCACTGTCTTAGGGGTAACATCGGCTTTCCTAAGTGGACAGTGAGAAGCAACATGCCCTTTCTCGTGACATCTGAAGCAAGACATCTTATCTATGGACTTTTTGTTTGTTCCCTTAGATCTAGGTGTCTCACTAGTGTCTACTTCCTTTGGTACAGCTATGATGTCTGACTCGTCGACCTGGTCAGCCCATGAAATTTTCTGTTTTCCTGCAGGTGTTTCACTGGAGGAAGACACAAATTTCACTTTCTTGACCTTGACGGTTGAGTCAGCCATCTTAGGTGCATTTTCTACTATAGGCTCAGGTGTCTGTGCAGGTAGTTCCTCTAAGTCTACTGATTTGTCAGTGTTCTCCTGAGGCTGAGGCACATAGTTGGCATTGAAAGGTGGAGGAAATTCGTGAAAACCTAGACCTACGGGCTTCTTAGACTGTCTTTGGGCATCTAAGACTTTCCCTAGATTCAGGCTCGAATTCCTAAACTTCTCCAGCTTGCTATTTGCCTCTGCTACCTTAACTTTTGTCTCTGCTAGCTCTATATCCTTGTCCTTAAGACTTTTTGTCAAGGCCTCTACGTGCTCATACGTTAGCTCTATCCTAACACACTGCTCACTGAGTTTGTCTTTTAGAACTACTACGTCTTGAGCATCAGCCTTAAGCTTTTCTTTTAGATCTTGCTTGATATCATTTAGGCTAGCGTTTTCTATTTTTAAGTTCTCATTTTGAGCAGATATGGTTTTATGTGATCCTAAGACTAGATTTAACCTATCATTAGAAGTAGCACACAAAGCACATAATTCTTGAAATATAGAGTAAGATAGACTAACCTTAGAGTTATCAGATTCCACTTTGGCCATCTTAGCAGCAAACTCCAGCACTGTCTGATCATTCGCCTTCTCTACCCACATTGGACTGCTGTCCCGTGTAGTCTGCTCGTTCCCATCACACCCCGTTTCTGTGACTTCAGCCATGAAGGCTCTAGCATTCGACTCAGGATGTGAGCTCCAATCATACGTACCATCTAGCTGTCGATCTGAAGTGACGTTCGATAGTAAACCAGCTAGATTGGCTTGTCCAGATGAAGAACTTGGAAGATATCGTTGTTGGGACTGATTTTTGTACTGTCCCTGATGCTGACTCTGTCCTTGGTATGTCTCTACCTTCGGTCTCTGACACTCCCTGGCGAAGTGACCCAATCCCTGACAGTTGTAGCATTTGACTTTGGCCTTATCAAATCCGATCCCCTTGTTATTCATCTGTAGATTCCTCCCAGTTCTCTTAATGAATCTCTTAACCCTCTGGGTTACCATTGCCAGTTGCCACTTAAGATCCATTTCCTCTAAGTCATCAGGGTCGACCTGATCGTAATCTTCGTCCCATAGAGCAGGATCGTTAATCTTCCCTTGAGCACAATTTCCATATGCGGCCACAAAAGAAGAAAGTAGATTAAAATGCTCTTCCGCTGACTTTGCGCTCATGGGCATCTTCGAATAACTCTGCGATGTCGATGCCTGTTGAACTTGAGGTTGCGGTTCTTCCGATCTTCCTAACCCTAAGAACGCGCGATTCAATGTGTCATCAGACACTGCTGGTGACGATGTTTCTCCAGAGAAAAACGCTGTAGCAGACTTCGGTTCGGCTGCCGCTGAAGATTTTGACGTCTTTCCAAAATACATTGCTGGATTCTGGACTTGCTCATAATCAGTCTCAGTCTTCAGGAGCTCGAAGTGATATGCCCTCAACGTTCGCACTATATCGTCCAGAGATTGAGTGTAGTACTTGTCTTCATTCAGCTTTATCATTGCCACGTACATAGCCCATTTGGCTGGTAGGGCATCAAGAAGCTTGTTGTTCTTGTCAGTATCGGTAAACTCAATCCCGTGGCTCTCAAGTTCTGTCAATAGATGATAGAACTGGGTGATGATGTCATCCAGTTGTTCATCCTTTAACGCCTTGAAGATGGCGAACTGTTGTTTTAACAGCTCTGTACGCTTTCTCCTAACTCTAGGATTTCCCTCACACCGTTTTTCTAGCGACTCCCAAAGTTCTTTTGATGTCCTCTGAGTCCTAAATGTGTGTAGAATATCTTGCGGTAATGCCATTCGGATTAGGGAAAAAGCTTTGTTTTCGGCTTCAAATAATTTCTTGTCATCCTCCTTCATCATTTGGTATGACAAGACCTTTTGACGGCCTTCAACTTCAGATACCAGTGGAATATACCCTTCATCGATGCACACCCACATGCGCATGTCGTTGAAACGTACGAATTCAGTAAATCGGTCCTTCCACCAGTAATAGTCCTCGACCTTCATCAGCTTAGGCGGTGCGTTTGCCTTTCCGACCTCGTGGTCCATTTCTAAGAATTTCTGAAGATTTGACATCTTTTCAAAAGAAATTGAGTTTGAACTTAATTAATTTAATTCGAAACTGATTTAGACTAACTTTGTCGAATCTAGGTAGATTCGAAACTAATTAAGGGTAAATCTTTTGGGATTAAATTCGATTAAGTGTTAAAATTCAATTAGATTCGATATTATGGCAGATTTGAGATATCCTTAGAGTCGAAGGGCCTTAGATTCGAAGGTCAGCAAACTCGAAATTCAGCAGATTCGAAACACCAGATTCGAAACAATACTAGACTCGAAATAAACTCGAAACTAAGCTAGACTCGAGATCCTATTCGAATGAAGCAACAGACTCGAAACTAGGTAGATTCGAAAACCTCTGAAATTGACTCGAAAGGAGCGTATTTAGGTTAGACTCGAGACTAAAGTGAAACCCTAATTACCCCTATAGATTCGAGCGCCGCAAACTCGAAAAACGGCTAACACTTTGATTTTTTAAAGTTTTGCAGATTAAATCACTATTTTTCTAACGAAAAATAATGATTTCGATCAAAAATGTGAAAAACCACAAAGTGTTTCCCGAATATGAATTCGCTAAGCTTGAAAATACGTTTTTGAGAGAAAAACCGTCCAACTAGCGTCAAGAAACCTAGAATGTATCTGATGAACACGAAGAACACCAAGAACACTCCGTAGGCTCTGATACCACTTGTAAGGTCTACCACTATACGAGATCTATCTAGACGCGGAGCCGTCAACGAGTGCGGAATCCTCGTTAACGGGTACACGGACAACTCTCAACCACGAAACACGGAGACTATTAGACGCTGAACGAACGACACACGAACGATCCTACGAGCTAATTCTCTCCGAAACGGACCTAAAGCTGATGATAAACTCGAGATCGCCTTAAGCTTAATTCCTCACGAATTCTGCTAAAAGTCTACTAATGACTCGAGTCTATCCCTAATTATAGACCCTGATTCGAGTTTGATGCGGGCCAAACTCGAATCTGGCCCAAGGCCCATTCGAGTCTGTCCACAATGACATTCTCGAATCTGGGCACCTTTCGAATCTAGGGTCACATTCGAATCTATCACAGATTCAAATGTCTTCCCTTAAGTAATTCGAATCTAGCCAAAATACTTAAACACTTAAGTGATGAAACTTATGTTTTACTTATGCTTGAGTTAATCTTTGACCTTTATGTTTGAACTTCTTGTAATATGTTACATCAAGTTCAAACACACAATCAATAACAGACAAACACATATATAAACATATATATCAAAACACTTGTTAATTCTCAATACTCAGAATATTACTTAAACCAAAATGTTGATCGATTAGACTGCTATCGTCACACAGGGTGTACCAACAAAGATATAGCTCCATTGGTGCCGTGGCGACGGGCCAAAAGGCATAGTTTTATGCAGGGAGCTTCATCAACCTCGGCTTCTTAGCCAGAAATTCCAACCACTCAGCCATCAGCTCAAACATTTACTCCTCCACCACCAACACCTGTTCAATCATCCATTCCACCACCAATCATTCTGACACCCATCCAATCCATTCCATCCACCTCATCCACCTTCACTGACAATCAACGATTTTCTGAGCTCAGAAGCAAGGTTGATATCCAACAAGTCCAAATATTTCAACTCACTAAAGCCATCGGCGAGATACAAGCGCATAATGCAAATATCGACAAAGAGAATGTAGAGTTGAAGACATTTGTTGGAAAGATTAAACAAGAGAATCTTGAGTTGAAGACGTTTGTTGCAGATCAGGAAGCAGAAATCCGCACGATGAGGTCCCTTATTGAGCAATAAATGAAAAATCTAAAGGCTCAGGGGCAGACAAGTTGCAGGGATTCTGAGGAGCTGAGAAGGGGAGATGATGATGAAGGCAATGATCCCAATGCACCGAAAGACAGTGAGCCAGTAGATTTTTCTGCTGCTCAACATGCTGAACTTCAAGGGGAGCCAAGTCAGACTTGAACTGAAGGAAGAGATGTGAGTTCCTCAAAGGTCATGGAGAGCGATATGAACGAAATAATTGAAGCTCTGATGAACATTGAGGAAGATGTGTTAGACTTTGATTTTGAAGATGAACCTGATGAGCTGGAGGAAGGAGAGATTATTCCAGAAGATATTCCTGAATGGAAACCAGATGATGAGGTATTTGGTGTTGAGGAAGATGAAGCCAATGAAATAATTATCTAGGAAAATCCCATCAGTGATACATATGTGACGGAGGAACAAAATGTGATTAACATAGAAGCTGTTAAAGCTGCGTTAAATGTTGATTCACAAGCTGGAGATCCCGTCAGGGACCTTACTGATGAAGAACAAAGAAAGCTATGGTTTAGATCAGAAAAGAAGGCTATAGAGTTGAAGGAAAAGATGCTTGTGCCCAGTGCTGGGAAGATGTCTGGAAATATACTTAGCTGGTTCTTCGATCGAGAACTGCAGCTGTTTATCATCAAGAGAAAGGATGGTCTTCAGTATCTGAGGAAAAGGCTGAAGGATTTCAACTCTTTGCCCAAATGTGAAATAAAGGCGTTGGCCTGGATGGAGCATATCAATATCGGAGACGATCCATACGCTGAAATCATTGCTACGATTATAAGAAGGGAGGGGAGGTCTAGAAAATTTGAAATGCTCAATCCTCGAATTGGCAAAAGAGTTATGGATCATTCAAGATTTGATCCTCTGATTGGTAGGCCATGGATGAAAATTCAGTAAAACCAGTTAGATGTTTAAAGAAAGTCCCTCTGAAGCCGATGCCACAGAATGTTTTGGGTAATCTAAACTGGTGGTATGTTGAAAACGAAACAGGTGAAGCTGTAATGGAAGATCTAGAAGAAAAGGTGATTCTTAGAGTCTATGATCCATTGCACCTCGTTAATTTGTCAAAAGATGATCTTCAAGTGCTTCATGTTCACAAGATCTCGTGTGATGCGCATATGGACCCTGAAGCCAAAAAGTATCAGAACGTGGTCAAGGTTTGTGTTGAACAAGGTTTGAATAGATCTTAGTACTATTGACAAAATGTAAATAGTTAGAAACTATCGTCAAGGGGGATTCTGTTGGTACACCCTGTGTGACGATAGCAGTCTAAGTATGGTTAGCATTTTGTGTAAGTCAAGTTACGTAATATTGTCTATTGACTAGTGTTTGATATATCTGATTATGTGTGTTTGATATTTATTGTTTGTATGTTTGAACTTAGTGTAACCTATTACAAGAAGTTCAAACATAAAGTTTAAAGATATATTCAAACATAAGTTAGATCAGAAAATCATACATAAGCTTGATAGTGAAATTCGAAGTTGATCTAAATTCGAATTTGTGCTTAAGGTAAATTCGAAAGTGTCTTTGAGGACAAATTCGAATGGGCCTTGGGCCTGATTCGAATTTGTCCTAAGACAAACTCGAATTGGTCAGTATAATTAGGATTAACTCGAATAATTATCAGACTTTTGTAGAATTTCAGAGCGTGATTAAGCAAAGGCGATCTCGAGTTTACTAGTATTCAGAGAGTGTTTTCGGAGAGAATCATCGTGTAGGTACGTTCGTGGTCGATCGTAAAACACCGTGGTAGTCTCCGTGTTCCAGTGAGTGTGATCTTACCGTCATGCCGCTAACGAGGATTCCTCACTCGTTGGACGTTGTCGCGTCGAGATAGATCCGTAGAGTCAAGACCTTACATTTTCCTTATGCCGAGTGTCAACTTGAAGGAGTTGCGGCTCAGGTTTGCATACTTTGTGTCACATCCTTGCTTTAATCACGCTTGCTTAATCCCAGGAATAAATAATGCTTGCATAAAGATAAATAAAATACTACAATAAGTCATGCACTACACGTGCTACAATGGTTATAGTACTAAGTTGCTAAAACATCACAATATAAATAAAAGCAGCTACCCAGATCCCAAGGCATCATAAAGCTATACCACAAGCTGAATAGTGAGCTAAGTCCTCTGGGTTGATCAGAAAATAGACCTAAGCAAATGATTCAGCTTGCTCTTTACCTTTTCCTGTAAAAATTGGGAGCAGCAACTGTAAGCTAATTGCTTAGTGAGTTAACAGATATTCATGATGCATGTAAGATATGTGGCGAAAGTGCCTATAAAGGCTGTAATGCTTGCTTGCTTGCTTAATACCCGGAATGAATGTTTGCACAATTGAGACATTTCACGCTGAAAGGAGATGCCACCACTAGGTGTTACCGATGACAGATGATCAATCTGTGATGCGGGGCTAGCTACCCGCATCATGCTCGGGATAGTGGTGAGCATCAGAATTGCTTGCTTATAAAGTAAAATGCTTATGAAATGCACAAAGAAATGCTCAAACAAAGCTTGTTGTATAATATGCAGAATAAAAAATAGATAGCAATAACTTATGCACATCAATAGATCAGAGGTAAGATCCGGCTAAGCTGGGCACCGCCTATACCACAGTGTTCGCCTTCACTCACAAAAGTCTATTGAAGTCCAAAGAAAGCATATAGAAGCAAATTATGTCTCAATTACATAAAATTAATGTAAACAAGAATAATTGTTACTCACAGTACTGTCTTACGCTTTGAAATATTTTGAAATACTTGCTCGGGCTAGTCTATGCTTTATATTGCTCTGAAACGCATGTACTTGCTTATCCAGGCTTTAATATACTCTGGCACTGACTTTGACTCATAATCGAGCTAAACTGTTTAATTTAATATTTGAGGTGCTGTGAAATATCTGTAATTTAACATTACAGAATATACACTAAATTCATATTGCTAGCTTAAAATTCCAACATCTACAAACCTTAACTTCTAGCTAAATATCTTGTTAATTTATGTGTTGCCCACGAATTTTTTTATCAAATATTTCGAATTTAGGGGGAGGGGGTTCGAACATATGCCTATGTTCGAACATTTGACCCTTCGAAGATGAGCATAGGTTCGAATATGTGGCATTCGATTTTATTGAGATTCGAATTTAGCCCATTTCGAATTTGTTCTTGGCATCTCGAACTTGTTCGTGTTTTTCAGCTTTCAAACATGCATTTCCGAGCCAAAAATCATGAATATGCTAAGGAACAAGTCTAAGTTCGATTCTATTACACTTTATCTAGCAGAATCGAGTTATAACTCAAACAAAATAGCTTTAATCGAATCAAAGATGGGAATTTTGAACTATTCCTCAAAACCGAAAGTAAAGAAGAAGAAAATGGCGATTCTTACCTCAAATTCGTATTAACTCCAACATGCAATTACAGATCCGTGTAGTACTCTTCGAGATCTTTGCGATGACGTATAGAATTCGATATTTGGCCGGTCGGTTTGGGGGAAAAGCTAGAGAGAAGGTCGGGTTTTAAAGAGAGAGACTCTGAAATAGAGAATTGGTTTTGCAAGAAATGAGAAAATAAACTCTCAGCTCCTATTTATACCAAAATTAGAAATTACATCATTAGACGCAAATTGCCCATTAAAAAAAAGATAAAATAAAAGCAAGGTGTTATAGTATGAGCCTACCACGCTTGCACTTCGTCCTCGAAGTACCTAGGGCTCAAAGAGATGCGGATATCAAACTCTCAGGTCATGTTCAGATTCCCAGGTCTGGGAAATACCATGAGAAGTTCTCCATTGCACCAACACCATTGTCACTTCTGGATTCCTTAGCATATTCATCTTTGTCTCTAGAATGACCTCAGGCTCGTCACATTGCAGCTTCTCGTTGATCTTGTAACTCAGATGATCAGCCCATTTTTCTCTTTCATCTTCTTTGCACTTCCATACGTGAAATACAGGGTGTATGTTGGACAGTTCACTCGGAAAGTCCAACAGATAAGATGGAGTTCCAACACGTTCGATAATCTTGAAAGGACCAACGAATCGTGGTGCTAACTTGCCGCGCTTGCCGAATCTAAACACACCTTTCATCGGCGAGACCTTCAATACAATAAAATCACCCATCTGAAACTCTAAAGGCTTATGGCGTCGGTCGTGATATGATTTCTATCGTGATTGAGCGGTTTCCAGTCGTTGGCGAATGATTATGATCTTGTTGTTGGTTTGTTTAAGTAATTCAGGACCGGCGATTGGTGCTTCACCGGCTTCATGCCAACAAGTAGGCATTCGGCAGTTGCAACCGTATAAAGTTTTAAAAGGTGCGGCTTTGATAGATGAGTTGTAGCTGTTGTTGTAAGAAAACTCTGCTAACGGCAAGTGGTCGTCCCAATTACTGCTAAACTCAAGAAAACAAGCCCGCATCATGTCTTCGAGTGTACGGATCGTGCGCTCGCTTTGGCCATCAGGCTGCGGATGATACGCCGTGCTCATTCTGATCTTGGTGCCTAATCCATCTTGTAATGCACTCCAGAACCTCGAAGTGAACCACCTGTCGCGATCTGAAACGATTGACAATGGCACTCCGTGTCGAGAAACGATTTCATCTATGTAGATCTTAGCCAGTTACTCCAGTGAGTAATTCTAGCGAATCAGAATGAAGAGTGCGACCTTGGTTAAACGATCCACGATCACCCATATTGCATCATGTTGTCTCCGCGTAGTCGGCAGCTTTGTCACAAAATCCATCGTTATATGATCGAACTTCCACTCGGGAATCGGTAGAGGTTGTAGACTGCCATAAGGCTGCTGATGCTCCGCTTTGACTAGTCGACAAGTAACCCAATTCTCGACATGCTGACCCATGTCTCTTTTCATACCAGGCCACCGATACTCAGCTTTTAAATCGTTGTACATCTTGGTGCTGCCGGGATGTACAGAAAAGTTCGAGCAATGAGCTTCTAAGAGAATCTTCTGTCGTATATTTCCAAATTTCGGAACCTAAACGCGATTCTTGAAGAGTTTTAAGCCACGAGGGCTTTCGATTAAGAATTGAAGTTGCCCTTTCATGTCTTCAGAGTTCAGGTTTTATTCTTTCAAGGCTTCGGCTTGAGCAACGAGAATTTCATTGATCAAAGTAGATGAAAACGAAGTATGTGTCAAGGTATAGAGACATTTAGCAGAATAAGATTTACGACTCAATGCATCGGCCACCACATTTGCCTTGCCGGGGTGATATAGAATTTCACAGTCATAATCTTTGATGAGTTCCATGAAGCGTCGCGCGGCGCATGTTGAGCTCATTCTGACTGAAAATCTACTTAAGACTCTTGTGATCTATATATAACTGACATTTGGTGCCGTAGAGGTAATGACGCCACGTTTTCAACGCGAAAGTCACTGCAGCAAGTTCAAGATCATGAGTTGGCTGACTCTTTTCATGATGATCCTTGAGTTAGCGAGAAGCATATGCTATAACTCGGCCTCTTTGCATCAGAACACACCCGAGCCCTCGATATGAAGCATTGCTGAAGACTACAAAGCCTTCATTGCTTTCGGGTAAGGCCAGAATAGGTGCTTTGGTATGTTTCTGTTTTAAAGTTTGGAACACAGTTTCTTGAGCTTCTTCCCAAATGAAAGGAATGTTCTTGCGAGTAAGTGAAGTAAGAGGCACGATTAATTTATAGAATTCCTTAATGAATCAACGGTAGTAACCCGCTAATCCCAAGAAACTTCGGATTTCGGTAGCTTATCTGGGAGCTTCCAAATTTTGAATGGTTTCTATCTTAGAAGGATCTACAGAGATTCCTTCACCAGATATCACATGTCCAAGGAATTGTATCTGATAAGATACAAGATTTGCAAGTAAACACTGAGTATGAAATTTAAGAAAACAAAAGCTTAGAATGAATAAATCAAGATTGTAAGCACCTGTCGCAACCAAAATTCGCATTTAGGGAACTTCGCATAAAGCCGCTCCTTGCGCAACAACTCTAGCAGTTCTCTAAAATGCACAACATGCTTAGCTTCGGTTTTGGAATAGATGAGAATATCGTCTATAAAGACGATAACAGACTTATCAAGCATTGGTCTATAAAGACGATAACCAAAGGGCATAACAAGAAACTCGTAATGCCCATATCTGGTACGGAAGGCTGTTTTGGAGACATATTCTTCACGAACTTTGAGCTGATGATACCCAGATCTAAGATCGATCTTTGAGAAATAACTGGCTCCCTGAAGTTGGTTGAAATGATCGTCTATTCTGGGAAACGGATATTTGTTCTTTATTATTACCTTGTTCAACTCCCTATAATCAATGCACATCCGGAGAGTCCCATCTTTCTTCTTAACGAATAGAACAGGAGCTCCAAAGGGAGATGAACTTGGACGTATGAGTCCCTTGTAGAGCAACTCTTGCAATTGCTTCATCATTTCTTGCATCTCAGTAGGTGCAAGTCGATTAGTGGCTCGAGCAATTGTTGTCGCTCCTGGCACTAAATAAATTCTGAACTCCACCTGACGGTCTGGTGGAAGTCCAAAGAAAGCATATAGAAGCAAATTATGTATCAATTACATAAAATACATGTAAACAAGAATAACTGTTACTCACAGTACTGTCTTATGCTTTGAAATATTTTGAAGTACTTGCTCGGGCTTATCTATGCTTTATATTGCTCTGAAACGTTTGTACTTGCTTATCTAGGCTTTAATATACTCTGGCATTGGCTTTGACTCATAACCGAGCTAAACTGTTTAATTTAATAGTTAAGGTGCTGTGAAATATCTGTAATTTAACATTACAGAATATACAGTAAATTAATAATGCTAGCTTAAAATTCCAACATCTACAATCCTTAACTTTTAGCTAAATATCTTATTAATTTATGCATTTCCCACGAATTTTTTAATCAAATATTTCGAATTTAGGGGGAGGGGGTTCGAACATATGCCTAAGTTCGAACATATGACCCTTCGAAGATGAGCATAGGTTCGAATATGTGGCATTCGATTTTAATAAGATTCGTATTTAGCCCATTTCGGATTTGTTCTTGGCATCTCGAACTTGTTCGTGTTTTTCAGCTTTCAAACATGCATTTTTGAGCCAAAAATGATGAATATGCTAAGGAACAAGTCTAAATTCGATTCTATTACACTTAATCTAGCATAATCGACTTATAACTCAAACAAAATTGCTTTAATCGAATCAAAGATGGGAATTTTGAACTTTTCCTTAAAACTGAAAGTAAAGAAGAAGAAAATGGCGATTCTTACCTCAAATTCGTATCAACTCCAACATGCAATTACAGATCCGTGTAGTACTCTTCGAGATCTTTCCGATAACGTATAGAACTCGATATTTGGCCGGTCGGTTTGGGAGAAAACCTAGAGAGAAGGTCGGGTTTTAGAGAGAGATTCTGAAATAGGGAATTGGTTTTGCAAGAAATGAGAAAATAAACTCTCAGCTCCTATTTATACCAAAATTCAAAATTACATCATTAAACGCAAATTGCCCAAATAAAAGCAAGGTGTTATACTTTGTGTACGTGTGGAGTATACGGTATGTGTTACCGCGGTTACCCTGGGTGGCATCATAAGGATTTGCAGAATGTGTAAAATCATTTGGTTTTCACTAAGCATTCGCTTACCCCTCAGTTGTCGCATTTTTACAGGAAAAGGGAAATCTGCTGCGGGACGTTCTAGCTAGGTCATACAATTGAAGTATGTGAAGATTTCTACGGCTTATTTTGGTCACAGATCTATGGGAACACTGTTGTAATAAATTTGGGATGATGTAATACTTTTGACTATGTAGACATAGACATGTAACCTTGTAGCACCGTAGGGTGTTTGACAAATTTGTAATATTTTAATTATGTACTTTAATGCTTCTGCACTTTAATTAAGTATTTAGAACATTATGTAATCATGTAATGGTGATTAATCCTGGGTGTGTTGTAACGGTGGTTAAATGTGGCAACGGTGTCACAAAAGACTGTCCTGAAACTAAGGACATGAGGCCTGTTGACTCTGCTAGCTCCATCATTGCAAAAATCAGCAGTGTTGGAAGTAGCATGGTCAATGAGGATAATATCCAAGCTGATACAATCCAAATAGGAAATATTAGTGTGGATATTTTGGTCCATCAACAAATGTTGATGAAGTAGGAGAACTCATCCGTATGATGAGTTCCCCTAAAAATAACTAATATTTTCCAATCACACTCTGCAGGTCAAACAACCATCCCAGGTTTGGTACTTTAACAACGACTGCTCAGGCCACATGACAGGTTGCAAGGATCTGCTGAGTGATCTCAGGCCTGAAAAAGGGCCAAAAATCACCTTTGGTGACAATGTCCAGGGATCCACAGAAGGATATGGAACTCTTCAAGCTGCTGCTGCTGTATTCAAAAGCGTTGCCTATGTGTTTGGGCTGAAACATAATCTTGTATGCATAAGTCAACTGTGTGTTGCTGGCTACAAGGTTAACTTTGATGAGTACCTGGGTTACACATTGGAATCCCAATGCAAAGTTGTGTTGTGTGCACAAAGGAAGAAAGTCATATATGTTGTGGACATGAAATATGCTGATCCCACAACTGAAACTTGCTTTATCTCCAGAAGCAATGCAGACCTGAACTGGTTATGGCACAAAAGGCTATCACATCTGAACTTCAAGAATATCAACAAACTCAGTAAGAAAGAGTTGGTAAGAAGTTTGCCTTCTATAAGCTATGTTAAGGATAAACTCTGCACAGCTAGTGAGAAACGCAAGCAGAGAAAAACATCTTTTAAATCTAACCATAATTTCTCTGTTGATACTCCTCTCTTCTTAATCCACATGGAATTGTTTAGACCAGTCAGTGTCCCAAGTCTAGGAGGAAGAAGATACACTCTAGTAATGGTTGATGAGTTCTCCAGGTTTACATGGGTGATTTTTATGAAGAGCAAATGAGAGGTTGCTAGAGAAATCATTGGGTTTATAAAAAAGTTGGAGATGCCAAACTCTGCTCAAGTTAAGCAGCGTAGAAGGGATCATGGTACTGAAATCAGAAACAGTACCCTCGAGGACTTCTGTGAAGAAAGAGGGATCTCACAAAACTTTTCAGTTGTAAGAACTCCCCAACAAAATGGAGTCGCTGAAGGGAGAAACAGAACCCTTATTGAAGCAGCTAGAACCATGCTGTGTGCTTCATGTTTACCTTCATTATTTTGGGCTGAAGCTGTCAACACTGCCTACTTCACCCAAAATAGATCTTTGGTGGTGAAAAGGTTCAACAAGACTCCCTATGAGTTAATCAAAGGGGGAAGGCCAAATATTAGGTATTACTAAGTGTTTAGATGTCCCTGCTTTATTCTGAATCAGAGGGATCAGCTGGCAAAATTTGAACCCAAAGAAGATGAAGTTGTGTTTGTAGGATATTCTGCTATATCCAAAGCCTACAGAGTATACAACTACAAAATAAAGGTGATAGATGAATCTATCAATGTCACCTTTGAACAGTCTAGGAGTGCTTCCACCAAAGCTGTTCCTGAATCAGTTTCAGGAGAGTTCAGCTTTGGTGAACTCATGCATTCCATCAATGAACAAAAGGACTCAAGAGCTTCCACTACACCTAGAGTGAAACCTGTTAACCACATTGGACATGATGATGACTATGCTGATACACCCTGTGTGAATAAGTCAACTGACATAATTAATACACCATGTCCTGAACCAATCAATGCTGATTTTCTTGGATCTTCTACTGATATGTTCAACAATGGAGAGTCATGTTCTACAAGTGAACAGGCTCAAGATAA
Organism: Centrapalus pauciflorus; assembly: GCA_020465985.1. Lineage (NCBI taxonomy): Eukaryota > Viridiplantae > Streptophyta > Magnoliopsida > Asterales > Asteraceae > Centrapalus > Centrapalus pauciflorus. The sequence continues at coordinate 77,274 of JAANYP010001630.1, read as the reverse complement.
CAGTGTGTCTGAAAATCATAAAAGCTGTTCAACAGGTTCTGTTGAAGATGAAAATGATGCTGGAGAATCTTCATTGAGGCATGATCCTAAGTGGATCAGGTATCTCCCCAATGATCAAATATGCCCCAATGTACAAACAAGATGGGACAACTTAGGACACTTTTGTATATTTTCTAGATTTGTGTCCCTGATGGAGCCTAAGAAAGTGGATGAAGCACTAAAAGATGCTAATTGGATCACTACCATGGAAGAAGAGCTCAATCAGTTTGAGAGAAACAAAGTATGGAAGCTGGTCCCTACTCCCAAAGGTAAAACAATAATTGGCACTAAATGGGTTTTCAGGAACAAAATGGACGAGCAAGGTCATGTTATTAGAAATAAGGCAAGAGTGGTTGCTCAAGGCTACAGACAGGTTGAAGGCATTGACTATCATGAAACATTTGCTCCAGTGGCCAGGTTAGAAGCAATTTGTTTGTTCTAGCCTATGCTGCCCACAAGATATTGACGGTATTTCAAATGGATGTGAAGAGTGCATTTTTTAATGGGAAGCTGCAAGAAGAAGTGCATGTCAAGCAGCCTCCAGGTTTTGAAAATGAACATCACCCAGGTTTTGTCTATAAGTTGGGCAAAGCCCTCTATTGTCTAAAACAAGCCCCTAGAGCCTGGTATGACACTCTAACTGATATACTTATGAGCAATGGTTATTCCAGAGGTAAAGTGGATACCACGTTGTTAATTAAGATGGTGAAGTCTGATATTATGCTTGTTCACATTTATGTGGATGACATAATATTTGGTTCTACTAATGAGCAGTTATGCAAGAATTTTTGCTACTCATGAAATCAAAATATGAAATGAGTATAACGGGTGAACTTACTTTCTTTCTTGGATAACAGGTTAAACAAACCTCAAATGGAATTTTTATAAATCAAAGAAAGTAGACTTTAGATCATTTGAAAAAGTTTAAATTTGATCAAAGATCTCCTATCATAACCCCAATGGCAAGTAATGTAAAGTTGGAAGCTGATGTCAGTGGCAAAGCTGTTTCAGTAACATTTTACAGAGGCATGATTGAGAGCTTGCTATATTTAAATGCTAGTAGACCATATATTATGTTTGCTACCTGTTTATGTGTTAGGTTTCAAGCTGATCATAAGGAATCACATCTAGCAGCTGTAAAAAGATTCTTCAGATACCTTAAGGGTACACCAGGTTGGGTCTTTGGTATCCCATAGACTCAATTCTTGAGCTAACAGGTTATTCAGATTCTGATTTTGGAGGCTGCAGGCTAGACAGGAAAAACACAACAGCTGGATGTCAACTCTTTGGTGGTAAGTTGATTAGTTGGTGTAGCAAGAAGGAGAACTCAGTTTCTACTTCTACTGTTGAAGCTGAGTATATTGCTGCTGGAAGCTGCTGTGGGCAGATTCTATTGATGCAAGATCATCTTGAACACTATGGGCTTGTATCTAGGAAGACTCTTATTCGGTTTGATAATACAAGTGCCATAGCTATCTCCAATAATCTAGTGTTTCATTGCAGAACAAAGTATATAGAAGTCAGACATCATTTCATCAGGGATCACATCCAGAAAGGTAATGTGGACGTAAGTTTTATTTCCACAAATGAACAGCTTGCAGACATTTTCAGCAAGCCTCTTGATGAAAACATGTTTAATTATCTTGTAAGCAAGCTGGGCGTGTTAAATAATAGTGAGTAAGTGTCATTAATTCTCTAAGACATCATATGTCTCTAACTGCTCAAGTTTCTCAGAACAGCTTAGATAGAACAGGTTATGCATGTTTAACACTTAGCCAAATTCTAAAAGCTTGGACAGCTTGGGCGTATAACAGGGTTGAAAAATCAGTTTTCACTTCAAACCTGTTCTATTGATCAAACCACCAACCTGCTCACTCTCTCAAATCTGTCATACAAGACATTGTCTTGTAACTTGATCAGCTATTCAACATAACTTGATCTTATATAGCTGCACAGGTTCAATAAACAGCTTGAGGATTGAACAGTTTGTGATGAAACATGCTCATCACAGGTTTGAACAACACCTTAGATCAACAGTTTTAATTACCTTTCTTCATAACCAAGTTACTTAATTTTTGTATTTATTTAACTTAATTACCTATGGATAATGTGTGTTAACGTTTGTTAGTGACAACCATTCTAACATGGACAACCGTTCCGTTTTCCGATAAAGAACATCTTAAATCAACCGCCCAAACCTTTCTCTCTCCTACCCACTCACATTCGGATCCTATAAATACCCCCTCTACTGTTTCATATTCTTCTTCCTCTACTGATTCCATAACTACCCAAAGAACCCTAAATCGAGTAAGTGTACAGTACTCGTCTTTCCACTACTCTAAAATGGCTCATCAAAACAACCCTTTGCTTCCAGTTTTCGTTGGTAAGGATGTTGAGAAACACCCTTCTGTTACCACGATGCTGACCCTGAAACCAACAAACTATATTGCAAATCTAACCATTCCTAAAAACTACGTTGGGAATGGCTATGAAAAAGTGGTGGATTTTCTGAAGATTCACTCCCTACACTATGCTATGACTGAATCTCCTAGCGTCCTGTACCAGGAGATGGTGTATGTGTTTTGGTACGCTTGTGCTTATGATCCAGCAACCAAGACCATCAGGGGAACCATTCTCAATGGGACTCAGACCGTTGAGATAACTACTGCTCTCCTTAGCGAAGTTCTTCATCTTCCTGTGGCTGAAACACATGACCAGCCATAGCCTAAGAATGATCAGATGGGCAATCTGTTACGCTTCTGTGGTGTAGCAAAACCCAAAGTTGGAGCCACTCTATTCAGAAGGGATCTATCACCAACCTACAGCTTCCTGTTTGCCTCAGTGGTGATGTGCTTCAGGAGCAAGTTTAGTTCTTTTGACCAGCTTAGCCGTGATGAAATCCTTATAGTCCAACAGCTTGTGAATGAGACTACACTGAACATGGCTTGTTGGATTTTTTTTGAATTTGAGGAACCTGGTACGGCAGGAAACACGTCTAGGTGCTGTCAGATATCCAAGGTTTCTGAGCCTCATATTCAGACATGTTTGTGGTGAGCATCTCTACAACTCTCAGCTCCTAATACTTACTGCTGCATTCCCAGTAATTGGGAATAGAGTTTTCTGCACTCCAGTTCTTCCAAATGAACCCTCTCTCTCTACACCAATTAGGAGGTTACTTGACTTGGTGGAAGGACCCTCTGCTGTGGGGGTGGATCCAGTCGTTGCTCCCAAAGTAAAATCAAAATCTAGGCCTTAAATTGTAAAGAGACGCCTGGAATCGACTGAATCTGAGCTTGTCCTCAAGAAGGTTTAAATAGCTAAGTCAAAGTCTGCCACATCAGCCTCAGTGGCTGAGGGGGAGCAGACTTCTTACCCTGGTTCATACGTTGAACCTGAAGCCTTTGACAATGGAATAGGTTAAACCGCTGTTTCTGACCCAGTCTCATCACCAGTCCATACACAACTTCCTACTATTTCTCCTCAATCCCCCACAATGTCTCAATATTCAAGGAGAAAATCCTTAGCAAGGAAGAAACCATCTACCTAAACTAGCCCCTTTGGCCCCTCTCAACAAGAGTCAGTTGAAAAAAAAAAGCAACCCCTGCTGCCTCTCCTATTTTGGGAGAAGGTTCAGCATCTTTGGAGCAGGCTTCACTCCAACCTGAGTCCACCCAGAGTCAGCCTAGACCCTCTAGTTCCTCCCAACAGGAACCAGTGGTACACAAGGAGACTACCACATCAACTATCCTAGCCTCCTAACAGGATGAGGTTATTGAAAGACAGGAGTCCACTACACTCCACACTGAGTCCACACAGTCTCCACCTCAAACTTCTCATACACCATCTGAGTCTGGACAAGGTGCCAAAGCTTTTGGAATAGACCATCCAGCAGTTCAACCTCTAATTTCTGCTCCTTGTGATGCAGTTGTTGTACACCCAACAACTGTTAAAGGACCCTCTCCTCAAGCTGATGAACCACAGGGAATGGATCATCCCTCTGGTGAAGCTGCACCTCAAATGCAAACTCCATCAGCAGGTTTCACCACTGCTGATGTTGAAATGCAAATCCCCACTCCCCACGAAGAGGTCCCTATAAACCAAGGTACTGCTGAGGGAACCATCCTAGCTCTTGATGAAGGTGTTGCAACATAAGCAGCATCTGAAAGGCCACCAACTCCTACCATCTTTCCAAATGATGTGGAAATAGCCACTGCTGAAGGATCTATTGACCCTTCCAAACTGGGCAATCTCACCTATGCCCATGCTATGGAACTTCTCTCTAATGTTTCTCTACCTTCCCCCACAAATCCTCAAACACCTGCCTCATCCTCATCTCACTCTCTTTCTTCACCATCAACACAATCCAAACAATCCACACATACTCCTCCATCCCCCAAAGATATTCCTTGGAAGGATCAGCTATCATTGCTGACCAACAAAGTTGGTTCTCTGGAAACTCCATGACCTCCCTACCAACCATCATCTCAGACTCTGTCTATACAGCTTAAAGGATTTTTTGATTCGTTCAAGACTTCCTTTCCAACCCATCCCCCTCAAGCTGATCATTCCTCACAGCTGCTTGCACTCACTGCACAGCTGGAAACAATCTCCACTACCCTCTCCTCTATCCTTTCCACTCAACAGGTCTCTGTGTCCTCTCTATCAGCTGTCTCCCAATACCTATCCACTCTCCTTAACACTTACACAACTACCTTTCCTTCTACATTGGCCAGCTTAAACGCTTTAATAGTCTCTCTGTCCAATTCTGTGTCATCAAACCATGATGATGTACAAGATTCTCTTGAACTACATCTTTCACAGCTTCAAAGTTTGCTGTTCACAACTTCTGACAGGGAAGCCCTCCTTAAGTTATCCTCTATTTCTGCTTCCCAATCTACTTCTCTTCAGACATGCCTTGCCCAACTTGCAGAGGTAAAGGACAACTTGGCTTTCTTAGTGCATAGCCTGGTTGGCCCTAAACCTGCTGCAAAAACTGCTGCTACGCCTGCAGAATTTGTTTCTCCAGGCACACCAAGTGTTGAAGGCTACGTGCCATCTCCTTCAAAGGGGGAGAAGATAACTTCCTCAAAGAACAAGTCTAAGGGGGAGAAATCTTCATCTCCTTCTAAGGAAAAATCAGCATCTATAGGTCAAGCGGCATGCGCCTCACAAACATGTCCTACAAGTCCTACTAAGGATGTCTCCCATTCAACTGAAGTTGCTCAGCCTTCCCAGGCTGGATCTCATAACAGTGCACCATCTAAGGGGGAAGAATCCATTCTTGGGGACAGGTCAAGCAGAAGAAGACATCTTATACTGGAACAAGAAGAAGAAGAAGAAGAAGAAGAGGAAGAGGAACCTGAAGTTGTTCCATCAACAACAGGTAAATGGAAGAAGAAAGCCTCAGTAGACCCTAACTACCTCAAAGCTGCTCAACCGAAGTTTGATATGGCCCGAGCTAAAGAAATGGGTGTCTCTATGGAGACCTATTATGATTCAAAGAAGAACAGCTTAAAGCCTTTGAAAAGCTAAAGACTGATGAGGCCTCTGCTAAAGCTGCAAAAGCCTTTGCATACAAGGAGGCAAGAAAAATTAAAATGCCCTCCTTGGATGTCCAAAGGAAACTATTAGAGGCTGCCAAAGACTCAGTGGTTGAAAAGGAAGGAGAGAAGGAACAGGGTGCTCATGTCTCTGTGACCAAGCTTAAGCAAGCATCCTCCTTTGCAAGAGCCTAGATTCACTTTGACAACCTGACAAGCAAAAAGTATTTTGATGTTGCGAATAGAAGACTGGCTAAGGAGACCATTGTCAAAGATGTTCCCATTTCAAGAAAAGGCAAATACTGGAAATTATAGATAACCAGAATGGGTGCTGAAAGTCTAAAACTGGAAGCATATGAACACATTGATGTTACTCAAATGGGATTCATAGAATGGGTAGAATTGGAAGTTGCCCTTTGCCAGTCTAAGTCTGGAACTACTAAGACTATCAGGGCGTATTTCAAAACATTAATGGAGAGAGTGAAGAATGTTGGCCTTATCACAGAAGAACAATCAAGGGTACCTCAGTGGTTGAACCCAAGATAAAGGCGTGGAGAAGGAAAAAGGATACTGAGCTAGAAGAACTCCTGATAATGATTGATCAAGGTGATTTAGCCGTTTAAATCAGAGGAGTAGATCACAGTCTGCCCCAGGGAGTGGAACATGAGGATGAGAAGCTGATTGAAGAACCTGAGCTGGGGGTAATTTTTGTAGATCCCCTTACAAAGAAAAAGTGTTTCCAGAGAGCATCAGATTTACAGAAGGTGGGTCTTAAGCAGTTTATTGCTATTAGACTTGCAAACTCCTTTAGAAAATTTGTAAAATGCAGAGCAGCTATATGGGAACAGCTTAAAGGGTTCCATGAAAGAGGAGAGCTTCAACATCCCAACTGTCACACCCTGTTACCCCGGTTGGTAATGGAGCGTGACGTCGCGGAAGGGTAACCATAATCATAACGAACAACCACTATATGGACATTTTTCAAAAATACATTGATTTAACTTCAAATATAAATATTCATTTACATAACCAAAATACAGCGTATGTAGTTCTTAAAATACTAAAATTTAAATACACAATTTAGTTTATCCGGAAAGATGCAAGTAAATCTCCGAGTTTGAAAATGATGCGACTCCAAAAGGAACGGAAGCCTTGGAATACTTCCGATAAATGTGCATGTCTCAAACACCTGAAAATACATGCTAAAATACAATAACAAATTGTTGGTGAGCTCATAGGTTTACGCGAAAAGACCAGTTGTATGGACATTATCAGATGAGTTGAATTTATAAAATCATAAATTCCGTGTATGTATTACATAAAGCATCGTGCAACCGAAGCTTAATTAAAATGAGTTTATCCTGTGCAGGATTCCCATACGTAATACCGTGTGTTGAATATATATGCACTCGCTGTTTGCCGACCCTAACTAACCCGAATGGGGGACATGAGTCCCAATAGATCTATCCACAATATATTCGCGCTTGCAAATAAATGCAATTAACGGTTCATGATTTGAGGGCTGATGGATCCAAACATGTAATACATATAAGAAATAAACAGTTCTGATGTGCATAGGAAAACAGTGCATGTATTTCCACCCCAAAAGATAGTGAAAATAGGGGCTATGAAGACTCACCGAACTTGTGATGGCAAAAACGAGCGAAAAGTGCAGTTTTTCGTAAGTTGATGGATGGTGCACCGAGCGAGATTAATCGAGCCTTAAATGATAATAGGTACTTAATATCTCTAATATATGATAATATATATATTTATAGATTTTTATGTTTTAAATCACCCAACATTACAAGTTTATAATTAAAACCCGCTTGAAAGGTCAAGTTTATATATATATATATATATATTATTTTCCAGCTTTTTCGGAGGTTTTTCGGCGTACTTTGAGGCTGTTTTTGACCAAGCTCCAAAACGTTTTAGGCTTTAGAATCAAGAACGGCCATTTTTCGAGATGTTTAGATTGGTGAAAAAGCTCGTTAAAAACCTTATGTTGGCCATTTTTGAGCTGTCAAACTTTCCGTATCCAAAAGAATTTCTGGAGGTCTTCAACTCCAAAATAAATTATGAAAACTTCCAGATCTATAGTTAAGACATAGATCTAACCTTTGAGTCAAGAATCAACTTATTTTGTTAACTTATGAATTAGTTATGATTTTTCAAAGTCGATATAAATTTTCTGCCAAAAATCCACAGTTTATAAACTTGAAACAACTTATGATTCTTGTTGTTTATTCAAAGCCTACTTGTATTAAAGTTATAAAAGTTATAAAACACATATATATCACTTGTTTTCATAATGTTAACACTTTTATGATGTGTTCATATGCTCATAAACACATTTAAAGAAACAACTTAAAAACAAAACTAGAAATTTATAAACTTGAGTTTTTATGAAACTTGTTGTTGTTGGTGATTATATATATTATGAAAGACTTATATAATCATAAATATAAGTTGAAATAAGTTAGTATTTACTTACTTTGAAGTATTTAGAATATGATTTTGAGTAGAAGTTGAAATCCTTGCAAGATATGCAGCAAAAACACTTGAATTTCTTGAAGAACACTTGAATGAAAAGATTTTTGATGTGTGAGTGTATAGATCCGGTTTTTAGAGGAGAAAACGAGAGATTTTTTTATGTTTGAAGTGTGGAAAAGAAGTGAGAAATGAGGCCTTATTTATAGGCAATGTTTTTGGTTTTTCAAATGATGAAAGGCATGGAAAGTAGGAGGTTGTGTGCACTTTTAAACAAAATGATTGTGTTTAAAGTAATATTAAAAAAATAGAAATCAAACTCTAAAAATCACATGGCATATGGCCGGCCATATATATGTTTTATACATGTATTTTCATTTTTTTTATATAAATGTATTTAGAAATGTATTCTTGTATTTCCTTTTTCTTGTAATTTCAAAAATACTTATGGATGCATTGTTTTAATGAATTGTCTTAGTCTTGCATAATTAATGTTAAGTAATTGTATTAGTGTTTGATTAGTGTCACTAATCATAATTAATTATGTACTTAGTTGAATTAATCCCTCATATCGTAAATTGATCGGATTAATTGATTTCCCGATTCATTGAACCGATCAATTTGATTCTAATTGAGTTGAATTTTCTAATAAACCTTGTTAATCACTTGATTAATTTCTAATGACCGCTGATTAGGCTATAATTGGCTTTTAAGTATAGATTAGGTCATTGTTGCTAACCTGGTTTAGTGCCGGTTGTTACAGTCTCCCCCTGTTAAGGGAATTTCGTCCTGAAATTTTATCTTGTTTCCTAAGGGGTATTGTTACTTATGAGTAGATGAGAGTATCTATACTTTAACTGGCCTTTGCATACCCTAGTGAATTCTTGTTCATGTCTAGAATTCAATCTGACCTTGAGGATGGGTATACAACTGTGCTTCAATCCTTTGACCTTACAGTCCATGATTTCAACCGTCTCTTTGATGAAGCGAAGTTTATCAGTTAGTTGGATCTCTCCCAAGGGGTAACAAGTGTCACCTCTAACAACCACTTCTTATTATTCGATACATGGAAGGTATTGTGCATGCTGCTAATCTCTGGTGGTAACTATAAACGATAAGCTACGAGTCCAATCCCCTTTAACACTTTGTATTGCCAATGTATCGAGGGTTTAATTATCCTTGTTTACCAAATCGTAACACGCCCTTCGATGGCAAGACTTTCATCAGTACTTGTTCTCCTAATTAGAACTCAAGGGATTTTCTATTTTCATTTGCATAACTTTCTTACCATCGCAGGCAACTTTTAGTCAGTTCCGTACTTGTACTATCCTTTTGGTAGTTTCGTGAATGGTCTTAGGGCCAGTAATTTGGCTATTTCCTACTTCTACCCGACAAATTGGTGATCGACACTTTCGCCCGTAGAGGGCCTCAAACGGAGCAGCTTTAATACTCGAGTGATAGCTATTGTAGTTAATAATTCAACTAAGGCAATTGAGTATCCATTACACAGGCTCTTAATGTGTGTTCTAGGGTTTGGATCGCTCTATTATTCTGACCATTGGTCTGAGGGTGATATGTGGTACTCATGTCCAAGTTTGTATCCAAAGCTTGTAGTAATAATTGCCAAAAGTCTAGATGTAAATCTGCTATTCGTATCCGAAATGATTTAAATAGGCACTCCGTGTCCGGAGATGACTTCCTTGAGATACGTTTGAACTAGCTTATTCATTCTGTTGTTCTCCTTGATTGGTAGGAATGTGCGGATTTTGTTAGGCGGTCGACTAATACTCCAATGGTTTGCTTATGTTTGTCTTAACTTTGGAGCATGTTAGGAATTTGTTGACATATGTGGTAATGTCAGCCTTCATGTTTGGCCACCCGCACAGCTCCTTGAGGTCATGATACATTTTATCGGATCCGGGGTGAACGACATATCTTAATTTGTGTCCTTCATCCATAGCCAGCTTTCTGATACCACTAAACAGACTAATCAGATTCTATTCATGAAATATCGATTTTTACTAGCCCCTATCCTAAACTATTTATCCACTTGTACTCTTAACGACTTAGCTCATTAGTTTTCCTCAGGTGATAACGAATTCTCACGGTTGCAATTACATATTAGTTCCATCCAATGGTACTACTTCGTATTCGACTCTTTCTGGTTCAAGATGCGTTGGAGGCTCTTATGGTCTGTGAATACAATACACTTCTTACCGTACAACTAATGCCTCCAAGGATAAAGACTACCGCTTCAAGATCCAGATCATGCGTTGTGTAAATCACCTAGTGAACCTTAAGTTTTCATAAAGCATAAGCTATGACCCTATCTTTCTATATCAACCCATTGTGTGAAGCGTCACAGTAATCTACAAATTTCTTGCTTCTCTTGGATAAAATAAGCGCACAACGCAGTTTGTGCTTTAATAACTGATATGATGTCTCCTGATTCTCTCCCCAATCATCCTTAATGTCCTTTCGGGTCAGTTCTGTTAGATAATTGCCTATAATAAGTGACAAGTCTTAAGGACTGTCATATCTCTATGGGGGTTCTTAGAGTTGACCAATTCCTGATAGCCTCGATCTTTGCGGGATCGACTTAGATCCCTTTACTATTGATCACGTGACCGAGAAATTTCACCCATCTTAGCCAAAAGTCAAACTTAGAAAGCTTGGCATATAGTTGTTCTTTGTTCAACAACTCTAAAATTAGTCTTAAATGTTTGCTCGTGTTCTTCCTTGTTTCGTGAGTAGATTAAGATGTCATTCACGAATACAATCACGAATTTGTCTAGATAAGGTTTGCACACCCGATTTATGAGGTCCATGAATACCGTTGGGGCACTGATTAATCCAAACGGCATTAATAGAAATTTATGATAACCGTAACGGAATTTGAAGGTTGTCTTTGGAATATCTTTCTTCCGAACTCTAACATGATGATAACCAGACCGTAAATTGATCTTCGAATAGAAGCTTAATTCTTGGAGTTTGGTTAAACAAGTCATTGATCCTTGTGAGCGGATATTGACTGTTTTAGTTTAGTTAGCTCTCGGTAGTTGGTGCATATTCTGAAGGTTCCATCATTCTTCTTTATGAACAAAACTGGAGCTCCTCTAAAGCGAGGAACTCGGTTTCATAAATCTTTTATCTAAGAGCTCCTACAGTTCGTTGGACGATTCATACACTATTGATAGGGCTAACCGGCCTGGTGCTCGAGCCACTGGTGCCGCACCTGATACTAGGCCTATTTTTTTTTTGGATTTGACTTGCCTCGATGTTGGGAGTTCTGGTGAGTGTTCTGGAAAACTTTGAGGTAACCATAAATAATAAGAATATTTTCGAGCCGCTTTCCCTTTGGCTCCCTCTCTATCAACACTTCAGGGTCCTAATGCTAGAGACGATGCTTACTTTGGTATTTCTTGCTTTGCGTTGGACAGTAAGCACCTTCTTATTGGCTAAAGGTATATGAACTGTGTTCTTGTTGCGTACTATTTCCACATGGTTTTCGATAGCGAATCCATGCCTATGACCACGTAAACACTTCCCAGTTTGATGGGTATCAAGTCTGTTTCAAAGAGTCGGCCTACTAATTTTAAGGAGCATCCTTGACTTATATTATTTGTCTTAAGCGTCTCACTGTCATCAACCTCAATAGCATAAGTAGCACTTAATGGAATTTATCTGCTTAGTGATCTTAGTGGATATAAAGCTCCTATCAGCACTAGTATCAAATAGTAGAAATGCATAAGTGGTATCTAATGAGGTAAGAGGATAAGTCTACGGGTTTGAAATTTCTATGGCAGATAGTCACAGCTTTATCTTCCCCTACGCAGAGTTGTAGTTAAAACTTAATTCCTCATAAAAGTTATTGATACTTAATCTTTGTACATGATATGGTCAGAATTTTCTGATAAATTCTTAAGCCTTATTTACCCTAAGATATATTAGATAGTATAGCTTAGATAAACACTATAAAATGGGAGAAGGGTACTAAGTATGAGATGCCTCTGGGGTTTCCTCGTACTCCCGAGCGTAAAGTCGTTGGGTTAGTTCTACATTACGGGCTTTGCGCTCTGCTGGGCGCTGTCACAATTTGTCAATTCCGTCTTGTTGAATCGCTTGGGTGTTCTGGTTGTCCTAAGGTATATTGAGGGTTTGTATTGCCTCCTGCTTAATCCTTGCAAAGATCTCACCAACCTCTTAATGGATTTTGTTGAAATTGGAGGTCGTTTCTGGTAGCCCTTGCCACTAACAGGGGCATCGTTTGTTACATAGGTTTCTGGGTAAGTGTCGGCACTTGATAGGATGATGGTGTTCCGACTTCAAACTGGTTTTGGATCCCTTCCTCTTTTCTCCACTCTTGGAGAGTGTGAGGCATCCATCCCCACTGTCTTACGTTCGCCTATCATTACAGTTGCGGGCTTGGCTGACGAGTAGGTACCGGGATAGACTCCCGTTGTGCTAGTCACACCCTTTTCCTAGGGGTGAACTTCCTTAATGGTCCATTGGGATGGCTTCTGAATAGGGTGTAGGGTGGCATATGTGGTGGTGATGGTGTTGCAATTTGTGTTGCAGGGCCACAATTGCCCTCCTTGTGCTTTAACGAGTCCATTACATCGTCATTGATTTAGTCTGGGTGGTTTCCCGATCCAAAGTATACCTCAGTGTCACCTTGGCTTCTATGTTCCATGGGTGAGAATTCATCCTCTGAGTCAAAGAGGATAATAACCATATTGTTCGACATGTTACTGTCATCAGGGTCCATATATGTGTTCACAGTTCTTGAAGAAAACTTAGTTTTGTAACAGTTATAGTCTAGGTACTAATGCAACCTAGTTCACTACAACTATGTCTCTGATACCAATCTATCACACCCCGTTACCCCGGTTGGTAATGGAGCGTGACGTCGCAGAAGCATAACCATAATCATAACGAACGACCACTATATGGACGTTTTTCAAAAATACATTGATTTAACTTCTAATATAAATATTGTTTTACATAACCAAAATACAGAGTAAGTAGTTATTAAAATACTAAAATTTAAATACACAATTTAGTTTATCCGGAAAGATGCAAGTAAATCTCAGAGTTTGAAAAGGATGCGACTCCAAAATGAACGGAAGCCTTGGAATACTTCCGATAAATGTGAATGTCTCAAACACCTGAAAATACATGCTAAAATACATCAACAAATTGTTGGTGAGCTCATAGGTTGACGCGAAAGACCAGTTGTATGGACATTATCAGATGAGTTAAATTGATAAAATCATAAATTCCGTGTATGTATTACATAAACCATCATGCAACCAAAACTTAATTAAAATGAGTTTGCCTTGTGCAGTATACCCATACGTAATACCGTGTGTTGAATATATATGCACTCGCTGTTAGCCGACCCGAACTAACCCGAATGGAGGACATGACTCCCAATAGATCTATCCACAATATGTTCGCGATTGCAAATAAATGCAATTAACGGTTCATGATTTGAGGGCTGATGGATCCAAACATGTAATACATATAAGAAATAAACAGTTTTGATGTCCATATGAAAACAGTGCATGTATTTCCACCCCAAAAGATAGTGAAAATAGAGGCTTTGAAGACTCACCGAACTTGTGATGGCAAAAACGAGCGAAAAGTGTAGTTTTTCGTAAGTTGATGGACGGTGCACCGAACGAGATTAATCGAGCCCTAAATGATAATAGGGACTTAATATCTCTAATATATGATAATATATATATTTATTGATTTTTATGTCTTAAATCACCCAACATTACAAGTTTATAATTACAACCCGCTTAAAACGTCAAGTTTATATATATATAATTTACCAGCTTTTTTGGAGGTTTTTCGGCCTACTTTGAGGCTGTTTTTGACCAAGCTCCAAAACGTTTTAGGCTTTGGTTTTCTAGGACATTAAACTACTATATACAAAGGATTTTTAGAATCAAGAACGGCCATTTTTCGAGATGTGTAGGTTGGTGAGAAAGCTCGTTAAAAACCCTATGTTGGCCATTTTTGAGCTGTCAAACTTTCGGTTTCCCAAATAATTTCTGGAGGTCTTAAACTCCAAAATAAATTATGAAAACTTCCAGATGTATACTTAAGACATAGATCTAACTTTTGAGCAAAGAATCAACTTATTTCGTTAATTTATGAATTAGTTATGAGTTTTCAAAGTCGATATAAATTTTCTACCGAAAATCCGCAGTTTATAAACTTGAAACAACTTATGATATTGTTGTTTATTCAAAGCCTACTTGTATGAAAGTTATAAATGTTATAAAACACATATATATCACTTGTTTTCATAATGTTAACACTTTTATGATGTGTTCATATGTTCATAAACACATTTAAAGAAACAACTTAAAAACAAAACTAGAAATTTATAAACTTGAGTTTTTATGAAACTTGTTGTTGTTGGTGATTATATATATTATGCAAGACTTATATAAACATAAATATAAATTAAATTAATTTAGTATTTACTTAATTTGAAGTATTTAGAATATGATTATGAGTAGAAATTGAAATCCTTGGAAGATATGCACCAAAAACACTTGAATTTCTTGAAGAACACATGAATGAAAAGATTTTTGATGTGTGTGTGTATAGATCCCGTTTTTAGTGGAGAAAAGGAGTGATTTTTTGATGTTTGAAGTGTGGAAAAGAAGTGAGAAATGAGGCCTTATTTATAGGCAAAGTGTTTGGTCTTTCAAATGATGAAAGGCATGGAAAGTAGGAGGTTGTGTGCACTTTTAAACAAAATGATTGTGTTTAAAGTAATATTAAAAAAATAGAAGTCAAACTCTAAAAATCACATGGCCTATGGCCGGCCATATACATGTTTTATACATGTATTTTCATTTTTTTTTTGTATAAATGTATTTAGAAATGTATTCTTGTATTTCCCTTTTCTTGTAATTTCATAAATACTTATGGATGCATTGTTTTAAAGAATTGTTTTAGTCATGCATAATTAATGTTAAGTAATTGTATTAGTGTTTGATTAGTGTCACTAATCATAATTTATTTATGTACTTAGTTGAATTAATCCCTCATATCGTAAATTGATCGGATTAATTGATTTCCCGATTTATCGCTCCGATCAATTTGATTCTAATTGAGTTGAATTTTCTAATAAACCTTGTTAATTACTTGATTAATTTCTAATGACCACTGATTAGGCTATAATTGGCTAATAAGTACAGATTAGGTCATTGTTGCTAACCTGGTTTAGTGCCGGATATTACACCAACATCAGATTCCTAAGGGTTGAAATGGTGGAAATTGAATAAACAACGGAGGAGCTCGATCAAATGTTTGAAGGAGAAACTCCACAACTTGGAGGTTCATGTGCTATTGAGTAGATGAAGAATGGAAGTTGTCCATCAGTTAGACAGGGTTGCCATTACTTGCTCCCACCATCAACAGTCCAACATATTGAACTTTTGTTTGTACATTAGTTGTACTTTGTTGCATTAGTTGTAACTTTTCCTTTACATTAGTTTTAATCTACATTAGTATATTAGTTGTACTCCTGTAAGAACATATGTTGTTTTGTAATCAAAATCAGTATATATAAACTGATCCTTACTTTACTCAAATGTTGTTATTTTACTTCAGCAAAGTGTATTGTAAAAATATATAGTGATTATTGATAAAATCAGCTTAGACTGATTATTGCAAATAGGGGGAGATTGTTAGGCACAAAAAGTCATCAGTCAAACCTGCTCTACATCTTAGGGGGAGATTTTTAATCAAACCTGTTTGATGCACTTAAAGGTATATCATAAGGCCTGTTAATGCCTTATTAAAACCTGAAAAGTGATTTGCAATATAACACAAAGTTGTTTGCCCTGTTGCATTTCTTGCAACTGAGGCAGATTGCCCAAGCTGTCCATTCTGTTGAACAGGCTGGACATAGACTATCTACGCTGTTCTATTCTGCTGAGCAGCTTGGACAAATTATAAGTGTTCTGTTCTTTGTGAACAGAACCTGTTTTTTGTGAACAGGCTAAACACTTTATGGAATATGTTTCCATGTCCTCACGTATTGTTTCAGACTACAAGATCAGTTACAAGGTCAAAGACAAAGTGGTAAAACAGAAGCTGCAAAAGCTGCCTACGCTGCTATGTTACATGGGACAAAGGGATATCCGAAATGTGTGACAGACCATTTCTTATATCCAAATGGCCTTAATAGAGGATGAAAGTTGCAAAGTTGACATTCCTCTTTTAGTTAAAGGCTTCTGCAACAGAGACAAAAAGAAAAAGACAAAGGCTCTGCCACATGAAGACAACTCTGCTTTAGCAGAATGTGCAGAAAAGTTGTTTTGTCGTTTTAGAAAGAGATCCCACTATCTCCCCGTCCAATGAAGAAGATTCATTGATATTCTCAGTGAGAGTATAAAAGCAAGCTTCTAAGGATTATGAGATAGCCAAGAGTGAGAAATTCAGATCGTGCATTGATGTGTGTTTTTCATGCATGCAAGTCTGCATGAATAAAACAATAACGTGTGTCCAAGCGGTTCTTATTCAAGCTTTCCATCTGTGTCTTGTAAAATAGTGAGTTGTTCTTAGTGAATATATTCATTGTACCTAGTCTTAGTGTGTCTTAGATTAGTTAAACATTTGTTGTATCTGTCTTCTCAGCTTGAACCTTTCGGCAGTCAAGCTTGTTTGTAATTAACACTTGTTAATAATATACAAAAACATTGAGAAAAAGAGTATTGAATTTTTAATTTTCCGTATTCACCCCCCTCTACAAAATATGTCTTCCAAAGCTTCCTGTCTAGGATCAGCTTGAACTACCGGTGGAGAAGCCACTGTTGCTGGTGCTGGGCTAGGCTGACGCTGTGCAGGTGCTGCTGCTTCAGGAGCTGCTGCAAGGCCTTGTTACTCATTATCCAGCCAGCCATCTCCTGCTGGAGCAACATATGAAGCGTTGATCAAAGCTCCAAAGAATGGAGTAAGCTACGGACATTCAATCTCAGCCCGTTTTTAACTATGGCTTTGACAATCAGAAAAGATTTTTTTGTCAATACCTGAAACAACAACCACCTCCGGTGATGGTGGCATATTTGGCAAACAATGACAAATGATCATCAAGACAAATTGAGGATAGAACAAAAATCGCTCGCGACTTGGAGCCGTCATTTGATGAATATGACCTCGATTCTACTTATTTAAAATTTACCTAATACACTAAACTAAAACAAAATAATAAATAAAATAAAAATTATAAATTAATTTGCAAGAAATGAAAATTAATGACAAAATAACATAAACTAAATATTTGTAACATACACACCATGTCGATTATCGGTATTGTTGTCCACTTAAACACTCAACACTAGAACTTTCCTTTGGCCTTTTTATTTAAGGGATTATGTGTGAAAATTTAACATATAGAGTTTGTTACTTTTCACTAAATCTCGTCATGTTGAACCTTGGACTCTAAGACCTCACCCTTTTTTCTGTTTTCTAATTTATTGTGGTCAGGTTACTCTGGATTTTGCATCCCGTTTAGTTGGACTAACAAGTCAAAGCGTGATTTGTCAAATGCTTTTGTGAACAAATCTGCATAGTTGTTTCCCGTTGGAACTTTTACCAACTTAATCAGGTTTTTCTCTGCTCGATAACAAATAAAACGATTACAAATATCAATATGCTTTGTCTTACTGTGCTTTACCAGAATATTGATTATTGGTATCATGGATTGATTGTCTATCCTAATAGGATTATGAGTATAAGTCAAACCTTAATTCCACAACTCTTGTTGGATCCATAAAACCTGTGAACAACAACTACCCGCAGCTACACATTCGGCTTCGGATGTGGATACGGCTACCGAAGTCTGTTTCTTGCATTGCCAGGACACCAGTCTCCCTCCTAAGAACTAACAACCTCCGGTTGTTGACTTTCTGTTCAAGCTGCAGCCTACATAGTCCAAGTCCATGTAGGATTGCAATTCAATATATCCATCAGCATGATACAAAAGACCCAGCTTCGGTTTTTACTTTAGGTATCTCAGAATTCGCTTCACAGCTTTCATATGCATCTCTTTAGGGTTGGCTTGAAATCTGGCACATAAACAAACGACAAACATAATGTCAGGTCTGAAAGCAGTTTGATACATAAGTGACCCGATCATGGCCCGATATAACGTCAGATCCAGATCAATATCCCTATCGGTACCCGGTCTGAGATTATGATTGACTTGAATTGGAATGCTGAAATGTGTTGTGAGCTTTGTTCCTTCCATCTCGAAGCGCTCTAGTATCTCATACACATACTTCGGCTGATGAATGAACATACCCTCCTTTCGTCGGTAAACCTGTAACCCTAGAAAGAAAATTAGCTCCCCCATCGCACTCATAACGAACTTTGACTTCATGACCTTCTGAAAGTCCTTGCACAGCTGTTCATTAGACGACCCAAAGATTATGTCATCCACATAGACTTGTTCCAGCAGAAAATCATTCTCTTTACACTTAATGAATAGTGTACTATCTACACGCCCTTTCTCGAACCCATTTTCTAAGATATGAGTAGATAGTGTCTCGCACGAAGCACTGGGTGCCTGATGAAACCCATAAAGAGCCTTATCCAATTTATATACTCTGTCCGGATACTTAGGATCCGTAAACTCTGGCGGTTGCTCGACATACACTAGTTCCTTCACTTTGCCGTACAAGAATGCACTGTTGATGTCTAGTTGATAAACCTTAAAGTCTTTGAAGGATGCAAATGCGAGAAACAATCGATTAGCTTCCAGCCTTGCTACTGGTGCAAACACTTCATTGTAGTCAATTCCTTTCTCATCTTTGAAACCCTTGACTATGAGTCTTGCCTTGTTTCGAGTAAGAATGCCTCGATCATCTCTTTTGCACTTAAAGATCCATTTGGTCCGTATTGCAACCTCTCCACGAGGCAGAGACACTAACTCCCAGACTTGCAGTTTCTTGAACAGTGAGAGTTCCTCATGCATTGCTTCAACCCAAGAATTGTCCTTTAGAGCAATTTGAATATTCTTTAGCTCAACTTCAGAAATGAAACATGAGTACAAGAAGGTGTAAAATCCTCCGGAGTCTTTGATCATCGTTAACAGCCCTGTGTCAATATTCACGTAACTCCGAGTTTGCACTCCTACATGTGGATTCCCAATGATGTCCTCAAGTAGGTGATTCTTGTGTACTTTCGACGTTTCAACTACATCGACCTGAAGATCAACCAGATTAGATCCTATTTCTCCTATCATTGGTGTAACTTCAGGACGAACATCCTCCTCGTGATCATTTCTTCTGAGGCTGGACTGTATGTATGATTCACATTAATAGGTGACGGGAGATCTTTAGTTGATGGGAACTTTTCTTCTGACAATAGTTCTTCTTCAGTTGTTGTAGGAATGATCGAATTAGAAAAGACTCTACCCTCTTCATCAAGATTCAGAGTTGAGGAGTCATTCTCCAAATATCCTGCATCACAATAGAAAGGAACGTTAAATGATTTGAATTAAGTGTCATAATCAAATAACCATTCTTGACATATTTGGGGCTCGTGCGTGTAACTTGTAACTTCCATGTTAAAAACAATTTCTACCGTACCAGTGGTTTTTTTAAAAACCCTCTAGTTATTTTAAAAACCCTCTTGCGTGAGGAAAATGTGTTGACACTTTAGCTGACTCGTTTACATTTACTTCCTCTGATTTAACTGTTTCCAAGATCTCATCCTGAGGAGTAGGTATGTAGTTGCTATTGAAGGGTGGATGCACATCTTGATATCCTAGGCCAGTCGAATTCCAAGACTGTTTGTAAATCTAAAATATTGCCTAAAATCAAGGACGAATTCCTAAACTTTTCTATCTTGTTGTTTGCCTCAGCCACCCTAACTCTAGCGTTTGCTAGTTCTACATCTTTTAATCAGATCTATTTGGTTAGTGAGATCTATTTGGTTAGTGTTCTACATGCTCATAAATTAATTCATTCCTAACACATTGTCGCTTAAGTTGTCTTTTAGAATTATCATATCTTGAGCATCAGCTTTAAATTTAGCCTTAAGATCTTCATTGATGTCTAATAAACTAGAATTATCTGATTTTAACGATTGAATTTGAGCAGTCATTGATGAACGTATCTCTAGTACTAATTAATTTAGTTTATCATTCAGAGTAGTACTTGAAACACTTAAATCATGTAAAGTAGAAAAATGTAAGATTACCTTTTTGCTGTCAGATTTGATGTTGGCCATTTATGCTGCAAACTCCAAAGAAGTCAGCTTCTCAGTGTTTTTCCAGTACCGATGGATCTGAATCGGACTGCGGGGTATCCTCTCCCTTTTCTACTTCTACTTCAGTATCAGCTTCTGTCACTTCAGCTTCTGAATCGTACACATTTTTTAGTAAACCAGCCACTGAAGCCTGATTCCCTAAACCAGTAGAATTCTGACGTCCTGAGTTCTAATAGTTATTTAACTTAGGTCTTTGACACACTCTGGCAAAGTGTCCCAACCCCTGACAGTTGTAACATTTGACCTTTGATTTGTCAAATCCTATATTATTCACACTTAGATTTCTGCCTATTCTTTTCATGAACCTTTTGACTCTCTGTGTGACTATGGCCAGTTGCCATTGTAGGTCCATATGCTCCATTTCTTCCCGGAGAGCCAGATCGTTGATCTTCCCCTGGACACAATTCCCATAAGCTGCTACAAACGATGCTAGAAGCTTGAGTTGCTCCTCGGCAGTCTTAGCACTCATCGGGATCTTTGTGCACCCCTGAGTAGATGCTACCAAAGTAAAAATATATGGCTGATCATCTGTTTTAGAAAAACCCAGAAAAGCCCTAGCAGTAAATTCTTCTGGTTCTCCTGGTATGTCCTCTTGTTCCCGTGTATAAAAACCTGTACCTCCAGACTTAGTTGCACTTGAAACAGATGTCTTAGTCTTACCAAAGTATGTCTCAGGATCTTGTACCTGATCATATTCCATCTTTTTCTTCTGCATCTTGAAGTTATGATTTCTCAGCATCCCAGTAACTTCCACAAGTGAAAGAGTATCTAACTTCTCTTAACAGATTCTAGTTTCTCAAACCTACGAGTTAAGCTAACTGCCTAATCTGTGCCGTTAAAGTACCTCGGTTGGCAAATTAGGTATCCTTTTGTGCTACAACCCCTCGGGTTGTTTTCTACCCCTCCAGCTACTCCGTTACTTCTCGAATCATTATTTTGGTTATTTTCATATGCAGCGATGGCATTAGCCACTCTTTGTGCTATTAATTGTTTGACGTCCGTTGTGTTCATCCTTCGTGGTGGCATCATCTTGAAGTTTAGAGAAAGTTAACACGGCGTAAGAAGATAAGTCTAGGGTTTGAATTTTTTTAAGGCAGATAGTCATACTACATATCATCAACACAGATTTAAGATAAACTTAATTTTTCATTAAACATTGCTTGGTATATAACCTTTTAAAACATGGGGTCGGGGTTTCCCAAAAGACTTTCAAGCCTTACTCAACTAGAAAATACACTAAATTGCATGTACAAATACTATAAATACAATCATAAGAGAGGCACTAGGTGTGAGACGTCTCGGGCGTTTCCCCGTGTTCCAGAGCATTGAGCTGTTGTGTTAGAGCGGCATTGTGTGCCTCACACTCCACCAAACGTTGTCGGAGTTCTTCCATTCCATTTTGATGGATTGATTGCACATGTTGGTTGGCCTAGTAGATGTTGGTGTTCTACATTTGCTGCTACTCAAGTCGAGTCGTCATCTTTTCGACCTCTTGACTGAGTTGACTCAGTTGGAGGTCGTGCCTTGTAGCCCTTACCACTAGTAGAGGTACAGTTTGGATTCCGGGTTCTTGGGTGAGGGGTGGTCTCTTCTCGGAGGATGGTCCCCCGATCTCGAAATGGGAGAGGATTCCCTCCTCTTCCCTCCATTCCTGGACAGTGTCCGACATGCATCCCCAAAAGCTCGCGTTTACCCGTCGTCGTTGCGGCAGGCTAGGCTGGGAAACAGGGACCAGGATAGACTCCGGTCATGGTATTGTCACCCTTTTCCTTGGTGTAAACTTCATGAGTGGCCCATTGGGATGTGGACGATATGCTGTGTGTGATGGGACTTGGGGTTGGTAGGTTATATATGAAGGGGCTACCGGAGATGGGGGATCTTCATCGGATGGTTCTCCCCATCCATTGGAAGCTTCTTCTTCCTCCATTGGCTCCTCCTCCGATGGGTCTTCTTCTTCAGAAGGGTCATCTGATTAAAGGATCATCTCTGTGTCCTCTTGTTCCAATAAGGTATACTCGTCTTCCTAATCTGAGAGAATAATGATTATAGTGTTTGACATTTTCTGAAATCATGGTCCATTTATAATTGTTTTAGTTACCTGCAAAATGTTTTAGTTTTATTGGATCAATAAAGATTAGTTGTAGCTGTTATAGTCTAGGGTACTAATGCAAACTAGTTCACTATAACTATGGCTCTAATACAAATCTGTCAGACCCCGATACCCCGCTTGGCAACGAGACGTGATGTTGCGTAAACAAAGTGACAATCATAATGAACGGCCTCTAAATGGGACATTATTGAAATACATTAATGATAAATAGTGTCTTACAATCATGAATTTAAATGAGTTCTCGAATAATGGAGATTAAAGTACATGAGAAAAATAAATCTAGTTATGCAAATAAATCTCCAACTTTGAAATGCCTCGTGACTCCAAAAAGCTTGTAAAATCTTGACCATTAGCCATGGATGCGGAAAAAGTAGCCCTTAAGGTCCTGAAAAAAACATGCTAAATATGTCAACATAAAGTTGGTGAGCTCATAGGTTTACTCGATAAGTAAGACATTGTATTGAAAACACCAGATCAATGAGTTGTAAAACAAAAGCAAATCATATAGATCAAGTATTAGCACAAGTCTCATGACCCTGAAACTTAACTTTTGAGTGCCGTATATGGTATCCAACAACATAATACCAATATTTTTAAGATAATTATGCATCCGTTTACAATTGGAGCGACCAACCCAGATGGGGGCGTCAACCCAAATAGATGTATCCACAATATTCACGTTGACGTAGTAATTAACGGTTCATGATTGAGCGCGGTGGTGAAGTAACAATCTTATGTAATACGAAAAATGATTCAAGTACTTGTGTCCATATAAAATAAAAAGTTGAACATGTATTCTTACCCCAAAGTATGCAAACAACTAAAAATAGGGTCTATGAAAACTCACCGCAAAAGTGATGGCAAAAAATGAGCCTAAAATGGACATTGCTTTGATGACTTGTGATTAAACTTGATGTATTTAACTGAGTCCTAAATGATATAAGGGACTCAATAAATCCCATAAATGATGATATGCATGTACGAGAACTTTTATATTTTAAATCACCCAACTTAACAAGTCCATAAATAAAACCCACTTAAAAAGGTTAAGTTTATATATATGAATTTTCCAGGTTTTATCGAGGTTTCTCAGCCTACTTTGTGGCTGTTTTTTACCAAGCTCCAAAAAGATTTGGTCTTTGGATTTCATAATCAAAAAACTACTATATACAAGGAATTTATCAAGGTAAAAACGGTCATTTTTCGAGGTGCTTAGGTTAGGGAAAAGGCTCGTGAAAAACCATATGTTGGCCATATTTTAGTTGTTAGACCTTTCGGTTCCCAAACTGTATTTGGAGGTTCAAAAATCTGAATTAAATTATGAAAACGTCCTGATATTTAGTTAAAACATATATCTAAATTCTGAAACAAGAATCACCTCATTTCGTTAAGTTTTGAATTAGTTATGATTTTTTAAAGTTGATGTAATATACCTGGCGAAAAATCCGAATTTCATAACCTTGAAACGACTTGTGATTTTGGTTGTTTATTCAAAAACCACATGTATAAAAGGTTATGAAACACATTTATATAAATTGTTTTCATAATATTTAAACTTAGGTTATGTGTTTATATATTCATAAACACAGTTGAAGAAACGAACTTTAAAACAAAACTAGTTGTTTATAAAGTTGGCTTTAATGAATCTTTGTAGTTGTTGGTGATTATATATATTATCCAATACTTATATTAACATAAATATAAGAAGTAACGAGGTAGTATTTACTTACATTGATGAATTAAGAGTATGCAAATAAGTAGAAGGAAGTGTTCTTGAACGTTGTTGCACAAAACTTTCTTTAAAAACTTGAAGAAATAAAAGTTGCAACTTTGGCTTATTTGTTGCTTTCTTTTGGCTGGATTTGAGAGGGAGAAAGAAGAGAGCTTTTTGTGTTTTGAAGGTGTGAATGAAATGAGAAGTGAGCCCCCTATTTATAGAGAAAGTTTGGTCTTGCAAAGTGGAGGTGGAGTGCAATCTTGGTTGAAATGAAAGAGGATGGTGAAGAAGATGTGATGTAGATGGTGTATGGAGTTTTGTATTAAAAAAAGATGTCAAACTCTACAAATGTACTACCTATGGCAGGCCACCTAAGCTGTATTTCCAAGGTATTTACTTTTTTTTTGTACAAAGGGTTTAGAATGTATTCTCGTATTTTTTATTTTTATGCAATTTTATATATACTTATGAATACACTAGTTTAATGCATTGCTTTAGTCTTGCATAATTAAAGTTATGTAAGTTTATTAATGCATGATTAGTGTCACTAATTTTATTTTAATTATGCAGTTAGTTGAATTAATCCAACATATCGTAAATTGATCGGAGTAATTATTTTGTTGTTTCATCTCACCGATGAAATTGTTTCTAACTGTAATGAATTTCCTTATGAAATTTGTTAATCATTTGGATTAATTACTAACGACTACTGATTATGTTATAAATGCTAACCTTATGTTGTGCCGGTTGTTACAACGTGGTTTAACTATTATTATGTTGAGTTGTTGTATTAGTAATGAATGTATTAGCTAGCAGACATTAATCGCATTTACTATGATGTGTAATCCGTAATGAAGCGTTTAGATTTCTTTTATTAATTTGAGAATGCTTGAGTGTTGTTTAATTGTTGAATGATGGTCACTAGAAAACCTCCTGGGTTACTTATGTATGAGATTATTAGCAGAGGTGTTACAATTTACATAGCAGATGTTTTTCCAATTACCATGTTTAGTACCCTGCACCAAGTAATCTCTAAAGAAATGTACTCTTTCAGGATAAACTTGTTTATAAGGTTTCAATTCTTCAAGTGCATCTGTTGTGGTTCGTGTGTAATCTAGTACCCATTCTATGCTTTCTTACTTACCTTTGTTGTTGCTGTTCATCGGACAATCCCAGGCAAGGTGTCCCATTTCTTTACAAGCATAGCATCGTGATCTCTCTTTTTTTTTTCATTTCTAAAATATCGTTCCAACCTATCTTTTGAATCTGAATATCTCAATTCTGTAAGTTCTCCATCTTCTTCCTCTGATTTCATTGTAATTTTTGTTTTATCCACGAAACAAATCGATATCCTTATCATTATTCATCTTTGCAAACCTGTTCCGATACCACTGTGGATCAAATCGATTTGCTCCCAGGTTTCCATATGATCTTATTGTAATTTTTATTTATTGATACGTTGCATTAGATGAATTCTTTCAATGGGTTGATTCGCCAATGGTGGAAGCACTTTCGTTCATCACGTTTAAGTTGGAAGAAACTATAGAATTTGACTCTTTCATATTGATCAGCATATAAGGATAAGACATGAGAAAACAGAAGATTATAAACTACTAGTTTATTGATCAATCGATCGATACATAATTTTTTGGATTCTTCTAATACATACACCCGTGAGTTAAGGACACAACCTTTCACAACTTAGGTGTCCTAAAGAGATTCAACTGTTAGTTATTAACAGTCATAACTGTTCACTAATTGTTGTTCTTGACTAACTAAGCATTCCTAATAACTGACTTTATCTAATGCCTATGCACCGGTATTTTGTTTTAATTTTTCTATACACATGGTCTAATAAAAATACATAAACAGCAGTCATACTTTGTTATTATATCCAAAAAGTATAATGTAATTTTATTGTGACTATTAGGTATCACTTAAAGCTCCCAAATATTGTTGATTCTTCGTGCTATTCTGCCAAGAGAGTAAATCAATGTATTAATGAGCAAATCCCTACTCAAATTCAAGAATATCATGGAGGAGATCTTGATACAGCAACTTCCATTTTTGAGATCAAAACTCTAGAAACAGATCTATCCACACATGGTGAACTTCAAATTACTTTTACACATAATGTAAAAGGAAAATTAATTTCAACAAATAAGTTTGTTGGGCCTCAAAATCCTAACAATTCATGTGTGAAAAATGTGGAATCTGGTGATGGGGTGTGTTCATCACCAAACTGCACTGCTAAGTGCTCAACTACTCCACATGAACAACTTGGTGGAAAAGGTGTCAAATCTAAAGTCAAAGCTGTTAAACCTGTCGTCAAGACAGGTTGTGAAGTCAAAATTGATGGCAAGAAACCTACACCACCATTCAATACTGAATTTTTTGAAAAAAAGTTTTTGAAAGGAAACTAGCACACAAGACAGAGAGACGGACAACTTGAACAAGAGCAGGTTGGACACACTTTACTGTTTTATTCAAGTAGACTTGCATGCATGAAAACACACTTCTTTGCACGTTCTGAATATCACACTTTTGGTTATCTCATATTCCTTAAAAGCTTCCTTTTATACTCTCACTGAGAATCTCAGTGAAGCTTCCTCATTGGACATAGAGATAGTGGGATATCTTTCCAAAAAGACAAAACAACTATTCTGCACGTTCTGACAAAGCAGAATTGTCTTTATATTGCAGAATCTTTGTCGTTTTCTTTTTGTCTCTGTTGTATAAGGCTTTAACCAAAAGAAGAATGTCAACTTTAAACCTTTCATCTTCTGTTAAGGCCATTTTGATATAAGAAATGTTCTGTCACCCATTTCAAATTTCCATTTTGTCTTCATGAAACAGAATAGTGTGGGCAGTCTTTGCAGATTCTACTTTTCCACTTTGTCATCGACTTTGTAAACTGATCTTAGCCTTTCACAAAAAACAGGTTCTGTTCACAAAGAACTGAACACTTAGAATTTCTCCAAACTGCTCAACAGGTTAGAGCAGCGTAGACACTTTATGTCCAGCCTGTTCAACAGAGTAGAACGGCTTGGACAATCTACCTCACTTGCAACTTATGCAACAGGGTAAACAACTTTGACTAATAATGCAAATCATTAATCAGGTTTCAATAAGGCATTAACAGGCCTTAAATTATATCTTTAAATGCATCAAACAGGTTTGATTAATAATCTCCCCCTAAGATGTAGAACAGGTTTGACTGGGGCCTTTTTCTGCCTAACAATCTTCCCCTATTTGCAATAATCAGTCAAAGCTTAATCAATCAAAATCACTATATATTTTTACAATACACCTTGCTGAAATGAAATTACAACATTGAAGTAAAGTAAAAGATCAGTTTATATATACGCTGATTTTGATTACAAACAACACATGATTTTACAAAAAGTACAACTAATGTACTAAAGTAGATTACAACTGATGTAATAAGAAAATTACAACTAATGTAATGAAGTACAACATATGTACAAGGAAAAATTTCAACAACTTTGGACTGTTGATGGTGAGAGCAGGTAATGCCAAGCCTGTCTAACTTATGGACAGCTTCGATTCTTCATCTATTCAGCAGTAGATGGACCTTCAAGAAGCTGTGGTCTTCCTTCGAACATCTGTTCAAAATGCTTTCTGGTCTCCTCATTTTCCTCCATTTCATTAATGAGGAACATGAAGTTAGGATGTTGAAGCTCTCCTCTCTCATATAAGCTTTTGAGCTATTCCCAGATAGCTGCTCTCCATCTTGAAGATTATTTGAAGGATTTGGCAAGTCTAAAAGCTACAAGCTGCTTAAGACCAACCTTATGCAGATCAGATGCTCTTGGGAAAACACATTTTCTTTGTTAGGGGATCTACAAATAATACCCTAATCTCAGGTTCTTGTATAAGCTTGTCTTCCTCAGGTTCCACTCCTCTGGGCAGGCTGTGATTCACTACTTTGATCTCAACATCTAGGATGCCTTGATCAAGCATAATCAGGAGTTCTTCCAGCTCAGTATCCTTCCGCTTTCTCCTGCTCTTGATCTTGGGTTCAACCACTGAGGTACCCTTAATTTGATCTTCAGGGATCAGGCCCAGGTTTAAACTCTTTCCATTAGCGTCTTGACATATGTGCTGACAGTGTTGGCAGTTTCAGATTTAGACTGACTTAGGGCAACTGCCAGTTCAACCCACTCTCTGTACCCCATGTAAGCAACATCAGCGTGTTCATATGCTTCCAGTTCTGGACCTTCAGCACCTAGCCAGGTTATCTAGATCTTCCACTGTTTGCCTTTCTTTGAAATGGGGACAGCTTTGACAATTTTTTCCTTGGCAAGCCTTCTGTTGGCAACATCAAAGAATTTCTTCCTTGCCAAGTTGTCTAAGTGTGTTTGGGCTCTTGTTGAGGAGGATGGTGACTTTCATTTGATCACTGAGATCTGACCACCCTTTTCTTTCTCTCCCTCTTTCTCTGTCACTGACTCATTGGCAGCCTTTAGCAGTTTCCTTTGAACATCCAAGGAAGGCCTTTTAGCTTTTCTTGCCTCCTTGTATGCAAAGGCTTTTGCAGCTTTAGCAGTGGCTTCTTCTCTCTTTTTCCTTTCTAGGATCTGAAGCTTCTCTTCTTTGGATATATAATAAGTCTCCATAGGGAGGCCCATGTCTTTGGCCCGAGCCTTATCAAGTTTGAGTTGAGAAGCCTTGAGATAGTCAGTGTCCACTAAGGCTTTTCTCTTCCCTTTAGCTGTTGTGGTTATGACAGCTTCAGTTTTCTCTTCCTCTTCTTCTTCAGTTTGCTTCAAGATCAGATGTCTCCTTCTCCTTGGGCTGTTCTCAAGGATGGATTCCTGCGCCCCTAGATGGTGCAGGGTTTGGAGATCCAGCCTATGTAAGCTGAGCAACTTCAGTAGATTTGGAGACATCTGTCGCATGACCTGTTTGGGAAAGACCTCTGCTTGTCCCACTGATGTTGATTTCTCCTTAGAGGGACAGGAAGATTTCTCCCCCATAGACGTGGTTTTTAAGGCAGATATCTTCTCCCCCTTTGAAGGAGATGGTACAGAGCCTTCAACAATGGGTCTGCCTGAAGGAACGAATCCAGCAGGCTGGGCAACAGTTTTGGCAGCAGGTTTGGAACCAACAAGGCTATGCACTAAGAAAGCCAAGTTATCCATAACCTCTGCAAGTTGGGTAACACAAGTTTGAAGATAGGTAGAGTGAGAAGTAGCAAGGGATGACAGCAGAGCCATAGCTTCTTTGTCAGAAGCTGTGAACACCAAACTTTGAAGTTGTGCAAGATTTGTTTTAAGAGAATCTTGCATATCATCAAAGTTTGATGAAACAGAATTGGACAGAGAGACCACTAAGGTGTTCAGGCTCGCCAGAGTCGAAGGGAGAGTATTTGTGCAAGTGCCAAGGAGAGCTGACAGCTGTTGGGAAACAGCTGACAGTGAGGACATAGAGTCCTGTTGTGAAGAAAGAATTGTTGAGAGTGTGGAGGATTTTTTTTGTAGCTGTGCAGTGAGTGCAAGCAGCTGAAAGGATTGATGATCTTGGGGAGCAGGGGTTGGAAAAGAAGTCCTGAATGTATCAAGGAACCCTTGAAGCTGCCAGACACATAGTCCGATATGATAGAAGGTAGGGAGGTCATGGAAGTGTCCAAAGAACCAACTTTGTTGATCAGCAAAGACAGCTGATCTTTCAAAGGAAGATCTTTGGGGATTGGAGGTGTATGGGTTGATTGTTTGGATTGGGTAGACGGTGAGGAATTTGTTGATGAAGGTGAGGATGTAAGAGTTTGTGGATTAGTGGGGGAATGCAGGGATACTCTGGAGAGTAATTCCATAGCCTGGGCATAAGTTAGATGGGCCCAGCTTGGAAGGGTCAAGGGAACCTTCAGTAGTGGCTATATGTGCATCATGAGATGAAGTGGTAGGGGTTGGTGGCCTTTTAGATGCTACATGTATTGTAGCACCTTCATCAAGACCTGTGGTGGTTCCCTCAGTAGTACCTTGGTTTTCAGGCACCTTTTCATGGGGAGAACGGATGTGCATTTCAACATCATCAGTGATGAAACCTGATGGTGGAATGTGCACTTGAGGAGCAGCCTCACTAGAGGGATGGTGTATTCCCTCAGGTTCATCGGCCTGGGTTGATGGTCCTTCAACAATTGTTTGGTGTAGAACAGTTGCATCACCGGGAGCAGAAATTTGAGGCTGGTCTGCTGGATGGTCTGTTCCAGCAGCTTTGACACCTCGTGCAAACTCAGATGGTGTATGAGAAGTATGAGGTGGAGACTGTGTGGACTCAATATGGAGAGGAGTGGAATCTTGTCTTTCAATATCCTCAGCCTCTTGGGAGGCTGGGATAGTGGATGTGCTAGTCTCCTTTTGTACAACTGGTTCCTGCTGGGAGGAACCAGAGGGTCTAGGCTGACTCTGGGTGGACTCTTATTGGAGTGTAGTCTACTCCAAATGTGCTGAACTTTCTCCAAAATAGGAGAAGTAGCAGGGGTTGCTTCTTTTTCAACTGACTCCAGTTGGAAGGGGTCAGAGGGTCTAGTTTGGGATGATGCTTTCTTTTTTGGCTAGGGATTTGCGTCTGTCATATCATTTGAGGAATGAAGTGGAGGATGGATCTTGTGGAGAAGTGATGAGGGGTTTTGTTTGGACCGGAGGTGAGACTGGTTCAGAAACAAGAGGGTTAACTTGTTCCATGGTCTCAGGTGCCATAGAGGCGCCAGCCAAAAAGGCTTCATGCTCAAAAAATGAACCAGGATGAGGAGTCTGCTCCCCCTCAGCCACTGAGGCTGATGGAACAGACTTAGACTTAACTGTTTTAGCCTTCTTGTAGACAGGCTCCACATCAGTCGATTCCAGGCCCCTTTTCACCAGCTTGGGCCTAGATTTGGATTTTCCTTTGGGAGCATCCACTGGTTCCACCCTTACAGTAGAGGGTCCTTCCACCAAACCAAGTAACCTCCTCATTGGTGTTGACAGAGGGGGTTCATTGGAAAGAACAAGGTTGTAGAAAACTTTGTTTCCTATCACAGGAATTACAGCAATTGATGAATATGGTTGGGAAGTGTAGAGAGGCTCACCATATACATGATTGAAGACGAGGCTTAAGAAACTTGGGTATCTGACAGCAGCAGGACGATGTTCTTGCTATACCAAGATCCTCAAATTCACAAAAATCCATCTAGCCATGTTCAGTGTAGTCCCATTGAGGATAGTTCCCCTAATGGTTTCGGTTTAAGAACATATGAATAGGTGTACAGGACTCGTCAACCATCTCCTAGTATAGGATAATAGGAGAGGCAGTCATAGCATAATGCAGGGGTGGGTTTGAGAGTGAGCATTGTGGTGACAGAGGGATGTTTTGAACATCATCACCAACGAATACTGGTAGCAATGGATTATTTTGGTGATCCATTTGGAGAGTAGTAGGATGAGTGACGTTTGACACTTAGTCGATTTAGGGTTTTTTAGGCAGTTATGGAAGCAGTAGAGAAGAAGAAGATGATGAAACAATGATGGATATATTTATAGGATTCGAATGTGAGTGAGTAGGAGAGAGAAAGGTTTGGGCGGTTTATTTGAAATGTTCTTTAACGGAAAACGCAACGGTTTGCCATGTCAAAACGATTGTCAGACCACTTGACCTTTTTTAACTACTAACACACGTTAACAAACGTTATCCGCAGGTAACTAAGTTAAATAAATACGTGTATTAAGTAACTTACTTATGAAGAAAGATAGTTAAAACTGATGTTCCAAGTTGTTGTTCAAACCTGTGATGAGCAGGTTTCACCACAAACTGATCATCCATCGAGCTGTTCATTCAACCTGTGCAGCTAGATATGAACAAGTTTCATTGTGAAGCTTGTTCTATAGCTGATCAGGTTACAAGACAATGCCTTGAATGACAAATTGAGAGAGTGAGCATGTTAGAGGTCTGTACAACAGAACCGGTTTGGGATTAAGACGTATTTTAGCAAACCTGTTATATGTCCAAGCTGTCCAAGTTTTCAGAAACTCACTAAGTATAGAACAAGTAAAACATGTTCTATCCAAGATGTTCTTAGAAATCTGGAAAAATTTTTACTTGTGATTCTTTAGAGCATCATTGACACTTAGTCAGTTTTATTTAACATGCCCAGCTTGCTTACCAGGTAATTAAACTTTTTTTCATCAATAGGCTTTGTGGAAATGTCTGCAAGCTGTTCATTTGTGGATATAAAACTTACCTCCACATTACCTTTCTGGATGTGATCTCTGATAAAGTGATGTCTGTCTTCTATATGCTTTGTTCAGGAATGAAAAACAGGATTGTTGAAGATAGCTATGGCACTTGTATCGTCACACAGAATAGGAGTTTTCCAATATACAAGTCCATAATCCTCAAGATGATGATGCATCCATTGAATCTGCCCACAGCAGCTTCCAGCAGCAATGTACTCAGCTTCTGCAGTAGAAGTAGAAATTGAGTTGTGCTTCTTCCTACACCAACTGATCAACTTACCACCAAGGAGTTGACATCCACCTATTATGCTTTTCCTGTCTTGCCTGAAGCTTGTAAACTTAGAATCTGAATAACCAATTAGTTCAAGGCTGAAGTCTTTGGGATACCAAAGACCCAAACCTGGTGTACTCTTTAGGTATCAAAATATTCTTTTTACAGTAGCTAGATGTGATTCCTTAGGATAAGCTTGAAACCTAGCACATAAACTAGCAGCAAACATAATATCTGGTCTACTAGCAGTTAAGTATAGCAATCTCCAAATCATGCCACTGTAAGCTGTTACTCAAACAGCTTTGCCACTTGCAATAGCATCCATCTTTACATTGGTTGCCATTGGGGATTTGATGGGAGAACTTTGATCAAATTTAAAAATTTTTAGAAGATCTAAAGTATACTTTCACTGATTAAAGAATATTCCATTTGAGGTTTGTTTAACCTGTAATCCTAGAAAGAAAGTAAGTTCACCCATCATACTCATTACATATTTTGATTTCAAGAGTAGTGAAAAATTCTTGCATAGGTGCTCATTAGTAGAGCCAAATATTATGTCATCCACTTAAATTTAAACAAGCACAATATCAGACTTCATATTCTTTATGAACAATGTGGTATCCACTTTACCTCTAGAGTAGCCATTGCTCATAAGGTAATCAGTAAGTGTGTCGTACCAGGCTCTAGGGGCTTATTTTAGACCACAGAGAGCTTTGTCCAACTTATAGACAAAACCTAGCTGTTGTTCACTTTTAAAACCTAGAGGCTGTTTGACATATACTTCTTCATGCAGCTTACCAATTAATAATGCACTCTTAACATCCATTTGAATAACTTTATGCTCTTGCGGGAAGCATAGGCTAGAAACAAACGAATTGCCTCTAGGCTGGCTTCTGGAGCAAATGTTTCATCATAGTTTATTCTTTCTTATTGTCTATATCCTTGAGCAACCAGTCTTTCCTTATTTCTAATAACATGACCTTGCTCATCCATCTTAATTCTGAAAACCCACATGGTGCCAATTATGGTTTTACCTTTAGGATCAGGGGCCAGCTTCCATACTTTGTTTCTCCCAAACTGATTGAGCTCTTTTTTCATGGCAGTAATCCAATTGGAATCTTTTAGAGAATCATCCACTTAGGGACACAAAGCTAGAAAATAAACAAAAGTTTCCTAAGCTGTCCCATCTTGTTTGTACCCCTTTGTTGATGTCAACAATTATTTGATCATTGGGTTGACACCTGATCCACTTAAGATCATGTCTCAATGAAAATTCTCCTACAATATTTTCATATTCATCAGGTGTTGTCGAACAACTTTCAAGATTTTCAGACACACTGTAATCTTGAATCTGTTCACCTGTTGAACATCAATCTCTATTGTTGAACACATCAGTAGATGATCAAGGGAAATCAGCATTGATTGTTTCTGGACATGGTCTATTGATTATGTCAGTACACTTATTCACACAGTGTGTATCAACATAGTCATCATCATGTCCATTGTGGTTAATAGGTTCCAATCTGGGCGAAGTGGAAGCTTTTGAGTCGTTCTCTTCATTGATGGAATCCATGAGATCATCATAGATGAACTCTCCTGAAACTGATTCAGGAACAGCTTTGGTTGGGGCACTTCTAGACTCCTCAAAGGTGACATCGATAGATTCATCTATCACCTTTTTTTTTGAAGTTGTATACTCTGTAGGCTTTAGAGATAGCAGAATATCCAACAAACACACTTTCATTAGCTTGGTGTTAAAATTTTGCTAGTTGGTCCCTCTGATTCAGAATGAAGCAGGGACATCCAAACACATGGAAATAGTTAATGTTTGGCATTCTACGTTTGATTAACTTATAGGGATTCTTGTTGAACCTTTTCACCACAAAGGATCTGTTTTGAGTGAAGCAGGAAGTGTTGATAGCTTCAGCCCAAAATGATGTAGGCAAACTTGATGCACACAGCATGGTTCTAGAAGCTTCAATGAGAGTTCTATTCCTCCTTTCAGCAACTCCATTTTGTTGTGGAGTTCCTAGAGCTAAAAAGTATTGTGAGATCCCTCTTTCTTCACAGAAGTCTTCAAGAGTATAGTTTCTGAATTCAGTACCATGATCACTTCTAAGCTGCTTAAATTGAGCAGAGTTCAGAACCTCCATCTTTTCGATAAATCCAATAATTTCTCTAGTAGCCTCTCCTTTGGTCTTCAGAAAGATCCCCCAAGTAAACCTGGAGAACTCATCAACCATTACTAGAGTGTATCTTCTACCTCCTAGACTTGGGACATCGACATGTCCAACAAGTCCATGTGAATTAAGAAGAGATGAGTATCAATAAAAAAATTATGCTTTGATTTAAAAGATGTTTTTCTCTTTCTGCCTTTCTCACATGCTATGCAGAGTTTATCCTTAACAAAGGTTATAGAAGGCAAACATGTTACCAACTCTTTCTTACAGGGTTTGTTTTATATTCTTAAAGTTCAGGTCTGATAGCTTTTTATGCCATAACCGAGTTAGGTCTGCAATGCTCCTTGAGATAAAGCAGGTTTCAGTTGTGGGATCAGCAAATTTCATGTCCACAACATATACATTTTCTTCCTTTGTGCACACAGCACAACTTTTCCTTGGAAATCCAGTATGTACTCCAGGTGCTCATCAAACATAACCTTGTAGCCAGCATCACATAGTTGACGGATGCTTACAAGATTGTGTTTTACCAAAGACACATAGGCTAGTCTTTTGAATAGAGCAGCACTAGCTTGAAGGGTTCCAGATCCTTCTATGGATCCGTAATCATTATCACCAAAGGTGACTTTTTGCCGTTTTTCAGGCCTGAGGTCACTTAGCAAGTCCTTGCAACCTGTCATGTGGCCTGAGCAGCCGCTGTCCAAGTACCAAACCTAGGATGGTTATTTATCCTGCAGATTGTCATGAGAAAATATTAGTTATTTTTTGGGGAACTCATCATATGGATGAGTTCTCCTTCTTCATAAACATTTGTTGATGGAAAACTTAGATCTACACTAATGATTCTAATTTGGACTGTATCAGCTTGGATACTCTCCTCAATGACCATGTTACTTCCAACACTGCTGGTTTTTGCAATGTTTTAACTGGCAGTGTCAGCAGGCCTTATGTCCTTAGTTTCAGGATAATCTTTGGTCATATGAGTCTTCTTCCCACATTTATAGCATTTTCTATTTTTAGACTTTTTGGAAGCAGTACTCCAAGAAACACATTCTGGGATATCCTTGTTGGCCTTGGTCAGCAGGTTTTGCCAACTTATTACTATTTTTAGAAGGACCAACAGTTTGAGTGGAAGGAGAAATAGCAACAGCTTTACCTGTGTCTTCTTTCCTCTTTTTAGGAGGGTAAATATAAAAAATTGGAAGTTTAATTGGCCTTTGTCCTTCGACATGTTTGGGAAACTTATTCCCAAATTTCTCAGGTTGAGTAATGGCTTCGCCTTTGCCCTTACTGAGATGTGATGGATGTTGCCCATCAACATAATCACAGGTTCAGGTTTTGAAAGACTTACCTTCATTTATAACCAATTTTCCACCATGATTTAAAAACTCATTTGAAATCACAGTAAGTTTACTTTCAACATGGGACTTACCCCTGTTGAAAGCATGATGCTTACCTTTTGAAAATATTGTCTCAAAATGTTCAACATCAAAAGGATTAACAGGTTTCTTCCCATCAGCTTTAGATCCAGAACCTGTCTTGTTGACAGGTTTAGTGTCCAAAGCTGCAGTTTGAACTTGTTTTCCCTTCTTTTATTTGAGGGAACCAGCTGTGCACTTAGCAAGCTGATTTGATAAAGAACACATTTCGTCATCAGTCTTGAGAACTTTTTCACACAATCTGTTAGTGTTTTGAGGCCTGACAAACCTATTTGTTGAGACCAGCTTTCATTTTACTCTTTTAATAAAAGTACTTGGAAGCTCACCAAGAGTGAGTAAGTCTTTTTCCAGAATATTTATCTCAACAATTGAAGCTGTTGTATCAAGATACCAAGATAAGTGAGGATTTGATCAGGGATCTGTTGACTGATATAATGATAGACTTTTTGTGTAAATTGGCACCAAGAGTCAACAATCTTTTGAAGCTTGGCATGCTTTGTGTCTGTCTCTCTCTTTTCTTCTAATGAAATGGTATTGATGTGTTTTACTTCATCAAGTTCAATTTCCGACTTATGGAAGCTGTCCAGTTTATTAGTTTTTGTTTCAAGATCAGGTTTTAACTCAAAGATCTCAGACAACAAAGCATCATGCTTCTAAATAGCAGCTTTTAAGTCAACAAGTAAATATTCATACATTTTATCTTTTTCATCAGAACTGTAATCCATAAAACTTTGTAACTTATACATCATAGTTGGGTTCTAGTTCTCCAAACTGCTGAGAGCTTTAGCTTCTTGAGGGGACATCAGTGTTTGAAATTGCTTTTTGAGGGGACATCAGTGTTGGTCATCAGACAATTGTTATCTTCTTCAGCTAATAATGAGTCAGATTCCTCCCAGTCACATGTCTGAGCCGTGAGACCCTTCTAGTTGTTCGAAGCCACTGAGTCATCCAACTTTCACAGCTTAGCCATGGCCATTAGGTACTTAACCGTATAGCCATCGTCCTTATTTGCCTTGTATGATTTCGATGTTGATCCAACAGT
This sequence comes from Centrapalus pauciflorus, assembly GCA_020465985.1. Lineage (NCBI taxonomy): Eukaryota > Viridiplantae > Streptophyta > Magnoliopsida > Asterales > Asteraceae > Centrapalus > Centrapalus pauciflorus. The sequence continues at coordinate 39,906 of JAANYP010001630.1, read as the reverse complement.
TTTAGACACAGTCAACAGCTATATGGCCTGTTTTGCTACATTTAAAGCACTCAGCCTTAGTTGTGTCAAACGGTTTCTTTTTTATGGCACCTTACATCTTTTGCAGCATTTTTCCACCAAACCTCTTCTTATTGAATTTTCTGACAAGCATGGAAATCATTTGCTCATCATCAAATTCAGTAAGATCTTCACAGTCTTCTTCCTTAGAGAATTCTTCAATTTCATCATCAGCCTGTTCATCATCTTGTGTGAACACCTCTTTTGGACATCTCTTCCATTTCATCATCAGCCAGGTTGTCTCACGCTGGACACTAAGGCACCACCTCTTTTGGACATCTGCAAGACGTTTCTTTTCTGTTGCCTTGATTTGTCATCATTTAGTAAGGATCCATACAGATTTACAAGATCCATAGCTTTGATGGAGCCTAAGTTTCTGAGGATAGTAGAAAAATAATTTCGTTCCTCAGGCAGAATGATCAAAAACTTGTTTACCAGAGTTACACTGTCCTTGGTGATCCAAACAGCTCTGAGATCATTGATTAGAGCAGTGAATCTAGTATAAGTTTCAGTGAGAGACTCCTTTGGCTTTGAAAACAAGAATTCATACTGTCTAACAAGATTGTTGATCCTGTTTTCCAGTGTGATAGTGGAACCATCATAGATGGTACACAAACTAACCCACATCTCCTTTGCAGTCTACATTTTCTCAACCTGTTAGAACACATCATCAGGAAGAGAAATTACAACGTTTTTCCTTGCCTTCGCATCAAGAGCAACCAACCTTTTGTCTTCATTAGACCATTGAGCTTTTTCCTTTTCAAAGGTCCTAATTTCAGGAACAGCTCCTTTAGCAGCAGGAGTGATAGTAGTAACAGAAGTTGGCACATAGGGACCTTCCCTTACTATCTCTGGTAGTTGTACATCAAGATTCTCTAAATACAGCATCATTCCGCACTTCCAACCAGAGAAGTTCTGATGACTGAACTTGGGGGGGTTTTGCCATTGGACCATTGTCATAGTAAGAGGAAGAGCTGGCGGCACTGTTGTTCATGATAAGAAATAGGGAGAATGAGAGATCTAGAGTTAACACACACTCTATCTACTCTAGTACCAGTTGTATGTCCCAAAAGATTTCCCTAGTATGTTGCTCTAAGCTGTAGAGGGAGGGTGAATACATCTATTTAAAATTCAACACACTTTTCTCAATGTTTGTGTATATTATCAACAAGAGTTAATTACAAACAAGCCTGAAATGCGGAATGGTTCAAGTTGTGATGACAGATACAACAGATGTTTAACTAATCTAAGACACACTCAAACTAGATACAATGAATACATTGACTAAGACGAACTCACTATTTATAAGACACACAGGCGGACAGCTTCAACAAGATTAGCTTGGACACACTAGCAGCAAATGCATCAAATGTATTAATTGCCCTATCAACCCGCTTTTAACATAGGATGGCTTTGTCAAATCCTGTACATACCCCATACGTTGAAAAACTCCTTGTCCTAAGAATTGTTCTCAGACCTCCAGCTGAAAACGTAATCTGTTGTCCGTTAACCATCGCTCGAAGAACTTGGGGCATCACTGAAGTATCCAGGTGTGGAGTACTCTAGAATTGTCGAATGTAGTGAATCATGAGAGTCGGACTGTGAGTCAGCGCATAGACAATGCGAGATCGCGTTAAAAATTCCAGAATTTCTCTCTATTTGCCTGCCTCTGGTGCCTGGAGGTCAATACTGACCACCATATTGTGCTTGTTGACAAAAGCACGGTCTGTCATTTCTGCACATGCAATAAACAGTTAAAATTCAAAAATCGAACTTACGTAATTTCGTACGAACTTAGCAACATATGAACTTAGATATAAGTTTTCACGATCTTAGTCTGAATAAGTTCGTACAAACTTGTAGATATTTTGAATTAAGTTCGCACGAACTTACCGACATTAAGTTCGTAGGAACTTGTTCTTGATGAACAAGTTCGTGGTCGGCAAGTTTAACAACAAAACTCATGATTTAACAATTTCTAGACTTAATTGATCCATGAATCTAGTCTTAAAAGGTCTTAATCGAGTTTATTGAGGTTCCATTTTAAGTCTTATAGCCTTAAACTTATAGTTTATAACCTTGAGTTTTTTTCGGATATGTACACCTCTATACACGATAAAAAGCCGTTTAGAATCCCACAAATCACTTACTTTATTGTTTGGTTGTTAACCCTACTGTGAATAAGTGTAAGTTCGAGAATGAACAGTATGATGTTCATGTAACAGAAGCATAGTCGTGGAATGCATGATGAGTTCGTAATCGCCAAGGTAAGTTCGTGATCGCCTAAGTATGTTCGTGAGGAAATATATTCGTGTGTAGGTGAACGAATTAAATGCCTTTGCACTATTTATAGCCCCATCTACAATGCTGCGAACATGATAGACTTAAGTGCGTGCGAACATAAGTTCGTACGGACTTAGGTTTTTACGAACTTAAGTTGAAGTTTTTAAAAACATTGAAAAATTTTCAACTTTTTTTCAACTTTTGCAACTTTTTCAACTTATTACAGAACACTTGACATTAAGCAAACAGATTATCACACATCTTATGTTTTTCAAACTAAAATGCATCATTGTATCTGACCTCGATCCTCTTTATTGTAAATTTACCTAGTAAGCTAATAATAAAATAAAGTAAAATAAATAAAAATAAAACTAAATTGCAAGAATTTAAAATTAAACAAACTAACTATTTTTGTGAGAGAGTCATAGAAGGTTCAATCAGATAGCTTTGCCAACTCACTTTTGGTGTTGCACTTTTACACTTTGGAATTTTAATTTCCCTTTATTGTTTGTTGTAACATACATACCATGTCGACTGACAGTATTATTGTCCACTTAAACACGCAGCACTTAGAATTTTCTTTTGGCTTTTTTATTTATCAAGATTACCTTACGTGTCCCACATTTAGACATGTTTCTGTGATCAAGACAGATATACAATTATTATGACTTTTTGGTATTTGCAAATTATCTTTAAAAGGCAAGCGTCGGACACAGTTCTGTATTTACATACAACACAGTGTCTTAGTTTGTCTTAGGGTAAAGCATACTTCTTTTATTTAGACAAGACAGCGGTGACTGGTCTGTACTTACGTACAACAAAGTGACATATCTTGCTATATTGAGTCAAACCAGCGGTGACAGGTCTGTACTTACGTACAACAAAGCGACATGTCTTTACTCTTTTTACTTTTCATGATTGTTCTTTATTTAAGATGTATTACTGTATGTGAGCCTATAACACAAAAATTAATACCTATTGGTCATACGTCTAAGTTAGTTACACATATAACAATTTCTGTATTGTTTTGTTAGCTTTTAGGAAAACCTTTATGTTTTGTGCCTACCAACACATTAGAACATGAACATGTACGTCAATGAGATTCTATAGAGCATTATGTATGAAAGTTTAACACTTAGAGTTTGTTATACTTTGCTAAATCGCATCATGTTGAACCTGTAACTCTAAGACCTCTCTCTTTATTTTCATTTTTCTCTTTTTTTGAATTTTTATGGTTTTCTCTCTTTTTTAAGTAAATTAATTGAAAAGACAAACTAAAACTTAATTAAATCTAAAAGAAAGATCATCTAATGAGGTCAGGTTACTCTGGATTTCACATCCCATTTAGTTGGACTAACAACTTAAAGCGTGATCTATCAAATGCTTTTGTGAACAGATCCGCATAGTTGTCTTCCGTTGGAACTTTTACCTAATTTACCAGGTTTTTCTCAGCACAGCCACGAATAAAATGATGACGAATCTATATGCTTAGTCTTATTGTGGTTTACTGGAATATTGGGTATGGCGATTGTTGATTGATTGTCTATCCTAATGGGAGTACGAGTATAAGTCAAACCGTAATCCAGCAATTGTTGTTGAATCCACAAACCTGTGAACAGCAACTACCTGCAGCTACATATTCGGCTTCACATGTTGATACGGCTACTGAAGTCAGTTTCTATGACTTATTTGAAGAAATGTTGAAATCCCTGAATGAGGGACCAACTATATTTCTTGAAACCATACCAGCTGTACCTACCGGCAACCCTCCTATCCCGGATAGATCTGTAGAGGTCACAAATCTGACTGAAGCACAAAAATGAAGAAAGCTGGGAGACAAGACTTGTCTGGATCAAAATCACTACCTTAGATTAACTGGTTTGAATAAATTAGAGTATAAAACCAATAACCTTGTGTTGAATCAAAGTCCAATTAAGAAGTTTGCGGAATAACACTTAACTGTTTTAAGAAAAGCTTTCAAAACAAATAACACATAAATATAATCAAAAATCAAATCTTTTGTATTGCCAAACTCACTGATTACAATCACCTCTAATCTGTTTGATTAGACGAAGAACACATACTGTTCTTAGGGTTTTTACAACCTTAGAGGCTTGTGAAAACTTAATCAGAAAGCAATTACAACTGAATCAAAACATGTACGTGCAAGATTACAATAGAAAAACCTATTCTATCTATTTATATAGCCTTCTGATTTGTTTCCTTGAACAACTCTGATTTCTCTAGTAGTAGATATGCTTGAATCTTTGAATATAAATTTTTTCCTAAATTTCAGCACTTTCTGTTTATTGAACTGTTGAGCAGCTTGAAGTCTATCTGTTGAGCAGCTTGAACTTGAGCACTGGCAGCTTGAACTTTTGAACTAGCAGCTCGAACTTACTCAACTAACAACTTGAACTTTGTAATTACACATAAAATCTACTAACAGTTTGAGAAATCTAACTAACAGCTTGACATACTTTGAATATTTCCCAACAATCTCCCCCTAACTTAAATTCTTTATACAATACTTTAAGTTTTTTTGTACAAATAAGGAAATAAAACAAAGTAAAACTGTTATCCACAAACTAAGGCATCCAAAAACTTACAGTTGTGAAAGTTTCTTCTTAATTGCCTTTAAAAATTCTCTTTTCATCCCTTCGTTATCACAGTAAATCTTCACTGAGCTTATTTGAAGTAACCATGCCTTTGGTAGATCAAAGAATTCAAAATTGAAGAACATGCTGAATCATTTTGCAAATTTGGGTCTATATGTCTTTGATTTCACATATAGATCAACATGTACAATCTTCATATCCTTGGCAGCTTCTATATCCCATCTGATAAATTCTGGGTCAAAAATGTTTTTAAGATCTTTTACACTTTGCTTAACCCAAAGAAGTGGAGACCTAGACTGACTAACAGTTCCAATGCGATGCATTTGAGTCAGCTCTTCTCTGGTCATCTTCTGTCATAGGTGAACTATTTTCTTGTATTCTTCCTCATGACTAGCTTCTCTTTTGACTACAAAATGATATTGTAAATCAATGTCATCCATTGACTTAGCATACCAGTAGGTAATGGGAGGCTTGGAGAAGTCATGCTGATCGAGGGTATTTTCAATTTCCTTTACTTTTTGCAGCTGATGTTCAAAAAACACTCTTTTCACGTGATCAAGCTTTGCTTTTTGAATAGCTTCAGATTGAGGATCATTAGCAACAGTTTGAACTGGAGGAGGAGGGTTACTGTCACCAACTTCAACTGCTGCTTGTTGACTTTGGACTTGTTGGGATACTTTGCCTGCCTTTTGGTTTTCCATCTCTTTGTCATGTAGATCTTGCAGCTTTTCTGTTGGCCATGACTGAGCCACTATTCTTGGAATTCCAACGGATGCAGAGAAGTTTATCAAAAATTTTCTGTGTTCTGCCTTTCAATGCCCTGTTGGCCTTTTCCTTTTCTTCTTATTCTGCTTAACCACAAACCCTCTTAGATAATCACCTAAGGTTTCATCATCTTTCATTTGAGCATGGGTTTGCTGGTCTAAGAGAGCATCCTGTTCCTCTGCTAACTTTCTTGCAAATTCAGCATCATGAGCAACATAGGCTTCTTTAGAAGAAAATTTAAGCTTTGGAGATTCAACAAGAATGCCTTTGCCCTTATCTCTGGAAGTTGCTGCTGTGGATTGGACTGTACTGGGAGGATCCTGAGTTCCTTCTCTGAAACAACTCCAGTTTTTATGCTAGGGGCAGCTTAAGGTTCTAGACTAACAGCTTGAGTGGCTGTTGGAACTGTTAGCCTAGAATCTGGGACTGTTGGAGCAGAGGTTGAAGGAGTTTGGACTGAAGTAGGGATCTCCTGATTCTCCCCCTTTTTGGATGCATTGGTTTGGCTAGGAAGACCCACAACCTTTGCAATGAGGGTTTGAACCATCTTCACCCTTAATGAAAATAATCCAATCTTTGATGTTGAGCTACTATTGTCTGTTGCAGAGCTGTGATTTGGGCCCCCTATGTCGCAATAAGGGACTGGTAATGTTCCAATATGGCTACAACAGGTTTCAGCTGAGGATCCGTCAATATCATAAGTTGCAGACTAGCCTCAAGATCATCAAATGATAGTGTTACTTGTGATCTATCACTGGCATGAATGCCAGAAGTAGAAACATCTGGGCCCATTTGTTCTTGGTACTGGGGACTTCAAGAAGGTGCTTGCACACCCTCTGTTGCCATGGGTGTGGTTTTAGTGATGTTGACACTGGCCTGTGCCTCTTGTGCAGAGACATCAGTAGTGTCAGCCACAAACGCCATATGGACAACGTCTGATGGGATGGCCACCTCCGAATTGAGGATGGGAGTGTCCTTAGTGGGTTCCCTTTGGGTATTCTTTGCAGAAGTGTCCTTCTGCACAGGGATATTTGGCTTTGGTGTTAGGGCTGAGGAGATAGGAGCTCCTGAAACCCTTTGTCTTTTGTATTGTATGAGTGGGGACGTAGGTGTGATAGAAGGAGCAGATGGAAGATTTGTATCATGAGGAGTGGCTTGGGGTCCTGGGGGTGAAGTAGTGATGGATGGCTGAGCCTACTCAGGACCCTCTCCTCTGTTTGGTGGATTGATGCCGAGCATTGCAGAAGGCAATGGGACATCTACATTCAAAAAATTGGCATTTGGTTTTAAAAGTCTTTTTATTGATGGTAAAGAGTGCCAATGGGAAACATGTATCCTTTTATGTATATTATAATTATTGCAAGATCTTGCAATTATTTCAGCCAAAAATCATGGATACATAAAAAGATTTCCCATTCTTTAGGGCATGATGCCTTAACATCTCCTGAAAAATCATGTTTGAAAAATTAAACTGTTGGCCCGTTGATAAACACACTAAGGCAGTGGCTATATTGGAAGAAAATTCAGACCAACCAGTTCTTTTAGGGCTTATACACTGTTGTATAACATGCACAAGATATTTCCATTTACGGGCAAAATGTGCTTTAAAGAAAGTAAAGGAATCAGTAGGGCCCCTATGCCCTATTGCAAATAGTCCTTCATGTAATACAGTAAGGGACAAACCTGATATACCTGCGGCATCTTGAAGATGCAAGTGTTGGTGGATGGTTTCCTCAGATATATTGATACGGTTGCCATCGATTGTGGATGCCAAAGATGTTACTCTACTGATGGTTTTGACTGAGGCAGATTTCCAGAACTGCTCGATATGAGATATATAGATGGTGGGAATTATAGTGAGGGCATGATGGATGTGGGAACTTCAAAGGAAGTCCATCATGTCATGGAATGGTTGAAGGTCAGTGTGTTTGAGTGAATACGGGAGACAGTTGTGTTCTTTGACAAACTCCATTGACGATCAAGACGGTGATTTAGGGTTTGAGAGATGTGTGTGTGAATCGCTCAGAGAGAAGGTTTGGAAAGATTGTGGAAGATATTTTTGGAACTGGTAGTTACAATTGAATGAATCTGGGACCTTTAAAGGTTTGAACATTTCGAAAATATCTAATCCCCGCACACTTTGACAGATCAAGTGAAAACAACTAATAGTACGAGTGAAATGAACTAGTAGCTTGAGAAAAGATTCAAGCTGGTAGTTGAAAATTAAGCATATTTTAATGAAACAGTGTCTCCACCTTAATCAAGCATATGAAATAAATATATTCTTCATAACATAAGATAGAATGATGAAAAAAAAATTAATCCATATTAACCATACCAATATTTGATACTAGGAAGGTGAATCTTCCTACATTAATGGTTTTGTAAATAGATCAGCTAACTGATCATCTGTATGAATTTTGGTAACTTGGTTTAATTTCTTCTCCTTACAATCTCTTATAAAATGAAATCTAATGTCTATATGCTTGGTTTTGGGAAATTTCACTATACGATGCTTATGGCACTTGAGTTGTGAATGTAAATAGGAGTAGATAAGAAATTCATACCATAGTCTCTCAGTTCATTCTGAATCCACATCACTTGGGAACAGCAGCTGGCAGCTGCTACATATTCTGCTTCAGTGGATGAGGTGGAGACAGTTCTTTGCTTTTTGCACTGCCAAGAGACCAGTCTAGCTCCTAGATATTGACATCCACCAGTTGTGGATTTTCTGTCAATGTTGCATCCTCCATAGGAAAATCTTTAGGATACCATAGGCACAAATGAGGTTGGCCTTTGAGATATCTAAAAATTCTCTTAACAGCAAACAGATGTGAGTCCTTCGGAGCACATTGAAACCTGGCACAAACACAAACAGAAAACATTATATCAGGTCTAGAAGATGTGAGGTACATTAGTGAACCTATCAAGGATCTGTATAGGTGAATGTCCACATCTACTCCATCTTTGTCTGCATCAAGTTGCTTGTGAGTGTCCATTGGAGTACTAGCAACTTTGGTATCTTTGTAACCCAACTTTTTCAGAATGTCATAAACATACTTTGATTGACTTATAAAAAGTCCTGTGGGCTTCTGCTTGACCTGCAATCCTAGAAAGAATATGAGTTCTCCCATTGATCTCATCTTAAACTTTTTGTGCATCAATGTCTCAAACTCTTTGCACAAACTGTCATTTGTGGACCCAAAGATGATATCATCAACATAGATCTGAACAAGCAAAATCTCAGATTTGATGGACTTTGTGAACAATGTTTCGTCCGGAGTACCTCTCTTGAATCCGTTTTGTAGAAGGTATGATGACAAAGTGTCATACCATGCTCTTGGGGCTTGGTGGAGTCCATAGAGGGCTTTGTCCAATTTGTAGACTCTGTCTGGATACTTATAGTGCTCAAATCCAGGAGGTTGACACACATAGACCTCTTCTTCAATTGTACCATACAAGAATGCAGATTTCACATCCATTTGGTACACTTTAAATCCTTTGAAGCTGGCATAAGCAAGAAACAGTCTGATGGCTTCTATCCTTGCTACTGGGGAAAAGACATCATCATAATCTATTCCTTCTTCTTGAGTGTATACTTGTGCTACCAGTCTTGCTTTGTTCTTGATTACTATCCCTCTCTCATCCTTCTTGTTTCTGAACACCCATCTTGTACCAATTGCTCTCTTTCCTCTAGGTAAGTCAACTTGAGTCCATACATTCTGAATCTTGAATTACAGTAGTTCTTCATGCATTGCCTCAATCCAAGATGGATCTTTCAAAGCCTCAGATGCCTTCTTAGGTTCTAATTGTGACATAAAACATGCATGTTCAAAGGCAGCTTGACTAAATTCAGGAACTGCTGATTCAACATCAGTGGACTCCTTATGAACCATTGTCCTTGTCTGTACAGGTGTGCGTGGATCTCCCATTATCTGATTGAGAGGGTGATACTTGTGAACCCTGAGTGTGGGCTCTCTGTCTGTCTGAAACGATGTTCCTAGATTTGTATCATCTCCTTCATGACCACTTGATGGTTCTGCTTCAGGAACAGCTTGACCAGAAGATGGGACTGTGTCCCTATTGGATGGAGCTGTTACCTCAGGACTTGGGATTGGCACTTCATAATCTAGATTTGGATCATGTTGAGCATCCAGTACCCCTGGTGGGTCACAAGATAGAAGTGGTAGAACAGTATACTCATCCCATTTATCAGAATCTTCAACAGTCTGAAACTTTGTGCCAACAGTTTGAATATTAATGTGACCAGCATGAGAATTTGTGTTGGTAGCTTCAACCCTGTTTTCATCAGTTTCTGCAGTAAACTCAACAAAGCTCAGAGAATTTGTTAGTGAATCTAAATCAAACAACCAATCGGGACCAGTGCCTTTGACATTTGCAGTGTTTTCATTAAACTCAACATTGGCACTTTCTTCAATGGTTTTAGACACATTGTTATATACCCTATAGGCTTTGCTTTGAGTATAGTATCCTACAAAGAAACCTTCTTCAGCCTTACTTTCAAACTTACCTAAGTGAGTTTTAGTGTGAAGAATAGTGCATGAACAGCCAAAAGACTTTAGAAAGGCTATTAAGGGAAGTCCATGATGGAATAACTCATATGGAGTTTTCCCTTGTGATTGAACAACTTGAACCCTATTTAGCACATAACAAGCTGTATTGACTGCCTCTGTCAAAAAGGTCGTTGGCAGTTTAGAATCAGTTAGCATGGTCCTAGCAGCCTTAATTAAAGTTCTGTTCTTTCTTTCAGCTACACCTTTTTGTTGTTGTGTTCTTGGTGCACTATATTGCCTTGCAATACCTTTAGACTCACAGAAACTGTTTAGGATATGATTTTTAAACTCAGTTCCATTCTCTGACCTGATCACCTTAAATTTTAAGTTAGATTGGTTTTCTATCTTAAGGATAAATGATTTAACTAGCTCAGCAGTTTCATCTTTAGTCCTAAGAAAGTAGACCCATGTAAATCTGGTGAAATCATCAACAATGACTAAACAGTAAGCTCTTTAATTCAAACTCGGAACAGATGTTGGACCAAAGAGATCCATATGAATAAGATGAAGAGCAGATGAGATTGAATTTACTTCTTTGTCCTTATGAGAAGTTTTGTGTTGCTTGCCTTTAAGGCATGCTACACAATGATCATCACAGATGAACTCCTTTTGTGGTAAACCTCTTACCAAATTCTTTTTGACTAAAACATTCATAGATTTGATGTTCATGTGACACATCCTTCGGTGCCAAAGATCAGACTCATTAGATGATGCTTTGGATAACAAACAACTTAAAGTATTTGATTTGGATAAAAGATCTGTGTCCAAGCAGTAGACATTGTCCTTTCTTGGTGTTCTAAGTAAAACAAGATTTTTAGGAACTTTAAAATCTTTTGAAAGAACAATGCACTCAGAGTCTGTGAATAAAACAAAATTTTGTTTATCACAGATTTGAGACACACTTAGTAAATTGTACTTCAGCTAATCAACATACAAAACATCATTGAAGATCATATTGCCTGCTTTGACAGTTTCTTTACCTGTTACCTTACCTCCCTTGGAATTTACTCCAAATGCAACAAATCCTCCTTCAAAGCCTTTGAAATTTAACAAGCGTTCAGAATTGCCTGTCATGTGCCTAGAGCATCCACTATCCAAATGCCATCTTGTTTTATGTTGTGACCTGCGGGTGCCCTGACAAATAAAAGCATAGTTAGTAGTGGAGTAAACCCAAGCCAAGTTGGGTTTGGGTTGTCCTTTTGCATTGACATAACTAAACACTATTTGTGACTTTTTATACTTAGTGAGATCCACTGGTGGATTCTGGGAAGAATATTTATTTATGACATGAGGTATCCAAGTGTTCTTTCCAACCATTGTATTAACGGTCTCAGATGATCCATTACCAGTTCCAGTTTTAGGCTTAGCAATGTGAACTGAGGTTTCAGTGCTAACAGCTTCAGAGTTTGCACTACGAGTTCCAACTTTAGGCCTAGTAGTCTCAACATTTGTGTCAACAGTTTGATCTGAGTTTTTGCCTTTAACACACCATATTTGTTTAAAATTTGATTTGGATTTGCCAAAACTTGTTTTTGGTGTGTAGACTTTCTTTTATTGACTTTTAAGAACCTCTGATCAACTATCTTCCTTGGAACGGGTGCACCAGGTGGTTTGGCCTTTGAATTCTTTGTGTTTTGAACAAATGCCTGTTTTTAAACCATAGTCTGTCTTGCAACAGATGGTTTATACAAACACTGCCTGGCCAAATGGTTTTTCCTGCCACAATGGAAGCATCTTTTGACTGTTTTGATTGGAGAAACAGTTTTGTTGGTCCATAACTGGTTCTTGTTCCTTTGATTTCCCCTTACATGTTGTTGTTTGGGAAACTTTTGGACACCATGCTTTTGGCATGTGAAGATTGGAACAGTCTTACCCCTTTTATTAACTTTTGAGGAAGATGCAACATTACAGTTAGAAGGTACAGAAACATGTGGAGCAGTATTGCATACACTCATCTTCTCTTTTCCTTTGTTACTGAGGTTAGGGGTTTCTGTAGGTGCACTCATTGTTTTGGGTTCTCTATCAACTTCTTTACACTCACAGCCTTCTTTGGAATCAGTTCTTCTTTAGATTCATGACTGTTTTCAAGGATAGGATCTACAGTTGTCATTGACTCATCTAATGGTTCATTAACAAGCCTATCAGCAACTTCACTCATGAGATGAATGTATTTGTTGTTGTATGGGGGTGGAGTGGCTCTGTATCCTATACCTTCTTTGGGATTGAGCTGAGATTTTACCCTATCTTTAAATTGAACTTCCATTAGGTGTTCCAGCTTTTGATTTGCCAGTTTGAAGTTTCCTAAATCTATATTGACAGATTCTATTTTCTTGTTAGCTTCTAACACCTTCTGTTCAGCCTCATCTAATTTCTTATTCAGAGACCCTATTTTCTTATTCAGTTCCTTTTTCTCCCACCCATGATATGTTCTATCATGTCCCATTTGAATCTCTTTTTCTTTGTTGTCATTGATCTGTTTTTTAAGATGTTCTATGGCCTGCATGTACTCATATCTCCTTTCTTCCATCTTAGCTAGAGTTTTGCACATGCTCTCATAATGATCTCTGTACTTTTTAACCATATTTTTGCATGATTGAGAGCAGAGTTTAACATTTACCTCAGATGGTAGTTCAATTGAAGTGACATTAGATGTTTTCTGCCATAAGAGCTTTATTTTGAAACTCACTTCTGTCTGATCACTCCAGTCAAACATATTGTCTTCTTGAGAAACAAGTGCTTCTGGTGATGAAGTTTAATTAGTTTGCTGGGGTATTGGTGGCTGTTGACCTTGGGATCTGCACTCTCTGGCAATGTGTCCAAGCTTGTGGCATTTAAAGCATTCAACTTTTGATTTATCAAATGCTGGTTTGCCTTCTGGTCTAGCTTGAAAGTTTGATTTGCCAGTTCTTTTCAGAAATCTTTTAGCCCTCATAGTCAACATAGCATGCTGCCATTTCAAGTCCATCTCTTCAAGATCATCTGGATGGATTTGTTCTAAATCTTCAGCATTTAGAGCAAACAGTCCATCATTTGCAACGAAAGCTTCATAATGAACTTCAGTAGAATTTCCATCAGCACCTGAAATGGAATCACAACAGTTTGATTTATCAGTTAATGCTGATGACAGGAGAGCAGTGTTATGATTGTAAGAAAAGGATTTCTTTTTAATTTCATTCTCAGTTTCAAACACTCTCAGACTGTTGTAAAGGTCGTCCAACTCTATTTCATCATGAGTATCTTTTGTTCTTCATTGGGCAGCATAGACTATCCACTCTTCACCAAGTGATCTAAGAAATTTTTTGTTTACTTCATCTTGATCCAAGTTGACTTTCGCACTCTCCAATTCACCTATCAGTTTATTAAATCTGTCAAAGATTTGAGTAAGGTTTTCATTCTTGCCACCAGAAAAGTTTTCATACTGCTGTTTCAGAAGATCTTTTTGATTCCTTTTGGTACTAGCATTACCAGCAAGTCTTTTCTCTAAAATAATCCAAAGAGAATGAGCAGTATAAAACTTTTTAAACTGATGTTGATAAGCATTAGGCATGGCTATCTGTAAAAGTGTAAGAGCTTTCACTTCATTCATTCTAGCCTTTCTTTCAAGTTCAGTCTTTGGAGGTGTTTTTATGGGCTTGGCCTCAGCATCTAGTTCAGGATCAACTACAGGAGAAAATTCAACAACTTCCCATATGGCATAATCAATAAATTGAATGTGCTGTTGAATCCTGAGTTTCAACATCTCGAACTCAGTGGGTTTGAGCATACGCACTTTGAGTCCTTGCCCAGATCCACTAATGCTATTATCAAATTCCATCGCAGAAAATTAAAAATTTTAAAAGAAAGCTTCTGACTTTGAAAACAAAGAAAAAACTGGCTCTGATACGACTTGTCTGGATCAAAATCACTACCTAAGATTAACTAGTTTGAATAAATCAGAGTATAAAACCAATAACCTTGTATTGAATCAAAGTCCAATTAAGAAGTTTGCGGAATAACACTTTACTGTTTTAAGAAAAGCTTTCAAAACAAATAACAAATAAATATAATCAAAAATCAAATCTTTTGTATTGCCAAACTCACTGATTACAATCACCTCTAATCTGTTTGATTAGACGAAGACCACATACTGTTCTTAGGGTTTTTACAACCTTAGAGGCTTGTGAAAACTTAATCAAAAAGCAATTACAACTGAATCAAAACATGTACGTGCAAGATTACAATAGAAAAACCTATTCTATCTATATATAAAGCCTTCTGATTTGTTTCCTTGAACAACTCTGGTTTCTCTAGTAGTAGATATGCTTGAATCTTTGAATATAAATCTCTTCCTGAATTTCAGCACTTTCTGTTTATTGAAATGTTGAGCAGCTTGAAGTCTATCTGTTGAGCAACTTGAACTTGAGCACTGGCAGCTTGAACTTTTGAACTAGCAGCTCGAACATACTCAACTAACAGCTTGAACTTTGTAATTACACAGAAAATCTTCTAACAGTTTGAGAAATCTAACTAACAGCTTGACATACATAGATTATTTCCCAACAAGACAACCAGAAAGATCTTGTGGAGCTCAATTCCGAATGACATATATATCTGTGTGGCCAATAAAAAACAGCCAAATCCATCTGGGATGAGGTGTGTAAATTGAGGCATGATGGGTCGTCGTTGTGACCTTTCGATTTAAACCTTAAATCCACTAATTAGATAGAGAAATAAGGGTCGAATCCATAGGGAGTGTGGTCGTAATTAGGATTAGGTTATTAGCCTTATAGTAATAGGTTTATTTAAAACAATTAAATTGTGAAATCGTGGATTTGAATGACTTGTTTAGAAGTAACCAACGAAGAAGGTAAACAATCAAGATACAAATTAACCATTCACGGAATCACCACGGCATAAGTATTACTCACTATAATTTCATATAATGATCTCATAGACATAATCAATTGCGCAACTAAATTACTCAAATGTGTTATAACCAATAACTCTCGGCATAGCGTATGCAACATTAATACTCGTCTTAATCCCTAAACTAATGGACTCGACACGAATAATAACACCACTATAAACTATCTTGCTTTTACCAATCGCAACTCCCAATCATAATCATAGCCAAATGCTTATCATTTGCTTACACATAATGGATCTAGCTCAATACCAATACATCAAAACATAAAAATTTAAAGTAAAGTAAACTTAGTCGTAGATCCTCTGCAAACGGCTAATGTGACTAGCCGCTCATCGTATGCTCGTCACACTCATGGATCTGAGCCATTGGATAGCTTGCAAACCACCATCTTCGTTCCCGTATCGTAGATCCACTCCGGAAGAGCTTCGACACACTTGCACACACGCCGGGGCTCTCTCGAAAGCTGCCCCTGTTCCACTATTTATAGAGAATCGAAATTAGGGTTTCCAGGGCTGAAAAACGCGTAATGACGGCGCACCAGCGCAGGCCTGCGCCCCCCTGCGCCCGGATGCGGCTAGGGTTTAGCTGGCGTGTGCTGGAACGTATCTGGACAGGTTGGGCGCTGTGTGGAGCGCAGGGCAGCGCAGGCCTGCGCTCCCCTCAGTCCAATTTGCTCTGAATTCTCTCAGATTGCTTCTTTTTATTATCTTAGCCTTGAAATACAAACTTGGAGTAATAATATGGATTTTTACGAAGTATCAGTGCATAAAATGATCACAAAATGACTAAGAAATAGTATAAATTATTGACTTATCAAATCTCCCAAACTTAACCCTTGGTCGTCCCCGAACAAGCCTTTGGAATCAGAACTACTAAGTAACGAACTAGAATTGGCAGTGAGTCTAGGAATTTTATGTAAACCTAGCCTTCGTACTAATGCATTAAAATTCTTAACATGTAAATTGAAGACGTTTTAAGTTAAAATATACTTTTCTTATAATTTACATAATGTATCTCACTTTTGAAAATACCCTTTTAGCTCAAGTTACAATACTTAAAACATGTGGGTCTTCCGACCATCTTTTTCCCATGCTTCTCTCTATTTTCTTTTCACTAATTTAGCTAGATTGTCCATGTAACGAGATTTCGGTCAATCGCTCTCAAACCAAATGGTTTTAGGGGATTAGGCATTAGTGGTACTCCTACGGACTTAGTTTCTCGAACCATCTAGACTATAATTAAATTACTTTGAGCTAAAGCATGATTAAGTTCTCCCCCTTATTGCATGGGTTTTCAAAATCTTTTGACACATTACTTATATTTAAGCCCAAATATATTTTAATGTACTTATATTCATTTTACATGGAAAAAATTTTAATTATTACTACGACTCTTTTTCTTAATTATAAAATACCCTGTCAACACTAGCCAATTCTCTCGCACATGTATTTTCTAAGTATCATCATATTCCACGGCCTAATCGGCAAACAAGACTCAGATGGGGAATAAATGACAGACTACATAAACATTATAATCTTTAAATAGGACTCGGCTAAGAACTAAAAATGAAATTATAATTACGATAAAGAAATTAAATGCATAACAAACTAAAATAAAATAAAATAAAAGACAGAAAAGTAAAGAATAAGGAAGGATAGTATCCGATCACTCAAATAGAGGAGTGTAAGGTCTACCACTGACAGATCTATCTAGACGCGGACCCGTGAACGAGTGCGGAATCCTCGTTTACGGTCAGACGGACAACTCTCAACCAACGGAAACACGGAGACTATTAGACGCTGAACGAACGACACACGAACGATCCTACGTACTAATTCTCTCCGAAACGGGACTCACCTAGCTGATAAACTCGAGATCGCCTATTGCTTAATTCCTCACGAATTCTGCCAAAGGTCACTTAATCATTCGAGTCTATCCCTAATTATAGGCCCTGATTCGAGTCTGTTGTGGGCCAACCTCGAATCTGGCCTAAGGCCCATTCGAATCTGTCCATCTGACAGATTCGAAACTAGCCTATTCGAATCTAAGGATACATTCGAATCTATCACAGATTCGAATGTCTTCCTTAACCTATTCGAATCTAGCCAATACATTTAAACACTTACGTGATGAAACTTATGTTTTAACTTATGTTTGACATACTCTTTGACTTTTATGTTTGAACTTCTTGTAATATGTTACATCAAGTTCAAACACACAATCAATAACAGACAAACACATTTTATACATATATATCAAATTACTGGATAACTCAGAATATTACTTAAATCATAACGTAGATCGATTAGACTGCTATCGTCACACAGGGTGTACCAACAGACTCCCCCTTGACGATAGCTTCTAATTATTTACATGACATCAAATTTAAGTACTAGAGCTATAGACGCTACTACCTGCATATAACCCTGCATCTATACAAACTTTAACTACCTTTTGGAACTTCCTGGCTTCAGATCTCCATGGTTCAGTGAAGAATATAGGCTGATCGTGAAGCTTCTTCAGGTCGTCCTTAGATAGGTTTATCAAATGTAGTGGGTCGTATACCTTCAAAATTACATGCTCGTCTTGATCCTCCATTATAGCTTCAGCAGTATCAATCTCCAGGTACCACCACTTCATGTTGCTCAAAACATTTTGTGGCATTGGCTTTATTGGCACTCTTTTCAAGCATTTCACCGGCTTATAGATCATTCTAGCCCACGGTCTTCCAGTATGAGGATCTATTCTTGATCCATCCTCGACCCTCTTGCCTGTTCTCGGCTTAAGCCTTTCAAATTTGCCTGACCGCCCTTCTTTCCTTATAATTCTTTCAATAACGCTCGCGTAGGGATCATTTCCAATATTGATCAGTTCTTTCCAGGCTAACTCTTTAACTTCAATCTTGGGCAATGAATTAAAAGCTTTCAGTGTCCGCCTCAAGTATTGAAGGCCATCTCTTCTCTTCAAAATAAACAGCTGCAGTTCTCTGTCAAAGAACCAGCTAATAATGCCTCCTGAGAAGTTTCCGGCACTTGGAATTTTCATCGTCTTCTTCATCTTCAGCTGTTCTTTCTTTTCTTCCTTCTTGAACCAAAGATTTATTAAATCAGCTCTAGATGGCTCTTTTTCAGCTTCCTCAAGTTCTTTATCCTCGACTGAGGCTACCTTGATGTAATCAATATCAATCACATTATGATTTGAGCTCTCATAAAATTCAGTGACTGGTTGTGAATTGATTACTACTTCGTTAACATTATCGTCCTCGTCCTCTATCACTTCATCATCTGATTTCCAGTCAGCGACATCATCTGGAATAAATTCCCCTTCCTCCAACTCCTCCATTTCATCTTCAAAATCAAACTCCATCAGCTCTTCTTCAATATCTTTTAGCGCATCGATCATGTCGCTATCTAAATTCCTTGAAGAACTAGCTTCTCCTCTTTCACCTTCTGCTTGACTTGGCTCCCCCTGAGATTGAGCAGCCTGAGCAGTAGAAAAATCTACTGGCTCATCCTGTCTTTGAGAGCTGGGATCATTGCCTTGATTATCATCTTCATCATCGTCCCTCCGCCTTGTACTACTTGATCACGACACGACGTCTCCCCCTGAGCCTGAAGGTTTTTCATTAACTGCTCAATGAGGGACCTCATTGCTCGGATCTCGGATGACTGATCAGTGACAAAAGATTTAAGCTCAGTGTTTTCATCTCTTACACCTTCAATAATCATTCTCAACTCAGCATTCTCCTTATCCAGATTAGCGTTATGTTCTTGGAGTTCACCAACTGCTTTAGTGAGAGTCATAATTTGAACGTGCTGAAAATCAACTCGACTCTTCAGCTGCAGAAATCTTTGATTTTCATTGTATGCTTCTGGCATAGATGGAATGGACTGAAGGGGAGAAGGATTGAATGGTGGCGGAATGTAGGGTTCGTGTTGCTGAGGTGGCGGTGATGGTGAATCTGTGGTTGGTGCTTGGGTTTGGGCTTGAGAGGTTTCTGGTTGTGCTTCCGAGGTTGAAGACGACCCTTGCATAAATCTATGACGTTTTGCGCGTGGCCTCGTCACTAACGTAGCAATCTCTTCTTCTTCATAATCGGACTCCTCCAATTCCCTGGTCTCTCTCCTCCTCGAACCACCTTGATTGACAATCAATCTAGAACCATAAGTCTCAAAACGACTTCCAGTTTCGGTAGTTACCACCTCATGAACTTCATCTGATTCGGTTTCAGATTCCGAAGATGTCAATCCTGCCTCAGCCCCCTCTGGCTCATACTCGTCAACATCACGAAATATATCATCATTATCTTCAGGCGGACTCAGCAGCTCATCCACCAATGCTGCTGCAACATCTTCATCGGCATGCGGCCCTGCCTCCCAAATCTCATTAAGTGTCTGTGTTAGGTGGTCAGCTTCTCTCACAACATTTGAAGGCCCTGCTTCATGAATATCTGAGGGCTCAGCTTCATGACCAGTCGAAGTCCCTGCTTCTTCTACTTCTGGTTGTTGGTTTGATGACGGCCTGATTGCCGGGATTTGACTCGCTGCTGGTTGCTGTTGTCGTCTCGGATCACGCGGCCGCTGTGGACGTTGCTGTCGCTGTTGTTGTTGTTGTTGGACACCAACTACTCCTGCCCAGTTGGCATCATTCGGAGCTTGAAATTCCCTGTCCAGAATTGCACCTAAAAGTGGACGTGCCTCCGGAACGGCTAACCTTCCTCGGTGTGAGGAACAGTCAGAATAGATACGCTTCTCTATAACATTGACGGTCAATGCATCATCAGATTGTGGCAGCTCAGGCAAGAAGTGCCTTATCAACATCATCACAAACCTCGGATACAAAAGGAACTTTTCTCTCTCAGGAGCCGTGATTTGATGGATAAATTCCGAGAAAATCAGCTGCGAGAAACTAAACTTCTTATTGTATACCATCGCGATCATTGCTGATTGGATTTTTGATACTATATAATCAAAACCAGCTTTCTTAGGCGCAAAACAGATCATAAACACATGGACCAAGAAACGCCATTGGCCTATCAACCCGCTCTTCATATATGAAGATTTTGTAATGTCCAAGCTGTATCCCATTCTCAAAAAAGCTGCTTGCCTAATACTTAAAGGAAAGTCTGTAGGCCCGTCTTCTTGTTCTAGGGAACCCAACTGCAGGACTTGTCTCAAAATATCAGCGGAGAAAACCAAAGGTTGTCCGGCAATTCTAGTTCTTAACACTGTCGGGGTGACAGTGCAGTCCACCTGCAAGTGATCGTAAAATTGACGCACATAGGATATCACAATCGGAATGTTTTCATACAGCACATAACTTATCCTAGATTCCGCCAGAAAATCCAAAACTTCTCGAAATCCCTGCGCCTCAGGGATGTTATGGACAGGATTCAGTACCATATTGTGCTTGGGAACAAAAGCACGAAGCGCCATATCTGCACAATACATAAAATTGTTAGACTTATTAAAAATCAATAAACTTGTTTAAATTCAAATTTGTTTTATTTTGTATTTGATTAAATACAAAATCTAACACAATTAAATTTCCACAAGTTTAATAAAATTTAAATTCAACAAAATAAATGAAGTACAGATTCGAGAGTAACAGATTCGAAGTGCCCATATTCGAATGTAATGGACAGATTCGAATATACCCTATTCGAGTCTGATGGACAGATTCGAATATCTGGTCATCTCGAATCTATTGATAGATTCGAGAAACCCATGATCAGATTCGAATGTCCATTATCAGATTCGAAAGGCCGACATCTCTTTTTTCAACAAAAATCCAAGATTTTAACCATTTTGAACTAGGTAAATCACATACTTTAGTTCAACTAAGTTCTAATCACTGATTTATGCCTTTAATTTGATATTTTATAGGTCCTAACTTAGTTATTTATGAATAACCCTATTTTGACCAATAAAACTTCAAAATGTGATGTTTAAGTCCAAATTTGTGTATTAAACCACCAAAATCTTGTACAATCCTGTTGATTATACCTAGATATGAGATTAGAATCGAACACAAAGACTTCAAACTCGACGAAATGTCGTTTAGTAGAGATTCGATAGACTCGAGAATAGATTTGAGATCGCCAAAGACAGATTCGAGAAATCAGATTCGAGGGTAGTAAGAAATAAATGCCATCACTGTGGACCTATTTATACTACCTACCTTCGAGTCTATGCAATTTCGAGTCTACTGACAGATTCGAAGTATCTCACATTCGAGTCTGTCTTAGATTCGAAATTTCCAACACTTAGAAAAATTTCGGAAATTTTGAAATATTTTCAACTTTTATCAACTATTTTCTACTGTGTAGTGTAACCAGATAAACTATGCCAAATCTTTTACCCTAAGCTCAGATATTACACGCATTGATTATTTTATTCAACTTTGAATGCACCCTCAGTAATTTTTGACCTTTTACCTAAGTAAAAATTAAACTAAACTAAAATGAAATAAAATAAACTAAGGTAAAAATAAAATAAAGTAAAATAAAATTTTGACCAAAAATTTAATCTAGACTTAAGAAAATTTACAATCTAAGCTAAATACTTAACACCATATTTTTGATGAGTATAGTCTAAGAAAGGTTCAATCAGATAGCGATGTCCGATACTAACTTTCAGTACTTAAACTTTCACACTTAGGAATTTTTGATTCCTTTGATTGTTTGTCGTGACATACCCATTTAGCCGATTGTTGTTATTTTACCCTGTTAAACACTCTACATTTCGGAATATCCCTTGGCCTTTTTATTTATCAGGAAATTATCTTACGTGACTCAGACATAGACATACTTTTATGATCAAGGCACACAGACAAAATTCTAACTTGTTGGTATTTGCAAACTTTCTTTAAAAGACAAACATCGGACACAGGTCTGTATTCTCATACAACAAAGTGTCTTAGTTCGACTTAAGGTTTAACTTTAAAGTTAGCAGATAGCGGTGACAGGTCTGTACTGACGTACAACAAAGCGACATGTCTGCTAACCCGAATCTAAACAGAGACAACAGGTCTGTACTTACGTACAACAGAGTTGCATGTTTTCGACTCTCAGTTTTTCATGATATTTCTATTCTTTCCATTTTCAGATGTATTTGATGTTGCCATACATCCCCAGAAAGTTTGCATACCTCATTTAGACTTAAAGTTTGTATGTCTTGTACATAAAAATTAAGACTGATTGGTCATACATCTATGTTAGTGACACGCTTGACTTTTTCTAGAATATTTTATTAGCCTTGAGATTCCCTATATGTATTATGCCTACCAACACATCAAACTAAATAAAGTATAACACTTAGAGTTTAGTTGCATTATGTGTGAAAGCCTAAATACTTAGAGTCTGTAACGACGGTGCTAATTTTCGTCACTTTGAACCTATGTATCTAAGACTTAACTTCTTTTCTGATATTCTCTTTTTTTTTTTTTGTATTTTTTGTAATTTTCTCTCTTTTTTCTTTTGTTTTTCATAAGAAGAAGCAGTAAACTAAGCTAACCTTCTAACTTACTAAAAATAGAAACTTACTAAAAATAGAAACTTACCTAAATTAGCAACTTACCTAAATTAGCAGACTACTGTAAAGAAAGAAATATAACGACTATAAAAGGAAATAAAATACTGCTAAGGTCAATTCACTCTGGGTTGCGCATTCCATTCAGTTGAATTAAATACTCAAACCGTGACTTATCAAATGCTTTGGTAAATAAATCAGCATTATTATCTTCTGTTGCCACCTTTACCAGTTTGATTAAGTTCTTTTCAGCACAATCACGAATAAAATGATGCCTTATGTCTATGTGCTTTGTTTTACTGTGTTTAACTGGATTATTAGTTATAGCAATTGTAGATTGATTGTCTATCCTAATAGGAGTTTGAGTGTAAGCCAAACCGTAATCCCGCAATTGTTGTTGTATCCACAAAACCTGTGAACAGCAACTACCAGCAGCTACATACTCGGCCTCGCACGTTGACACGGCTACCGATGTTTGTTTCTTGCATTGCCAGGACACCAATCTCCCTCCGAGGAACTGACAACCTCCAGTCGTTGATTTGCGCGTCAAGCTGCATCCTCCGTAGTCAGAATCTGTGAACGCTTCCAACTCTAGATCTCCCTCCGAGTGATACCAAAGTCCCAGCTTCGGTTTCGACTTGAGGTATCGTAGAATCCGCTTCACAGCTTTCATATGCATCTCCTTCGGATTCGCTTGAAACCTAGCACAAATACACACAGCAACCATTATGTCAGGTCTTGAAGCAGTTAAATACATAAGTGACCCAATCATGGCCCGATATAAAGTCGGATCCACATCGGAATCACTTTCAGTACCCGGCCCGAGATTGTGATTCACTTGAATCGGCGTGCTGAAGTGGGCAGTCAACTTAGTTCCTTCCATCCCGAAACGCTCCAATATGTCATAGACATACTTGGTCTGATGGATAAACATGCCTTCCTTCTTCTGGTCAACTTGTAACCCCAAAAAGAAATTCAACTCCCCCATAGCACTCATCTCGAACTTCGACTTCAACACCTTCTCGAAATCTTTGCACATCTGTTCGTCTGATGATCCAAAAATGATATCATCTACGTACACTTGTACCAAGATAAAATGATCTCCCTTTCTCTTCACAAAAAGAGTACTATCTATCCTACCCCTCTCAAAGCCATTTTCTAAAAGATGGTTGGATAGAGTCTCATACCATGCCCTAGGTGCCTGATGTAATCCAAAAAGAGCCTTATCTAATCGATATACTCTATCAGGATATTTAGGATCTGTAAACCCGGGCGGTTGTTCTACATACACTAACTCCTTCACTTTCCCATACAGGAAAGCACTCTTAACGTCCAGTTGATATACTTTAAATCCTTTGAAGGAGGCAAAAGCTAAAAACAACCTAATTGCTTCTAACCTTGCTACAGGTGCAAACACTTCATTGTAATCGATTCCCTCCTCTTGGTTGAAACCCTTTACAACTAATCTTGCCTTGTTGCGCGTGACTATACCCCGATCGTCTCGCTTGCACTTAAAAACCCATTTGGTTCCTATTGCAATCTCCCCTCGAGGTAACGGAACTAACTCCCACACTTCTAGTTTCCTAAAATGTGAAAGTTCTTCCTGCATCGCTTCAACCCAGGAGTTGTCCTTAAGTGCCATTTGCACATTTTTGGGCTCTACTTGCGATATGAAACATGAATATAGACATGTGTGATATGCCTCAGAGTCGTTTATCATCGACAACAACACAGTGTTGTTATTTACACTACTCCGAGTCCTCACACCCTCGTTAGGATTTCCTATGATGCTATCTATTGGATGGTTCTTGTTAATCCTAGAGGTCTCTATTTCGTCTACCCTTAGATTATCTCCTAAGTTGGATCCTATTTCACCTAAAAGGGGAACAGGCTCAGCTTCCACATTTTCTTCCTCACGGACGTTTTCCTCAGAGGCAGAACTTGATGCTTGAGTCTGATTCTCAGTGTTAGGTTCTTCTGGATTAGCAACTTCTGGAGACCCATCTACAGTCGCAGTAGGCTCGGACGTAGATTCGAACGTGGTCCTTGGAAAAATATGGCCATCGTCATTTAGGTGCAACGTCGCCATGTCTTTATCGATTGAACCTGCAGTATCATCCAAAGGTATGTTAAATGACTCAAATAACTTATCATAGTCAAATATCCATTCCGGACCAGTTTGGGGTTCATGTGTATAACTTGTGACTTCAATATTATACACAATCTCCACAGTACCACTCCTTTTGTTAAAAACCCGTTTTTTTGGTGAGTTTGGCACATAACCTAGGAAGTATCCTTCGTCAGCCTTTTCACCAAACTTCGGTTGATGTTTTGTCCTTAAAAGTGTGCATGGTACTCCAAACGGTTCGAATCCAGTTAAGTTAGGTGGCCTTTTATTCAAAATTTCATAACATTTTTTGTTCAATGATTTGACTGTAAGGACTCTATTTAAAATATGGCACGCGGTATTCACTGCCTCCCCCCAAAACATGGTAGGAAGCTTTGAATCCGAAAGCATAGTCCTTGCAGCCTCAATCAATGTTCTGTTTTTACGTTCGGCCACCCCATTCTGTTGAGGTTCATATGGTGCACTGAATTGATGCACGATGCCCTTTGATAGGCAATATACACCAATTACAGAGTTTTTAAATTCAGTCCCTTTATCACTACGAATATGTTTAACCCTTGTTCCGTAGGAGTTCTCCACTTGGTCTAAGAACCCGATGAGCTTTGCAGCCGTCTCGTCCTTCGTACCTAAAAAGAAAACCCATGAAAACCGTGAGTAATCGTCAGTGATAACTAAGCAAAACCAACTACCTCCTATACTCCTTTTGTTGATAGGGCCGAAAAGGTCCATATGCAACAAATCGAATGTCGAGGTTATGGAATTCAGCTTCTTGGACTTGTGTGTCTTTTTATGTTGCTTGCCCTTCATGCACGGTAGACACTTATCTTCAAACTGAAAGCTCTTCAGAGGCACACCTTGCACCAAACCATTCTTCGTTATGTAGTTCATTTTCCTCAGGTGCAAGTGAGCCATTCGTCTGTGCCACAAAACCGATTCCGTCTCTGAAGCTTTTGATAGTAAGCAGATCGGACCCATCGAATTATCTGGCTTGTTCATATCGAGCATGTACAAGTCATTCTTCCTTGGAGCCCGCATCAATATCCACTCTTCAGGTATCTTGAATCCCGGCTTTAGCACTAACGCCTCAGTGTCAGTAAATAACACCGAGTTCTTCTTATCACAGATTTGAGATACACTAATGAGATTATGAACCAATTTATCAACGTGATAAAATTGATCCAATGTAATCGTCCCATTAGTGACTTCTCCAGTTCCAGTGATATTTCCTCCTTTGTTGCCCGCGAATGATACAAATCCCCTATTACCTCCCTTGAAGTCTGTGAGAAGACTTCTTTCCCCCGTCATATGCCTGGAGCAACCACTGTCGACGAACCACTTGTTGTTTGGACCGGTAGTTATCTCCTGCACATGAAAGAAAATAGGTTAGTTATCACGGGGAACCCAAGCCATGACTGACTTGGTAATACCATTCTCGTCCACATACTTGAACTCTTTCAAATACCCATCTCGCCTTTCAGGTGACTTGGGCCTTTGAACTGAATTCTGTTGTGGTGCCGAGTGATTTAGATTCACTCTTTGCCTTTGAGTAGGCATTTGTTGTGATGCTCTAGAATAAGTCTTATTATAATGCATTTCAGACTGTGATCCCTGAGCTTTTACCGGAACATATTGTCTAATAGGAGTATGTGACCTAACTGGAGTGTGTGACCTGCTAGGTGTGGTGCTCCTATAGACTTGTTGAGGTGCTGACCTAGATTGATTAATGACACGATTCGGTGAATTTGTCCTACACACTTCTTTTGGTCCAACCTTTACCGGTGTTTGTTTCACAACAGGTTTTGGTGCGGCCTGCACAGTTTTCTCGGTACTCTGAGAACTACTAGTGCTCGCCACTCTTGGTGAGGGCTTAACAGGTGTTGGATTCACTGTCTTAGATGTAACATCAGCTTTCCTATTAGGACAGTGAGAAGCAACGTGCCCTTTCTCGTGACATCTAAAGCAAGACATCTTATCCATGGACTTTTTGGTTGGTCCCTTAGATCTAGTTGTCTCATTAGTGTCTAATGCCTTTGGTACATCTTCAGTGTCTGTCTCTTCGACCTGGTCAGCCCATGAAATTTTCTGTTTTCCTGCAGGTGTTTCACTGGAGGAAGACACAAATTTCACTTGCTTGACCTTGACGGTTGAGTCAGTCACCTTAGGTGTATTTTCAACTTTAGGCTCAGGTGTAGGTTCAGGTAGGTCCTCTAAAACTACTGACTTGTCAGTTTTCTCCTGAGGCTGAGGCACATAGTTATCATTGAAAGGTGGAGGAATCTCATGAAAACCTAGACCTACAGGCTTCTTAGACTGTCTTTGGGCATCTAAGACTTTCCCTAGGTTTAGGCTCGAATTCCTAAACTTTTCCAGCTTGCTATTTGCCTCTGCTACCTTTACCTTGGTCTCGGCTAGCTCTATGTCCTTGTCTTTCAGACTTTTGGTCAAGGCCTCTACGTGCTCATACATAAGTTCTATCCTAACACACTGCTCACTCAGTTTGTCTTTTAGAACGATTACATCTTGAGCATCAGCCTTAAGCTTTTCTTTTAAATCTTGTTTTATGTCATTTAGGCTAGCATTTTCTATTTTCAAGTTTTCATTTTGAGCAGCTATGGTCTTATGTGAGTCTAAAACTAGATTTAACCTATCATTAGAATTAACACATAAAGCACATAATTCACTAAATAGAGAATTAGAAAGACTAACCTTAGAGTTATCAGATTCCACGTTGGCCATCTGAGCAGCAAACTCCAGCACGGTCTGATCATTCGCTTTCTCTACCCACATCGGACTGTTTTCCCTTGTGGTCTGCTCATCCTCTTCACAACCATTCTCCGTAACTTCAGCCATAAAAGCTCTAGCATTGGACTCCGGATGTGAACTCCAGTCATAAGAACCATCTAGCTGTCTGTCAGAAGTGACATTTGAAATTAGACCCGCTAGATTGGCCTGACCGGATGAAGAACTCGGAAGATATCTCTGTTGGGACTGACTTTGGTACTGTCCTTGTTGCTGACTCTGCCCCTGGTATGACTCTACCTTCGGTCTTTGACACTCCCTCGCGAAATGTCCCAATCCCTGACAGTTGTAGCATTTGACCTTGGACTTATCAAATCCTATCCCCTTGTTATTCATCTGTAGATTCCTTCCGGTTCTCTTTATGAATCTCTTAACCCGTTGGGTTACCATGGCCAGTTGCCATTTCAGATCCATTTCCTCTAAGTCATCAGGGTCGACCTGATCGTAATCTTCATCCCAAAGAGCCGGATCATTGATCTTCCCTTGAACGCAATTTCCGTATGCGGCCACAAATGAAGCAAGCAGATTCAGATGTTCTTCCGCCGACTTTGCGCTCATTGGCATCTTAGAATAACTCTGACTGGTCGATGCCTGTTGATCTTGAGGTTGCGGTTCCTCCGACCTTCCTAATCCTAAGAACGCGCGGTTTAGAGAGTCTTCGGACTCTGGTGGTGATGACGTTTCTCCGGTGAAAAACGCTGTAGCACTCTTCTGATCAGCTGTCACTGATGATTTTGATGTCTTTCCAAAATACATAGCCGGATTTTGGACTTGCTCGTAATCAGTCTCAGCTTTAATCATCTCGAAGTGATATGCCCTCAACGTTCCCACGATGTCATCCAGCGATTGAGCATAGTATTTGTCTTCATTAAGCTTAATCATTGCCACGTACATAGCCCATTTGGCCGGTAGGGCATCAAGAAGCTTGTTGTTCTTGTCTGTCTCAGAATACTCAATACCATGACTTTCAAGCTCTGTTATCAGATGATAAAATCGTGTGATAATATCATCCAACTGTTCATCCTTAAGAGCCTTGAAAATCGCAAACTGTTGGGTCAACAGCTCTGTACGCTTTCTACGCACCCGTGGATTACCCTCACACCTTTTCTGGAGGGACTCCCAAAGTTCTTTCGACGTCCTCTGAGTCCGAAATGTGTGCAAGATATCTTGAGGTAACGCCATTCGGATAATAGAGAAAGCCTTGTTTTCAGCTTCAAATAGTTTCTTGTCATCCTCTTTCATCATTTGGTATGACAGAACCTTTTGACGGCCTTCTACCTCAGACACTGGTGGAATGTACCCTTCATCAATGCACACCCACATGCGCATGTCGTTGAATCGTACAAAATCCGTGAATCTATCCTTCCACCAGTAGTAATCCTCAACTTTCATCAGCTTAGGTGGTGCATTGGCCTTCCCAACTTCGTGATCCATTTCAAGGAATTTTTGAAGGTTCGACATCTTTTCTGAAAGAATTTGAATTTGAACTTAATTAATTTAATTAGAAACTGATTTAAATTAACTTATTCGAATCTAGATAGATTCGAAACTAATTAATATTTAATCTTTTGAAATTAAATTCGATTAAGTCTTAAAATTCAAGTAGATTCGAAATAATGTCAGATTCGAACAATCCCACAGATTCGAAGATAGGTCAGATTCGAAGGACTCTTAAACTCGAAGACCCTTAGAATCGAAGGCAAAGATACCCTAACCTATTCCTAAGTAACAAGACCCCTGAGGAAACAAGATAAAATTTCGGGACGAAATTCCCTTAACAGGGGGAGACTGTAACATCCGACACCAAACCAGATTAGCAGCTATGTTCTAACCAGTACTCATTAGCAAATTATAACCTAATAAGTGATCATTAACAATTAATCAAGGTGATTAACAAAGTTCATAAGGAAATTCATGTCAATTAGAAACAGTTTCATCGGTGCGATGAATCGACAAATTAATTAATCCGATCGATTTGCGATATGGTGGATTAATTCAACCAAGTACATAATTAAATTAAGATTAGTAACACTAATCATGCATTAAAAAACTTACTTAACATTAATTATGCAATACTAAATCAATTCATTAAACAAATGCATTCAAAGGTATTTATGAATTTACATAAAAAGGGAAATACAAGAATACATTCTAAATACTTTTATACAAATAAATAAAAACCAAAATACATCATCCTTATACGAAAAAATCAGCCAACACAAAAGGGGAACACACTATTGTGTCCCCTTTGACTTTCATTATAAATATTGAAAAGAATTCAACACTTTTTCTACTTTTCCAACATGTTGGTAAAGTATTAAACATCACTTTTTCTTTCATCATTTGCAAGACCAAATCCTCTTCTATAAATAGAGGACTCATTTCCTCATTTCATTCACACCTTGCAAACACCAAAAACTCTCTCAAACCCTCCCTAAAAATTGGCCAAAGAAGGAGCAACAACACCAAAGTTGCAACTTTTTGTTCTTGAAGTGTTTTAAGAGTTCTTTTGGTGCAATCTTTCAAGAATTTCAACTTCTACTCATTTGCATTATTCAAATACCTCAAGTAAGTAAATAATAACTTATAAACTCTTATATTTATGTTGATATAAGTCTTGCATAATGTATATAATCACCAACAACAACAAGTTTCATAAAAACTCAAGTTTATAAATCACTAGTTTTATTTTAAAGTGGGTTTCTTCAAATGAGTTCATAAATGTATAAACACATAATGTAAATATAAATAATATGAAAAAAATTTATATAAATGTGTTTCATAACCTTTTATACATGTGGTTTTTGAATAAACAACAAGAATCACAAGTTGTTTCAAGTTTATGAAATCCGGATTTTCGACAGAAATATTACGTCGACTTTGAAAAATCATAACTAATTCATAACTTAACGAAATGAGTTGATTCTTGTCTCAAAATTTAGATCTATGTCTTAACTAAAAATCTGGAGGTTTTCATAATTTAATATGGAGTTTAGGACCCCCAAATATTATTTGGGAACCCGAAAGTTTGACAGCTCAAAAATGGCCAACATAGGGTTTTTAACGAGCTTTTTCCCAACCAAAACACCTCGAAAAATGGCCGTTCTTAACTTTAAAAATTCTTTGTATATATTAGTTTTATATCTATGAAAACCAAAGCTCAAATCTTTTTGGAGCTTGGTCGAGAACAGCCTCAAACTAGGCCGAAAAACCTTTAAAAAGCTGGAAAATTATATATATATATATATATATATATATATATATATATATATATATATATATATATATATATATATATATATATATATAAACTTGACGTTTTAAGTGGGTTTTATTTATAAACTTGTAAAGTTGGCTGATTTAAAACATAAAAACCTTTATACATACATATTATCATATATATATATATATATATATGGGAGCTATTAAGTCCCTCATATCATTTAGGACTCGGTTTAACGCATCCGGTGTCGTCACTCATCAACAACGCAAACCTTCGTTTTTGCGCTCGATTTTACCATCAACTTACGGTGAGTCTTCGTAGCCCCTATTTTCACTATCAATTGGGGTGGAAATACATGCACTATTTTCATATGCACATCAAAACTATTTATTTCTTATTCGTATTACACATGTGGATCCATCAGCCCTCATATCATGAACCGTTAATTACATTTATTTGTAAGCGCGAATATATTGTGGATAGATCTATCGGGAGTCATGTCCCCCATTCGGGTTAGTTTTAACCGGCTAACAGTGGAATGCATATATATTTAACACACGATATTACAGTCGGGAATACTGCACAGGGGAAACTCATTTAATTAAGTTTCGGTTGCATGATGGTTTATGTAATAAATACATGGAATTTATGCTTTATAAATTCAACTCATCTGATAATGTCCATACAATTGGTCTTTTCGCGTAAACCTATGAGCTCACCAACAATTTGTTGACGTATTTTAGCATATATTTTCAGGTATTTAAGACATGCGCATTCATCGGAAGCATTCCAAGGCTTCCGTTCATTTTGGAGTCGCATCATTTTCAAACCGGAGATTTATTTGCACCATTTTTGATAATGTATTTAAATATCTGTATTTTGCGAACCATTTACATTTCATGTTGGTTTGTAAAACCTTCCTTATTTTAAAGTTAAATCGATGTATTTCTGAAAACGTCCATGTAGCGGTCGTTCGTTATGATTATGGTTACGCTTCCGCGCTCGTCACGGCTCGCTTAGCAGGGTGTGACAGATTGGTATCAAAGCCATAGTTATAATGAACTAGGTTGCATTAGTACCTAGACTATAACTGTTACAAAAAACTAAACTTTCTTCAAGAACTGTGAACATATGTACGGACCTTGATGACAGAAGCATGTCAAACAATACAGTTGTTATCCTCTTTGACTCCGAGGATGAATACTCACCCATGTAATAAGGAAGTCAAGGTGACACTGAGGTGTACTATGGATCGGAGACCCACTGAAACCCAAGCAATGACGAGGTAAAGGACCCGTCAGAACAAGAGGAGGGCAACTGTGGCCCTACAGCACCAATTGCTCCACCACGTGTTCCATCCTACACCCTATTCAGATCTATGTCTCTGTATCTTAACTAAAAATCTGGAGGTTTTCATAATTTAATATGGAGTTTAGAACCCCCAAATATTATTTGGGAACCCGAAAGTTTGACAGCTCAAAAATGGCCAACATAGGGTTTTTAACGAGCTTTTTCCCAACCTAAACACCTCGAATAATGGCCGTTCTTAAATTTAAAAATTCTTTGAATATAGTATTTATATGTCTATGAAACCCAAAGCTCAAATCGGTTTGGAGCTTGGTCGAAAACAGCCTCAAAGTAGGCCGAAAAACCTTTAAAAATCTGGAAAATATATATATATAAACTTGACGTTTTAAGTGGGTTTTATTTATAAACTTGTAAAGTTGGGTGATTTAAAACATAAAAACCTTTATACATACATATTATCATATATATGGGAGTTATTAAGTCCCTCATATCATTTAGGACTCGGTTTAACGCGTCCGGTGTCTTCACTCATCAACAACACAAACCTTCGTTTTTGCGCTCGATTTTACTATCAATTTACGGTGAGTCTTCGTAGCCCCTATTTTCACTATCAATTGGGGTGGAAATACATGCACTGTTTTCATATGCACATCAAAACTGTTTATTTGATATACGTATTACACATGTGGGTCCATCGGCCCTCATATCATGAACCGTTAATTATATTTATTTGTAAGCGCGAATATATTGTGAATAGATCTATCGTGAGTCATGTCTCCCATTCGGGTTAGTCTTAACCGGCTAATAGTGGAAAGCATATATATTTAACACACGGTATTACAGTCGTGTAACTGCACAGGGCAAAGTCATTTAATTAAGTTTCGGTTGCATGATGGTTTATGTAATACATACATAAAATTTATGCTTTATAAATTCAACTCATTTGATAGTATCCATACAATTGGTGTTTTTGCGTAAGCCTATGAGCTCACCAACAATTTGTTGACATATTTTAGCATGTATTGTCAGGTATTTAAGACATGTGCATTCATCGGAAGCATTCCAAGGCTTCCGTTCATTTTGGAGTCGCATCATTTTCAAATCGGAGATTTATTTGCCCCATTTTTGATAATGTATTTAAATCTATGTATTTTGAGAACCATTTACATTTCATGTTGGTTTGTAAAACCTTCCTTATTTTAAAGTTAAATCGATGTATTTCTGAAAACGTCCATGTAGTGGTCGTTCGTTATGATTATGGTTACGCTTCCGCACTCGTCACGCCTCGCTGCCAACCGGGGTAGCAGGGTGTGACAGATTGGTATCAAAACCATAGTTTTTAGTGAACTAGGTTGCATTAGTACCTAGACTATAACAGTTACAAAAACTAAACTTTCTTCAAGAACTGTAAACATATGTATGGACCCTGATGATAGAATCATGTCAAACAATATAGTTGTTATCCTCTTTGACTCCGAGGATGAATACTCACCCATGGAATAAGGAAGCTAAGGTGACATTGAGGTGTACTATGGATCGGAGACCCACCCATACCCAAGCAATGACGAGGTAAAGGACCCGTCAGAACAAGAGGAGGGCAACTGTGGCCCTGCAACACAAATTGATCCACCACGTGTTTCATCCTACACCCTATTCAGAAGCCATCCCAATGGACCATTGAGGAAGTTCACCCCTAGGAAAAGGGTGTGACTGGCACAACGGGAGTCTATCTCGGTACCGCCCATCAGCCAAGCCCGCCGCTGTAGCGACAGGCGAACGTAAGACAGTGGGGATGGATGCCTCACACTCTACAAGAGTGGAGAAACGAGGAAGAGATCCCAAGCCAGTTAGGAATACCATATTCTTTTCGAGTACTGACACTTACCCAGGAACCTACGCAACGAACGGTGCCTCTGTTGGTGGCAAGGACCGCAAGACACGACCTTCAATTTCGACAAATCCACTAGGAGGTCAGTGAGATCTCTGCAAGGATTAAGCAGGAGACAATACAAACCACCAATATACCTTGGGCCAACCAGAATACCTAGGCGTCAGCGTCAAATTTGATGAAGGCATCATAATGGCTCCTGGACATGCTAGTTCGGGACCCGAGTCTTAACAGAGGACTTCTATGAAGTCAACGGAACTGAAAGACGATATGAATGATCTAAATAAACTGTTTGAAAATTTTTATGAAGACTACTCTGATAAGACCAAATCTGGTGTTCCTATTTTGGATTCTGAAAGGGTTTCTGAAGAACCTGTGGTAGTCTCTAATCATTCACAACCACTAATTTTTGGAGATAATGGAGAGATTTCATCAATTGATGCAGACATTCCATTTGAGAGTGTACAACAATCTCAAGCTCCAGAGTTATAAGAAACTCCCTTGAATGCTCAAAACTCTGAATTCCCTACTTTAGTTGATATTCCAACAAAATCTGAACCTATCCCCCGTCAACCCTACCTAGACTTGAATCCCAATCATGACCAACTACAACCTTATCCTCATTCTTTCAAATGGACAGGGATCACCCACCTGAAAACATCATTGGCGATCCTTCTGCATCTGTTCAAACCCGGAGAGCTACCATTAATGAATGTCTATTCTCAATTTTTTTGAGTAAGATAGAACCCAAAACGGTGAAAAAAGCTCTTCAGGATGCCGATTGGATAGTAGCGATGCAAGAGGAGCTCAATCAATTTGAGAGGTTGAAAGTCTTGCGATTGGTGGAAAGACCGAAAGACGAATCTAACATTGGCACGAAGTGGATTTTCAAGAACAAGAAGGATGAACATGGTGTCATCATTCACAACAAAGCGAGACTCGTAGCCAAAGGATATAGTCAGCAGGAGGGAATAGATTACGACGAAACATTTGCCCCCGTTGGCCGAATAGAAGCTATTAGGATGTTTTTAGTATTTGTCACGCATAAGAATTGTACGGTTTATCAAATGGATGTAAAACTTGCGTTTTTGAATGGGGAGTTGAAAGATGAAGTATATAAATATCAGCCCGAAGGATTTACAGATCCTTTGAAGCCTGATCATGTATATATTTTAGATAAGTCACTATATGGCCTTAAACAAGTACCACGAGCTTGGTATGATGCGTTATCATTTTATCTATTAAAATGTGGCTTTAACAAAGGTGCAATGGACACTACCCTATTCATTAAACGTCAGGGTCCAGATATCATAGTAATACAAATATATGTAGATGATATAATTTTTGGGTCTACAAATCCTGATTTTGTAAAAAGTTCGTATTCTTAATGTCCTAAATTTTTTTTGAGATGATCATGATGGGTGAAATTAATTTTTTGGAATTTTCATCAATCAGTCAAAATATATACAAGACATGTTGAAGAAATTTAACATGGTCAACAGTACCCTAGTGAAAACAACCATGGCTCCTGATTCTAAATCAAAACTCGATGAGGACATTTCAGGGAAACCTGTTGATGTAACTCATTATCGAGGAATTATTGGGTCATTAATGTACTTAACCGCGAGTAGACCTGATATTATGTTTGCTACATGTGTCTGTGCTAGATATCAGGCAAATCCAAAAGAATCACATTTGGCTGCCGCGAAAAGAATTCTATGATATCTGAAGGGTACTCCGAACTTAGGTTTGTGGTATCCTAGGGAATCAACATTTACATTGACTGTGTTTTCTGATGCTGATCATGCAGGAGATAAAATGGACAGAAAGAGCACACCAGGAGAAGTTCAATTCCTTGGTGATAAACCCGTCTGCTGGTCATCCGAGAAACAGCACTGTGTGTCGCTGTCAACAGTCGAAGCTGAATATGTTGCTGTATCATCATGTTGTTCACAAGTGCTGTGGATGAAGAGCCAACTGCGTGACTACGGGGTTACACCTCATAAGATCCCAATTTATTGTGATTCACAAAGCGCAATTGCTATAGCTTTTAATTCGGTGCAACATTCTAAAACAAAGCACATCGACATTCGATATCATTTTATAAAAGATCATGTAGAAAATGGTAATGTAGAATTATATTTTGTGCCGACTGAATATCAGCTAGCTGATTTGTTTACCAAAGCATTAGATGAAAAACAATTTAATTTTTTGGTATACAAATCGGGTTTGTTGAATCGGTAGATTTAAACATTTAGGTGCTACAAAATATAATTTTAATTTTACAATTTTTACTTGATTTAATTTGTGTGTTAATCTCTTGTGATTTCAATGTTTTAAGTTTTATGAGATTTAACTGAATAGGATTGTCATGTGTAGGGGGAGCAAACTGAAAATTTTATCTGATATGTTATATCTGATAATTTTTTTTTATCTGCTTGATTGCAGGGAGAGCAAGCTTAAAAGACGATATTCATCCGATGGGGAGCAACAATGCAAATTTTAAAGGGGAGCCGAAATGCAAAATTTTATTTTTCTTGAATTAGTTATTTTTTTAGTTCATTTTATTTGATATTTTTGTGTGTTGCTATAATATTTTTTGTTTGTTTTTGTTCATTTTATTTTTTTTATTTTTTATATATTTTTAGTTTAGTTGTTATATTTTTTTAGTTATATTTTTGTTGTTTTTATTTTTTAAGTGTCAGTAATTTTTTTGTTAAATGAGCTTAATTGAGAAAAAGAGAGAATGAGCTTAATTTTTGTTTTAAAAAATGGGTCGGGTATTGTTTGAAATTAGGTATAAAATTGAAATTCAAATTTCAATTTGAACTTTTCGAATTCTAACTACTGTACACCGACTCAAATTTCTCTTTGTCTTCAATCACACAAACCCAGAAACAAGTTTTTGTTTGATTCAAGTATTAACAGAAAATTTGTAAGTAAATGTTTCTTTTGTTTACTGTTTTATGGATTTCATTTTAGTTTCGAGTTTAATGTTATGTTTGATACTGTGTGTTTGTTTGTGTGTGTTGGTGTGTGTAAATCCAAAGCTTGTCATTTGGGTTTTAAATTTGAAATTGAAAATACGTATGTGTGCATAATGTTCATATAAGCTTGAATATCAAATTTTTAAGTCTTATCATACAACATACGCCATTTAATTTGAGTTTTAGGTTCAAAAATTTTCAAGTTTTAACCCTACTGAAAATCTGATTTTTGAGAGTTAAAAAAGTTTCTTCTGAAACAACTTCAGTAAGGGAAAGTGTCCAAAATGATTTCGAGTAGGAAAACTTCAACTTTAGGTCCAAAAATCCTTGGAATGCTTTTTCAAAAAATTTCATAGTGTTATAGGACTTAGAAATACTTTTCTTCTTCAAACTCGATCATGAATTAACCAAGAAAAAGATGTGCATATATCGAGTTTGATTACATTGAATCTTACTGTTTCTTTCGGGCTTCACATGTTTGGGACTTAGAATTTTTAAAATTCTCAAACTCGGTTAAAGTTTCAACCAAGGAAACCTAACTTTCAATCGAGTTTGGCATTGCATCACCCAAGAAAACGCTAAATCTCATTCGAGTATGAAATAAATGGAACTTAGAATCATTTCAGTTTTCCAAACTTGGTCAAAGGGTTATTTGAGAAAAATTCAAGACTTAACGAGTTTGAATACATTCCATCCGAGTAACTTTAAGTGTATTTTGAATTTGATGAAGTTTCATTCAAAAAGTCAGTGAGTCTTTCGAGTTTCATATAGCTTTATCTGAGTTTACTCACATGTCACCCGAGTTTGACATAGCTTCATTCGAGTTTGGTGTAACATCACCCGAGTTTACCATAGTTTGATCGAGTTTGTCCATACTTCACCCGAGACTTTGTGTGTGTCATTCGATTTTAACCATATGTATTTCGAGTTTGAGGTCAAAATTTCAAAAATTTGTCTAAGTGTGGGAAATTTGATTTTTCAGAGAAATTTCACATTTTTTGAGTAAATTTTAAAATTTGTGTTACATTAACATTGGTCAGTTAACGATTGACTTTGGAGTCCTAACAGTGATATTTTAATATTATTGTCTGGAATCCCGATGCTTTAAACAATGTAACACATATTTTTCTAATTTCTTGTTAAATGTTCTATTTCTCTATATGTAGGATTCAATTTGTTTTCCTGGCATATCTAACATGTTTGTTATTTTTACAGGTGACAAATGACATCCCAAACCCCCACCCATAACTCAAGTTCATCAGACTCCCATTCCTCATCGAATCATACTCTTGTTTCCAAACTTATAAAATCAGCCTCAGTAACCAGATCATCACCATCATCCCCCATACCAGACACCAAACTTCTCAAGTCTAAAGATTGCCTAAACCTGCTTGACAACAATCACCGATTTGATCCTAATTCTATCAAAGTAAGCCACCCGGTGATTGTAGAAATTCTCAAAGGTCACCCTCTTTGTTACCTTCTAAAATACGAGCCATCAATTTCTCAGATCTATTTACATCAGTTCTGGCATACAATCAAATTTGTGCCTGATGTCGGTGATCATTATTTCAAAGTCACCATTGACCAATTTAAAGCCAAAGTCAGCCTTGCCAGACTGCGTCACAACCTGTTTCAGCCTTGCAGGACTGCGTCACCATTTTCCTTACTATGCTGATTTTGAGGACTTTGTCTCCGATGAGCAACTTTTTCGAGACCTTATAAGCCTTGGATACTCTAAACCACTGACAAAGTGTTCCATATTCCATCGAAACGGTCTTAACGGGGAATGGTATACTCTGTTCGGCACTTTGAACAGATGTATGACCTCTAAGCATACTGGCATTGACCGAGGAAGCTTGCATTGTCTACGTATTTTCCATGAAGTGGCTTACAATAAACATTATGATTTTGCGCAATGCAATTGGGAGGACCTCAAAGAAGTAGTGCTAGCAAAGACTACTAATCGAGCAAGGAAGTTTGTGCCCCTACAACGTTTCATTCAAATATTGATCAGAGGGATACTGCGAGCAAATGAGAAGATACCAAAGAGGTCACAATCACAGAAGTGTTTGGATTATGTGATGATGAGCTTGCACAGAGTCCAGGACGACCCTAATGCTAATATAATGCCAATCCCTGAGTTTTTCTGGAAATATGCTGATGCAAATGCTGAATCTGTGAGGTTGTATAGAATAGATCACGCTCCTACATAAACTCAAGAACCGATTAATCCTACCTAGGGAGCTATAGGAGAGGAGGTACGTCAACAACAGGTTTACCTACAGGGAAATATTGATGAGTGTGAGGGAGTTGAAGGAGATGTGAGGGGTGGCGAGGCTGATTCCGATTCTGAACGAACATTGTCAAATATACAAGAAGGTGGAAATGAAGGAGAGGATGATGATGATGATGACAGTGATGATAATGTGGATGGAGCTAGAGAAAGAATTGCAACATCTCAATCTGAGCGTATACCAGAAATAGAAGTTGATGAGATGGTGAGTGTGAGTGTGAGGGAAGCCCTTAACATAGAAAGTCGGGAAACCACGACTACAATTAGCTCTCCTATGAGAGTTGACATTGAAGCAACCAATACCCCACTGGCGATTGCACACCCCACTAGCCACTATTCTCCTTCTCAACAAGTAAATGTTTCATTTTTGCACGGGGATATAGCACAACATCTATCCTGGGATCAATTGGATTCCACGGATGATGAAATCAGTATACATCTGC
The DNA here is from genome assembly GCA_020465985.1 of Centrapalus pauciflorus. NCBI lineage: Eukaryota > Viridiplantae > Streptophyta > Magnoliopsida > Asterales > Asteraceae > Centrapalus > Centrapalus pauciflorus. The sequence goes on along the minus strand of JAANYP010001630.1, from coordinate 102 downwards.
CCCAGTGTACATTCATTAAAGCATAAGTCATAGAACCTATAGAGATTAGGACACTCGAGTCGACTTCATGCGTTGAAGTAAGTACAGAAGGACTTCGTGTCC
>JAANYP010001629.1:0-17993 GCA_020465985.1 Centrapalus pauciflorus | reverse complement strand
TATATATATATATATATATATATATCTATATATATATATATATATATATATATATATATATATATATATATATGTATATATATATATATATATATATATATATAAAGAGAGAGAGAGAGAGAGAGAGAGAGAGAGAGAGAGACAACACAAGAGAAAGATACGATCGTTGCAAAATCTAAATTTGGTGTAGAACTATAGAACCAAATTTCAAAATTAAATGATATAAGAATTATTAGTTTTTAAGACAAAAAATTTATACCATGAAAAATAAACATTTATTATGTTTAAAACATGACCCATGATTTTATTGTTTTATAACATCAATATTTTTGAATTATGTGTAATGAAACAATTAAGTTTAAATCAGTGTAATTTGAATGATTGGTAATTCAGTTTATTAATTTCAGATATTATATGAAATTATGGGATTTATATTAAATAAGATGTAAGGTCCCTCCCTATTAGATCTATCAAGGCGTTGTGGCGTCGAATTAATGAAGAATCCTCGTTTAACAAAAACGGATCAAACACGAATACTCACACGGGAAAACGGAGCCAAACACGATGTTAGTTAACAATATATCAACTCTACAACCTGTATCGCTCCTCTGGTCGCTCGCTTTCTCTCTCTCTCTCTCAAAAACTGTCTGATATAAAGATTATTGAAGTGTACAAAATTCTTGAACATAAGTTCATAATATACACGCTAAGTTCGTGTATGGCCCAAGCCCACGAACTTATAAGTTCAAGCCCATGCAGCTAAGTTCGTATGAACTTATCAGCCATAAGTTCATACTTACTAAATCAAGAACTTATCATGCAATCATGAACTTATCATGCAAACATGAACTTAGTACACAATCATGAACTTAAGACATAAACATGAACATATAATCATGAATTTGTATTCATAACGCCCTATCTATTAAAGTTGACTATCAATAACATACTAGACTGCTGTAGTCACACAGGGTGTACTAACAGACTCTCCCTTGTCGATAGCTTCTAATTGTTTTTCATTGATCTACAATTCTAGGCCTGTTCAGATCGCTTCCTGCATGTAGTCCCTGTTCAATGCATACCCTAACCACTTTCTGGTATTTTCTGCCTTCAGATTTCCAACCTTCATGATAGAAGATCGGCTACTCGTGAAGCTTCTGCAGATCGCCCTGAGATAGGTTCACAAGATGCAAAGGATCATATAGTTTCAAAATAATCTTTCTCGTCTTCATCCTCCATAATAGCTTCAGAAGTTTCATTGTCAACGTACCACAAATTTATTTTTCCCAGAACATCCTGTCGCATTGTCTTCAATGGAACCTTGTTTAAGCATCTGACTGGTTTGTAAACCACCTTGGTCCATGCTCTACCAATCTGAGGATCTATTCTCATTTCATCTACCTCTATTTTTCCAACTCTTGGCTTGATCCTTTCAAACTTTCCATATCAACCCTCTCTTCTGATAATTCTTGCGAGTACTTCAGCATAAGGGTCGTCTCCTAAGTTGATCAAGTTCTTCCAAGCTAACTCTTTAACTTCACACTTTGGCAACAAACTGATATCCTTCAGCCTTCTTTTCAGGTATTGCAGCCCATCTCTTCTCTTTAAAACAAAAAGCTGCAGTTCCTTGTCAAAGAACCAGCTAAAAAATGCAACCTGAGAGTTCTCCTACACTTAGAAATTTTATCTTCTTCTTTGTAGACAAGTCTATCTTCTCTTTTTCTCTCTTAAACCACCATTTCTTCTTCTCTTCTCCTGTAAGCTCCTTGTCTGGCATCTAAGATTCTCAAAATCTGATTCAACATTAAGGGTAGATCTCAGCACATCTAGATTTACCAGATTCTGATCTACATTCACATATTGCTCCGTAAAAGGTTGCTTATAGACAAAATTTTCATCAACATTATCATCCTCATCTATGACCACTTCATCATCCGACTTCCAATCAAGAATATTTTCAAAAATAAATTCTCCTTCCTCAAGATCTTCCTGATCTAAGTCATCTTCAAAATCAATCCAAAACTCATCTTCATCTAACCCTGACAGAGCTCCTATCAGGTCTTCTTCAGTTACATCTCCTGTCTCTGTAGCCTTACCTTTTCCCTTGTCCTGGGCTGATGAACTAGACTCCCCCTGAGGTTTAGGAAGCTGAGCAGATTTTTTTGAAAGATCTGCCAGCTCACTTTCTTTATTCGCACTTGGGTCGTCTTCTTCATCGTCCCTTTGAACATGCTTCAAGGCATCCTGTCTACAACTCTCCCCCTGAACTGGACGATCTTTCAAAAGTTGTGCCAGTAGATCCTCAAGGGTGGTAATCTTCTGCTGCTGATCAGCCACCGTTTGATCTGGATGGACATTTTGCTTCTGCAGTTCAATAACCGCATTAGTCAACTTGAGAATCTGCACAGCCTGATTATCAATTTGAGCTTGAAGAGGAAGAAGGATTTGGCTATCAGATGTACTTATCTCTGGTGGAGATGGAACTGATGACGATGGTGCGATTGTGGTGATTACTGGTAGTGGTACTGTTTTAGAGGTAGAGGGCACTTATTGATCTATCCTTTGACGTTTAGCCCTCCGATGCCTCTCCAAACTCTCCACTTCTGGTTCATACTCATCATCATCATCATCATCATCATCCCGAAGCCGCCATGTCTGCTGCTTCCTAGTCTGCGACACAATCACACGAGAACGATAATGACCATAAGATGTTGGTGGATTTATTGCATCCCTAATATCCCTTGACTCATCCGAATCAGTCCCGGATTCATCATCCTCCGTACTATGAGATGGTTCAGCTACCGCAGTAGACTGGTCTGGTTGATAGTTCTCAACCTCGTCAAAGATGTTTCCAGGTGCTTCAGATGGTTGAAAAATATTCTGAATGACCTCTTATGCAATATCAGCTTGAGCTCCAACATGAGCAAAAATATCCTCCAATGCTTCTTGTGGAGGATCTGCTGGAACGACAGGTGGAGGTGCTACTGCTGCTAGAGCTGGTACAGCCTGATGCTGGGCAGGTTGCACCACTTGCAGGTGCTGCTGCTACAGGGGCCGCTGTTGGACCTTGTTGCACATCATCCAGCCATCCATCTCCTGCTGGTGCAACATAGTCAGCGTTGAGCAAAGCTCCAAACAGTGGAGTAGGCTGTGGACGCTCATTCTCGGGCCGTCTCTGGCTGTTGCCTAGACAATCAGCATGGATTCGTTTGTCTATGCCTGAAACTACAACAACCTCCGGTGATGGTGGCAAATTGGGCAGACAGTGAAAAATAGTCATCATCATAAAGCGTTGATACATCAGGAATCGCTCGCGAGTTGGAGCTGTTATCTGATGTATAAATTCTGCAAAAAAGAAGCCAGAGAAGCTGTATGGCTTGTTGTATACAAGTGAGATCATCCCAGATTGTAGCTTGGATGCTATCACATCAAAACCTACCTTCTTCGGGGCTAGATAGACGAGAAGAACGTGCATCAAATAAAGTCATTGCCCTATCAGTCCACTTTTCATGTACGGGGCTTTGGACAGATCAAGCGAGTACCCCATCCGTTGGAAAGCCCCTTGGCGTAGTTGAGCTAAGTAGTCTGTAGGACCATTTTTCTGAGATTCAGCGCCCAGGACCAGAATTGTCCTTAAGTCTGCTGCCGAGAAAGCAATCGGCTGCTCATTCACTGTTGCCCTGACTACGGGGGGTGACAAGAGTTGTCTAAATGCACTGTGTTCCAAAATTGACGAATGTACTGAATCATCAATGTTGGATTATGCGTGAAGGCATGTGCTACTCGGGATCTGGTCAGAAAGGCCAGAATGTCCCTGTATGGCCCTGCTTCTGGTGCCTGCATATCTATGCTGACCACCATGTTGTGTTTGTTTAGAAACGCTCGCTCTGCCATTCCTGCACACACAACAAAAATTTAGAATATGAAAAATTGAATTTTCAAAAACAAATAAGTTCTCACGAAGTTAAGGAAGTTCGTACGAACTTAGATCCTAACGAACTTAAATTAGAAATTTCAAATAAGTTCGCACGAACTTGTTCTTAAGAAACAAGTTCGTGGTCGGCTTTTTGATTTTGAAACTCCAAAATTTAACCCTTTTTAGACTTAATCAACACATGAAACTAGTCCTAATAGGTTCTATTCGGGTTTAGGATGGTTCAATTGTAAGGTTTATATCCTAAAAGATTCAAAACCTAGAGTTATTAACCCCTTTTGATTTGGACACCAAAACCCAAATTAACCTTTAAAAATTTAGAATAGTTTTCAACTTTTTCAACTTCTCGTGGAACACCTCACTTTGAGCAACTGATTATCACATGTCTATTGTTTTTTCAACTGGAATAAATCCAAGTATTTGACCTCATTCCTACCTACTTAATATTTACCGAATAAACTAAAATAAAATGAAAATTAAAGATAAAAATATAGTACAAGAAATGAAAATTAAAGACTAAATAACACAAAGTAAATATTTTTGTGAGAGAGTCATAGAAGATACAATAAGATAGCTTTGCCAACGCACTTTTGGTGTTGCACTTTCACACTTTGGAATTTTAACATCCCTTTATTTTTTGTTATAACATACACACCGTGTTGATTATTAGTATTGTTGTCCACTTAAACACGCAACACTAGAGCTTTTCTTTGGCCTTTTTATTTATCAAGAAATTACCTTACGTGTCCCATGCTTAGACATATTGTAGGTCCCAAAAGGTTTCCCTGGTATGTTGCTCTAAGCTGTAGAGGGGGAGGGGGGGGGTGAATACAACTATTTAAAGTTCAACACACTTTTCTCAATGTTTGTGTATATTATCAACAAGTGTTAATTACAAACAAGCTTGAACTGCGAAATGGTTCAAGCTGAGATGACAGATACAACAGATGTTTAACTAATATAAGACACACTCAGAGTTAGTACAATGAATGTAAGGTCACCTACCTACGGATCTGATCTTGACGCGACACCTTCCAACGAGTGCGGAATCCTCGTTAGGGGTTTAACGGATCGATCACACACACGGAAACCTGGAGACGAACACAATGATAGACATTACTACGAACGACCTGAAACGTGTATTTCTCTGAAATGACTCTCTGAAATCTCATAAGTTCGTACATGCACTATACAAGCTCTGAACGCTAATTTCTGCAAACGTCTCTTTACCGGGATGATCTGTTCTCTCTCAAGTTCGACAGAACCTCTGAGCCGTAAAAGAATGCTGAATTCACAATGATAAGTTAAATATATAGCCGATAAGTTCGTGTAGACGTTCCTCCACGAACTTATTCTCATAAGTTCGTGTAGACGCTCCTCTTGAACTTATCTTTGAACATGTTCTTGAACTTATCTTTGAACTTGTTCTTGAACTTATCTTTGAACTTATTCTAGAACTTATCTTTGGACTTGTTCTTGAACTTATATTTGAACTTATTCTAGAACTTATCTTTGAACTTGTTCTAGAACTTATTTTTGAACATATTCTAGAACTTATCTTTGAACTTAATCTAGAAGTTATTCTAGAAGTTATTCTAGAACTTATACTAGAACTTAATATGATAGTTTAGAACTTAACATGCAAATGTAAATATCATACACAATCATGATATCAATAACAAAACTAGACTGCTGTCGTCACACCGGATGTACCAACAGACTCCCCATTGATGATAGCTTCTAGTTGTTGTTCATTGATCGTAATAGACTATTAGATTTAGAGAATATGAATACCGAAACTAGATAGCTATTGTCACATCATGTGTATCAACAGACTCCCCCTTGATGATAGCTTCTAGTTGTTATTCATTACTCTATATAACTAGGCTTATTAAGTTACTACCTGCATGGAGTCCCTGCTCAACACACACTTTGACAATTTTATGATATTTCCTGCCTTAAGATTTCAAATTCTCATCAAAAGAAATTCCCTAGTCATGAAGTCTGTGCGGGTCATCTTTAGATAGATTGACAAGGAGCAAGGTATCGTAGACTCTCAAAATCACCTTTTCTTCTTTGTTATCCCTGACTGCCTCTCCAGTTTCGCTGTCCTTACTGGTTTGTAGACTAACTTAGTTCATGTCCTACTTGTCAGAGGATTTATTCATATTTGAACCACAACTCTTCTACCAACTCTTAGATTAACCTTTCAAATCTTCCAGAACGACCCTCCCTTCTGATAGTTTTTGCAAACAACTCAACATAAGAATCGTCTTCCTAGATTTATAAGGTCCTTCCAAACTAAATCAATCACTTCACACTTCAGAATCTGATTCATCATTTAGTGTAGATTTCGGCATCTCTAGATCTATCACATTCTGATCTTCATTCATAACACCTTCATCGAGTGACTTCCAATCAGGTATATCTTTAAGAGTAAACGCTCATTACTCAAGATCCTCCTGTTCTAAGTCATCTTCGAAGTCGAACCTCATTTCTTCTTAATCCAACCCTGACAATCCTCCGATCAGACCTTACCTTCAGTTACTTCGGTCGACTCTGAATCCTTGTCTTTTCCCTTGTCAGCGGCTATGAATACTGACTCCCCCTGAGGATCAACAAGCTGAGCAAGTTATTGTTTTGAAAGATCTGCCTGCTCACTGTTCGAGCCATATTCTTTGGCCATCTTCTTTGACTTCTCTACAGTTTCTCCCCCTGAGATGGATGATCTTTCAACAACTCCTCCAGTACAGCCTCCAGATTTGCAATCTGCTGCTGATCAGTCTCTGTCTGATCCAATTCGGCATTAAGATGTTGAAGTTCACGAATCGCCTTTGTCAGCTGAAGAATATGTACTTCTGTTAAAACTCCAATTCTAACACTGTATAGACTTAATCAACACTTGAAACAAGTCATAATATGTTAGCCGGACATTAAAATCCATTATTCAATGATAAAAGTGCAATGAAACTCTCTTTACGTACATTCTTTGATGGTTTAGAAGGTAAACCAAACACTAGAATTAAGTTCGAGAGAAACAGTCGTTATCTTTGTTAAATAGTCACAAAATCGTAAGTTTTGAAAATCATTGAACAATTTTCAACTTTTTCAACTTATCCCAGAACCCTTCACTTTTAGCAACTGATTATCACTCAAAATTTGTTTTTCCAACTAGAAATGCATCCTAGTAACTTTGACCTTATTCCTATTTATTAAAATCAAGATTATCTTAGCTAGAATAAATTAAAATAAAAATAAAATAGAATAGAATGAAATAAATTTAAATTAATTTAAAAATAATTTAAAGATAAAAATACACTAACAAAATATTTTTGCGAGATAGTCAAAGAAGGTTCAATCAGATAGCGGTGTCAAAACACACTTTCAGTATTTCACTTTCACACTTCAGGAATTTTTTATTCCTTTGATTGTTTGTTTTGATATACACTTCAAGGTGATTGTTGGTATGTTTTTCCTTTTAAACATTCAACACTTTGGAAATTCTTTTGGCCATTTTATTTATCTAAAAACTACCTTACGTGTCCCATACTTAGACATACTTCTATGATCAAGGCAGACACACAATGATTATGACTTTTTGGTATTTGCAAATTTTATTTAAAAGGCAAACGGCGGACACAGTTCTGTATTTACATGATCTGGACAGCTTTGATAAACTAACAAGTTACAACTAATGTAACAGTGTAACAGAGACATGGGCTGATTTTGTAAATCACTTATGAGGTTTGATTGAGGCTTTAAAAAGCCTTTAAATCTTCCCTAAGTGTATCAATCAGGTTTGATTAGAAATCTCCCTGTATGATAATAAACAGGTTTGATTGAGGCATTTTTTTGCCTAACAAGGTTAATGGGTTTAATATTTAGTATTGGATTTATTGGGGCTTATTTTGGAAATATGATTGGATGTTGTTGATTTATTAATTTAATGTATTAATTATTTATTTACTTATTTAGGCAATCAATTTTTTAAGGTATGAAAATTCTTTAAAAAAAAGTTGCACACACATGAATTTTGAATGTTATAAGTTGCACACATAAAAATTCACCAGTTGCACATATAAAATTTTTAAAATTTTTCACTATGAGACGAGGTTATTTGGGAGGGGGCCCGTTGCACGGGCTACCCCCCATTTCAACCTAAGTCCGCCCCTGTATCAAAGCTCCATAAATCATCGTCAAATTAGCCTATATAGTCTGTTGCTGAAAAATGCTATTAACAGCTAATATCACTCTATATTATATATACAGCCCAAACCAATAGAGGTTACAACAATGTCTGTTGCTTAAAAAGAGCATATTTCAAGAAAGGGTGAAAATCAATTTCAAATGTTAATCAACTCTATGATCGCAACTCTTTCAGATGAGATGCGAAAGAGATCCATGACTCACTTAAATAATCGAATGAGATGAGATATAACGAGAGAGAAAGAGAGGGAGTACCTATTGAAGGGGCGACATCCGCAACAAAAGTTGGCATCAGCAAAAAGGGTCATCGACAGCGATGTCGGAAGGCAGAGTTGTAGGAGGTAGGCTTCGAGAGAGAATAGTCGATGCAAAGATTGTGTGTGTGTTTCGGTAGAGATAAACCTCGTGGATGCAGAGATTTTGTGAGTTTTCATAAAGGCCTCGGAGAAGGAGAGTTTTCTTGGTAAGGGACCACTCTTTGGGGAATAGTTTTCTTGGGGGCTGCAACACAGATTTACAGGTTTATAATTTCACGTTCAAATATCAATAAATTAGTTGCAATAGAATCTTGTATCCTATGTAATGAGAAGTTGTACGTCTTAAAATTAAGATTGTGCATTGGTTGATGGTACATTATGCATAAAAACTTGTTTTCAAGACCAATCAACTAAATGCATTATATAGTAGTGTGTATATATGCATACATACATACATACATACATACATACATACATACATATATATATATATATATATATATATATATATATATATATATATATATATATATATATATATATATATATATATATATATATATATATATATATATATATATATATATATATATATATATATTATATATGTATATATATACATATATATATGTATATATATATATATATATATATATATATATATATATATGTATATATATATATATATATATATATATATATATATATATATATATATATATATATATATATATATATATATATATATATATATATATATATATATAAAGAGAGAGAGAGAGAGAGAGAGAGAGAGAGAGAGAGACAACACAAGAGAAAGATACGATCGTTGCAAAATCTAAATTTGGTGTAGAACTATAGAACCAAATTTCAAAATTAAATGATATAAGAATTATTAGTTTTTAAGACAAAAAATTTATACCATGAAAAATAAACATTTATTATGTTTAAAACATGACCCATGATTTTATTGTTTTATAACATCAATATTTTTGAATTATGTGTAATGAAACAATTAAGTTTAAATCAGTGTAATTTGAATGATTGGTAATTCAGTTTATTAATTTCAGATATTATATGAAATTATGGGATTTATATTAAATAAGATGTAAGGTCCCTCCCTATTAGATCTATCAAGGCGTTGTGGCGTCGAATTAATGAAGAATCCTCGTTTAACAAAAACGGATCAAACACGAATACTCACACGGGAAAACGGAGCCAAACACGATGTTAGTTAACAATATATCAACTCTACAACCTGTATCGCTCCTCTGGTCGCTCGCTTTCTCTCTCTCTCTCTCAAAAACTGTCTGATATAAAGATTATTGAAGTGTACAAAATTCTTGAACATAAGTTCATAATATACACGCTAAGTTCGTGTATGGCCCAAGCCCACGAACTTATAAGTTCAAGCCCATGCAGCTAAGTTCGTATGAACTTATCAGCCATAAGTTCATACTTACTAAATCAAGAACTTATCATGCAATCATGAACTTATCATGCAAACATGAACTTAGTACACAATCATGAACTTAAGACATAAACATGAACATATAATCATGAATTTGTATTCATAACGCCCTATCTATTAAAGTTGACTATCAATAACATACTAGACTGCTGTAGTCACACAGGGTGTACTAACAGACTCTCCCTTGTCGATAGCTTCTAATTGTTTTTCATTGATCTACAATTCTAGGCCTGTTCAGATCGCTTCCTGCATGTAGTCCCTGTTCAATGCATACCCTAACCACTTTCTGGTATTTTCTGCCTTCAGATTTCCAACCTTCATGATAGAAGATCGGCTACTCGTGAAGCTTCTGCAGATCGCCCTGAGATAGGTTCACAAGATGCAAAGGATCATATAGTTTCAAAATAATCTTTCTCGTCTTCATCCTCCATAATAGCTTCAGAAGTTTCATTGTCAACGTACCACAAATTTATTTTTCCCAGAACATCCTGTCGCATTGTCTTCAATGGAACCTTGTTTAAGCATCTGACTGGTTTGTAAACCACCTTGGTCCATGCTCTACCAATCTGAGGATCTATTCTCATTTCATCTACCTCTATTTTTCCAACTCTTGGCTTGATCCTTTCAAACTTTCCATATCAACCCTCTCTTCTGATAATTCTTGCGAGTACTTCAGCATAAGGGTCGTCTCCTAAGTTGATCAAGTTCTTCCAAGCTAACTCTTTAACTTCACACTTTGGCAACAAACTGATATCCTTCAGCCTTCTTTTCAGGTATTGCAGCCCATCTCTTCTCTTTAAAACAAAAAGCTGCAGTTCCTTGTCAAAGAACCAGCTAAAAAATGCAACCTGAGAGTTCTCCTACACTTAGAAATTTTATCTTCTTCTTTGTAGACAAGTCTATCTTCTCTTTTTCTCTCTTAAACCACCATTTCTTCTTCTCTTCTCCTGTAAGCTCCTTGTCTGGCATCTAAGATTCTCAAAATCTGATTCAACATTAAGGGTAGATCTCAGCACATCTAGATTTACCAGATTCTGATCTACATTCACATATTGCTCCGTAAAAGGTTGCTTATAGACAAAATTTTCATCAACATTATCATCCTCATCTATGACCACTTCATCATCCGACTTCCAATCAAGAATATTTTCAAAAATAAATTCTCCTTCCTCAAGATCTTCCTGATCTAAGTCATCTTCAAAATCAATCCAAAACTCATCTTCATCTAACCCTGACAGAGCTCCTATCAGGTCTTCTTCAGTTACATCTCCTGTCTCTGTAGCCTTACCTTTTCCCTTGTCCTGGGCTGATGAACTAGACTCCCCCTGAGGTTTAGGAAGCTGAGCAGATTTTTTTGAAAGATCTGCCAGCTCACTTTCTTTATTCGCACTTGGGTCGTCTTCTTCATCGTCCCTTTGAACATGCTTCAAGGCATCCTGTCTACAACTCTCCCCCTGAACTGGACGATCTTTCAAAAGTTGTGCCAGTAGATCCTCAAGGGTGGTAATCTTCTGCTGCTGATCAGCCACCGTTTGATCTGGATGGACATTTTGCTTCTGCAGTTCAATAACCGCATTAGTCAACTTGAGAATCTGCACAGCCTGATTATCAATTTGAGCTTGAAGAGGAAGAAGGATTTGGCTATCAGATGTACTTATCTCTGGTGGAGATGGAACTGATGACGATGGTGCGATTGTGGTGATTACTGGTAGTGGTACTGTTTTAGAGGTAGAGGGCACTTATTGATCTATCCTTTGACGTTTAGCCCTCCGATGCCTCTCCAAACTCTCCACTTCTGGTTCATACTCATCATCATCATCATCATCATCATCCCGAAGCCGCCATGTCTGCTGCTTCCTAGTCTGCGACACAATCACACGAGAACGATAATGACCATAAGATGTTGGTGGATTTATTGCATCCCTAATATCCCTTGACTCATCCGAATCAGTCCCGGATTCATCATCCTCCGTACTATGAGATGGTTCAGCTACCGCAGTAGACTGGTCTGGTTGATAGTTCTCAACCTCGTCAAAGATGTTTCCAGGTGCTTCAGATGGTTGAAAAATATTCTGAATGACCTCTTATGCAATATCAGCTTGAGCTCCAACATGAGCAAAAATATCCTCCAATGCTTCTTGTGGAGGATCTGCTGGAACGACAGGTGGAGGTGCTACTGCTGCTAGAGCTGGTACAGCCTGATGCTGGGCAGGTTGCACCACTTGCAGGTGCTGCTGCTACAGGGGCCGCTGTTGGACCTTGTTGCACATCATCCAGCCATCCATCTCCTGCTGGTGCAACATAGTCAGCGTTGAGCAAAGCTCCAAACAGTGGAGTAGGCTGTGGACGCTCATTCTCGGGCCGTCTCTGGCTGTTGCCTAGACAATCAGCATGGATTCGTTTGTCTATGCCTGAAACTACAACAACCTCCGGTGATGGTGGCAAATTGGGCAGACAGTGAAAAATAGTCATCATCATAAAGCGTTGATACATCAGGAATCGCTCGCGAGTTGGAGCTGTTATCTGATGTATAAATTCTGCAAAAAAGAAGCCAGAGAAGCTGTATGGCTTGTTGTATACAAGTGAGATCATCCCAGATTGTAGCTTGGATGCTATCACATCAAAACCTACCTTCTTCGGGGCTAGATAGACGAGAAGAACGTGCATCAAATAAAGTCATTGCCCTATCAGTCCACTTTTCATGTACGGGGCTTTGGACAGATCAAGCGAGTACCCCATCCGTTGGAAAGCCCCTTGGCGTAGTTGAGCTAAGTAGTCTGTAGGACCATTTTTCTGAGATTCAGCGCCCAGGACCAGAATTGTCCTTAAGTCTGCTGCCGAGAAAGCAATCGGCTGCTCATTCACTGTTGCCCTGACTACGGGGGGTGACAAGAGTTGTCTAAATGCACTGTGTTCCAAAATTGACGAATGTACTGAATCATCAATGTTGGATTATGCGTGAAGGCATGTGCTACTCGGGATCTGGTCAGAAAGGCCAGAATGTCCCTGTATGGCCCTGCTTCTGGTGCCTGCATATCTATGCTGACCACCATGTTGTGTTTGTTTAGAAACGCTCGCTCTGCCATTCCTGCACACACAACAAAAATTTAGAATATGAAAAATTGAATTTTCAAAAACAAATAAGTTCTCACGAAGTTAAGGAAGTTCGTACGAACTTAGATCCTAACGAACTTAAATTAGAAATTTCAAATAAGTTCGCACGAACTTGTTCTTAAGAAACAAGTTCGTGGTCGGCTTTTTGATTTTGAAACTCCAAAATTTAACCCTTTTTAGACTTAATCAACACATGAAACTAGTCCTAATAGGTTCTATTCGGGTTTAGGATGGTTCAATTGTAAGGTTTATATCCTAAAAGATTCAAAACCTAGAGTTATTAACCCCTTTTGATTTGGACACCAAAACCCAAATTAACCTTTAAAAATTTAGAATAGTTTTCAACTTTTTCAACTTCTCGTGGAACACCTCACTTTGAGCAACTGATTATCACATGTCTATTGTTTTTTCAACTGGAATAAATCCAAGTATTTGACCTCATTCCTACCTACTTAATATTTACCGAATAAACTAAAATAAAATGAAAATTAAAGATAAAAATATAGTACAAGAAATGAAAATTAAAGACTAAATAACACAAAGTAAATATTTTTGTGAGAGAGTCATAGAAGATACAATAAGATAGCTTTGCCAACGCACTTTTGGTGTTGCACTTTCACACTTTGGAATTTTAACATCCCTTTATTTTTTGTTATAACATACACACCGTGTTGATTATTAGTATTGTTGTCCACTTAAACACGCAACACTAGAGCTTTTCTTTGGCCTTTTTATTTATCAAGAAATTACCTTACGTGTCCCATGCTTAGACATATTGTAGGTCCCAAAAGGTTTCCCTGGTATGTTGCTCTAAGCTGTAGAGGGGGAGGGGGGGGGGGTGAATACAACTATTTAAAGTTCAACACACTTTTCTCAATGTTTGTGTATATTATCAACAAGTGTTAATTACAAACAAGCTTGAACTGCGAAATGGTTCAAGCTGAGATGACAGATACAACAGATGTTTAACTAATATAAGACACACTCAGAGTTAGTACAATGAATGTAAGGTCACCTACCTACGGATCTGATCTTGACGCGACACCTTCCAACGAGTGCGGAATCCTCGTTAGGGGTTTAACGGATCGATCACACACACGGAAACCTGGAGACGAACACAATGATAGACATTACTACGAACGACCTGAAACGTGTATTTCTCTGAAATGACTCTCTGAAATCTCATAAGTTCGTACATGCACTATACAAGCTCTGAACGCTAATTTCTGCAAACGTCTCTTTACCGGGATGATCTGTTCTCTCTCAAGTTCGACAGAACCTCTGAGCCGTAAAAGAATGCTGAATTCACAATGATAAGTTAAATATATAGCCGATAAGTTCGTGTAGACGTTCCTCCACGAACTTATTCTCATAAGTTCGTGTAGACGCTCCTCTTGAACTTATCTTTGAACATGTTCTTGAACTTATCTTTGAACTTGTTCTTGAACTTATCTTTGAACTTATTCTAGAACTTATCTTTGGACTTGTTCTTGAACTTATATTTGAACTTATTCTAGAACTTATCTTTGAACTTGTTCTAGAACTTATTTTTGAACATATTCTAGAACTTATCTTTGAACTTAATCTAGAAGTTATTCTAGAAGTTATTCTAGAACTTATACTAGAACTTAATATGATAGTTTAGAACTTAACATGCAAATGTAAATATCATACACAATCATGATATCAATAACAAAACTAGACTGCTGTCGTCACACCGGATGTACCAACAGACTCCCCATTGATGATAGCTTCTAGTTGTTGTTCATTGATCGTAATAGACTATTAGATTTAGAGAATATGAATACCGAAACTAGATAGCTATTGTCACATCATGTGTATCAACAGACTCCCCCTTGATGATAGCTTCTAGTTGTTATTCATTACTCTATATAACTAGGCTTATTAAGTTACTACCTGCATGGAGTCCCTGCTCAACACACACTTTGACAATTTTATGATATTTCCTGCCTTAAGATTTCAAATTCTCATCAAAAGAAATTCCCTAGTCATGAAGTCTGTGCGGGTCATCTTTAGATAGATTGACAAGGAGCAAGGTATCGTAGACTCTCAAAATCACCTTTTCTTCTTTGTTATCCCTGACTGCCTCTCCAGTTTCGCTGTCCTTACTGGTTTGTAGACTAACTTAGTTCATGTCCTACTTGTCAGAGGATTTATTCATATTTGAACCACAACTCTTCTACCAACTCTTAGATTAACCTTTCAAATCTTCCAGAACGACCCTCCCTTCTGATAGTTTTTGCAAACAACTCAACATAAGAATCGTCTTCCTAGATTTATAAGGTCCTTCCAAACTAAATCAATCACTTCACACTTCAGAATCTGATTCATCATTTAGTGTAGATTTCGGCATCTCTAGATCTATCACATTCTGATCTTCATTCATAACACCTTCATCGAGTGACTTCCAATCAGGTATATCTTTAAGAGTAAACGCTCATTACTCAAGATCCTCCTGTTCTAAGTCATCTTCGAAGTCGAACCTCATTTCTTCTTAATCCAACCCTGACAATCCTCCGATCAGACCTTACCTTCAGTTACTTCGGTCGACTCTGAATCCTTGTCTTTTCCCTTGTCAGCGGCTATGAATACTGACTCCCCCTGAGGATCAACAAGCTGAGCAAGTTATTGTTTTGAAAGATCTGCCTGCTCACTGTTCGGGCCATATTCTTTGGCCATCTTCTTTGACTTCTCTACAGTTTCTCCCCCTGAGATGGATGATCTTTCAACAACTCCTCCAGTACAGCCTCCAGATTTGCAATCTGCTGCTGATCAGTCTCTGTCTGATCCAACTCGGCATTAAGATGTTGAAGTTCACGAATCGCCTTTGTCAGCTGAAGAATATGTACTTCTGTTAAAACTCCAATTCTAACACTGTATAGACTTAATCAACACATGAAACAAGTCATAATATGTTAGCCGGACATTAAAATCCATTATTCAATGATAAAAGTGCAATGAAACTCTCCTTACGTACATTCTTTGATGGTTTAGAAGGTAAACCAAACACTAGAATTAAGTTCGAGAGAAACAGTCGTTATCTTTGTTAAATAGTCACAAAATCGTAAGTTTTGAAAAACATTGAACAATTTTCAACTTTTTCAACTTATCCCGGAACCCTTCACTTTTAGCAACTGATTATCACTCAAATTTTGTTTTTCCAACTAGAAATGCATCCTAGTAACTTTGACCTTATTCCTATTTATTAAAATCAAGATTATCTAAGCTAGAATAAATTAAAATAAAAATAAAATAGAATAGAATGAAATAAATTTAAATTAATTTAAAAATAATTTAAAGATAAAAATACACTAACAGAATATTTTTGCGAGATAGTCAAAGAAGGTTCAATCAGATAGCGGTGTCAAAACACACTTTCAGTATTTCACTTTCACACTTCAGGAATTTTTTATTCCTTTGATTGTTTGTTTTGATATACACTTCAAGGTGATTGTTGGTATGTTTTTCCTTTTAAACATTCAACACTTTGGAAATTCTTTTGGCCATTTTATTTATCTAAAAACTACCTTACGTGTCCCATACTTAGACATACTTCTATGATCAAGGCAGACACACAATGATTATGACTTTTTGGTATTTGCAAATTTTATTTAAAAGGCAAACGGCGGACACAGTTCTGTATTTACATGATCTGGACAGCTTTGATAAACTAACAAGTTACAACTAATGTAACAGTGTAACAGAGACATGGGCTGATTTTGCAAATCACTTATGAGGTTTGATTGAGGCTTTAAAAAGCCTTTAAATCTTCCCTAAGTGTATCAATCAGGTTTGATTAGAAATCTCCCTGTATGATAATAAACAGGTTTGATTGAGGCATTTTTTTGCCTAACAAGGTTAATAGGTTTAATATTTAGTATTGGATTTATTGGGGCTTATTTTGGAAATATGATTGGATGTTGTTGATTTATTAATTTAATGTATTAATTATTTATTTACTTATTTAGGCAATCAATTTTTTAAGGTATGAAAATTCTTTAAAAAAAGTTGCACACACATGAATTTTGAATGTTATAAGTTGCACACATAAAAATTCACCGGTTGCACATATAAAATTTTTAAAATTTTTCACTATGAGAGGAGGTTATTTGGGAGGGGGCCCGTTGCATGGGCTACCCCCCATTTCAACCTAAGTCCGCCCCTGTATCAAAGCTCCATAAATCATCGTCAAATTAGCCTATATAGTCTGTTGCTGAAAAATGCTATTAACAGCTAATATCACTCTATATTTTATATACAGCCCAAACCAATAGAGGTTACAACAATGTCTGTTGCTTAAAAAGAGCATATTTCAAGAAAGGGTGAAAATCAATTTCAAATGTTAATCAACTCTATGATCACAACTCTTTCAGATGAGATGCGAAAGAGATCCATGACTCACTTAAATAATCGAATGAGATGAGATATAACGAGAGAGAAAGAGAGGGAGTACCTATTGAAGGGGCGACATCCGCAACAAAAGTTGGCATCAGCAAAAAGGGTCATCGACAGCGATGTCGGAAGGCAGAGTTGTAGGAGGTAGGCTTCGAGAGAGAATAGTCGATGCAAAGATTGTGTGTGTGTTTCGGTAGAGATAAACCTCGTGGATGCAGAGATTTTGTGTGTTTTCATAGAGGCCTCGGAGAAGGAGAGTTTTCTTGGTAAGGGACCACTCTTTGGGGAATAGTTTTCTTGGGGGCTGCAACACAGATTTACAGGTTTATAATTTCACATTCAAATATCAATAAATTAGTTGCAATAGAATCTTGTATCCTATGTAATGAGAAGTTGTACGTCTTAAAATTAAGATTGTGCATTGGTTGATGGTACATTATGCATAAAAACTTGTTTTCAAGACCAATCAACTAAATGCATTATATAGTAGTGTGTATATATGCATACATACATACATACATACATACATACATACATACATATATATATATATATATATATATATATATATGTATGTATATATATATATGTGTAT
>JAANYP010001628.1:0-13136 GCA_020465985.1 Centrapalus pauciflorus | reverse complement strand
ACGGAGGTCGTTATTCGGTTGGACCATCTCGACAGATGAGTGGATCGTCGAAACCTCGGAGTTTAACAAACGAAAGACGAACGGTTGACATCGGAGCCGGTAAATTAAATTTAAATGACAAAAAAAATAAATAAGGAGATGATGAACATCGATCCATTTCCAAAAAAGAGGTGCAACACGAGGACTTCCCAGGGGGTCACCATCCTAAGTAAACTACTCTCGCCAAGCACGCTTAACTTCGGAGTTCTAGAATGGGATCCGGTGCATTAGTAACTGGTATGAATCGCACGCCGAATTCCTGTCGCCTGGAAATAGAACTTTATTGTGTGAGTTTAACGGAGGTCGTTATTCGGTGGACCATCTCGACAGATGAGTCGATCGTAGAATCTCGGAGTTTTAGCAAACCGAAAGCGAACGGTTGACATCGGAGCTGTAAATTAATTTAAATGACAAAAATAAATAAGGAGTGATGCAACATCGATCCATATCCAAAAAAGGGGTGCAACACGAGGACTTCCCCAGGGGGTCACCCATCCTAGTACTAACTCTCGCCCAAGCGCTTAACTTCGGGAGTCTGATGGGATCCGGTGCATTAGTGCTGGTATGATCGCACCCGAATTCTTGTCGCCGAAATAGAACTTTATGTGTGAGTTAACGGAGGTCGTTATTCGGTTGGACCATCTCGACAGATGAGTCGATCGTCGAAACCTCGGAGTTTAACAAACGAAAGACAAACGGTTGACATCGGAGCCGGTAAATTAAATTTAAATGACAAAAAAAAATAAATAAGGAGATGATGAACATCGATCCATTTCCAAAAAAGGGGTGCAACAGAAGGACTTCCCAGGGGGTCACCCATCCTAGTACTACTCTCGCCCAAGCACGCTTAAATTCGGAGATCTGATGGGATCCGGTGGATTAGTGCTGGTATGATCGCACCCGAATTCCTATCGCCGAAAAAGAACTTTATGTGAGAGTTAACGGAGGTCGTTATTCGGTTGGACCATCTCGACAGATGAGTCGATCGTCGAAACCTCGGAGTTTAACAAACGAAAGACGAACCGTTGACATCGGAGCCGGTAAATTAAATTTAAATGACAAAAAAAATAAATAAGGAGATGATGAACATCGATCCATATCCAAAAAAGGGTGCAACACGAGGACTTCCCAGGGGGTCACACATCCTAGTACTACTCTCGCCCAAGCACGCTTAATTTCGGAGTTCTGATGGGATCCGGTGCATTAGTGCTGGTTGATCGCACCCCGAATCCTGTGCCGAAATAGAACTTTATGTGTGAGTTTAACCGGAGGTCGTTATTCGGTTTGGACCATCTCGACAGAATGAGTCGAGTCGTCGAAACCCTCGGAGTTTACAAACGAAAGACGAACGTTGACATCGAGCCGGTAAATTAAATTTAAATGACAAAAAAATAAATAAGGAGATGATGAACATCGATCCATATCCAAAAAAGGGTGCAACACGAGGACTTCCCAGGGGGTCACCCATCCTAGTACTACTCTCGCCCAAGCACGCTTAAATTCGGAGTTCTGATGGGATCCGGTGCATTAGTGCTGGTATGATCGCACCCGAATTTCTGTCGCCGAAATAGAACTTTATGTGTGAGTTAACGGAGGTCGTTATTTGGTTGGACCATCTCGACAGATGAGTCGATCGTCGAAACCTCGGAGTTTAACAAACGAAAGACGAACGGTTGACATCGGAGCCGGTAATTTAATTTAAATGACAAAAAAATAAATAAGGAGATGATGAACATCGATCCATATCCAAAAAAGGGTGCAACACGAGGACTTCCCAGGGGGTCACCCATCCTAGTACTACTCTCGCCCAAGCACGCTTAACTTCGGAGTTCTGATGGGATCCGGTGCATTAGTGCTGGTATGATCGCACCCGAATTCTTGTCGCCGAAATAGAACTTTATGTGTGAGTTAACGGAGGTCGTTATTCGGTTGGACCATCTCGACAGATGAGTCGATCGTCGAAACCTCGGAGTTTAACAAACGAAAGACGAACGGTTGACATCGGAGCCTGTAAATTAAATTTAAATGACAAAAAATAAATAAGGAGATGATGAACATCGATCCATATCCAAAAAAGGGGTGCAACACGAGGACTTCCCAAGGGGTCACCCATCCTAGTACTACTCTCGCCCAAGCACGCTTAACTTCGGAGTTCTGATGGGATCCGGTGCATTAGTGCTGGTATGATCGCACCCGAATTCCTGTCGCCGAAATAGAATTTTATGTGTGAGTTAACGGAGGTCGTTATTCGGTTGGACCATCTCGACAGATGAGTCGATCGTCGAAACTCGGAGTTTAACAAACGAAAGACGAACGGTTGACATCGGAGCCGGTAAATTAAATTTAAATGACAAAAAAATAAATAAGGAGATGATGAACATCGATCCATATCCAAAAAAGGGGTGCAACACGAGGACTTCCCAGGGGGTCACCCATCCAGGTACTACTCTCGCCCAAGCACGCTTAACTTCGGAGTTCTGATGGGATCCGGTGGATTAGTGCTGTATGATCCGCACCCGAATTCCATCGCCGGAAATAGAACTTTATGTGAGAGTTTAACGGAGGGTCGTTATTCGGTTGGCACCATCTCGACAGATGAGTCGAATCGTCGAAACTCGGAGTTTAACAAACGAAAGACGAACGGTTGACATCGGAACCGGTAAATTAAATTTAAATGACAAAAAGGTAAATAAGGAGATGATGAACATCGATCCATATCCAAAAAAGGGGTGCAACACGAGGACTTCCCAGGGGGTCACCCATCCTAGTACTACTCTCGCCCAAGCACGCTTAACTTCGGAGTTCTGATGGGATCCGGTGCATTAGTGCTGGTATGATCGCACCCGAATTCCTGTCGCCGAAATAGAACTTAATGTGTGAGTTAACGGAGGTCGTTATTCGGTTGGACCATCTCGACAGATGAGTCGATCGTCGAAAACTCGGAGTTTAACAAACGAAAGACGAACGGTTGACATCGGAGCCGGTAAATTAAATTTAAATGACAAAAAAATAAATAAAAAGATGATGAACATCGATCCATATCCAAAAAAGAGGTGCAACACGAGGACTTCCCAGGGAGTCACCCATCCTAGTACTACTCTCGCCCAAGCACGCTTAACTTCGGAGTTCTGATGGGATCCGGTGCATTAGTGCTGGTATGATCGCACCCGAATTCCTGTCGCCGAAATAGAACTTTATGTGTGAATTAACGGAGGTCGTTATTCGGTTGGACCATCTCGACAGATGAGTCGATCGTCGAAACCTCGGAGTTTAACAAACGAAAGACGAACGGTTGACATCGGAGCCGGTAAATTAAATTTAAATGACAAAAAAATAAATAAGGAGATGATGAACATCGATCCATATCCAAAAAAGGGGTGCAACACGAAGACTTCCCAGGGGGTCACCCATCCTAGTACTACTCTCGCCCAAGCACGCTTAACTTCGGAGTTCTGATGGGATCCGGTGCATTAGTGCTGGTATGATCGCACCCGAATTTCTGTCGCCGAAATAGAACTTTATGTGTGAGTTAACGGAGGTCGTTATTCGGTTGGACCATCTCGACAGATGAGTCGATCGTCGAAACCTCGGTGTTTAACAAACGTAAGACGAACGGTTGACATCGGAGCCGGTAAATTAAATTTAAATGACAAAAAATAAATAAGGAGATGATGAACATCGATCCATATCCAAAAAAGAGGGTGCAACACGAGGACTTCCCAGGGGGTCACCCATCCTAAAGTACTACTCTCGCCAATGCACGCTTAACTTCGGAGTTTGTGGGGATTCCCGATGCATTAGTGCTGTATGATCGCACCCGAATTCCTGTCGCCGAATAGAATTTTATGTGTGAGTTTAAACGGAGGTTGTTTATTCGGTTGGACCATCTCGGACAGATGAGTCGATCGCGAACCTCGGAGTTTAACAAACGAAAGACGAACGGTTGACATCGGAGCCGGTAAATTAAATTTAAATGACAAAAAAAAATAAATAAGGACATGATGAACATCGATCCATATCCAAAAAAGGGGTGCAACACGAGGACTTCCCAGGGGGTCACCCATCCTAGTACTACTCTCGCCCAAGCACGCTTAACTTCGGAGTTCTGATGGGATCCGGTGCATTAGTGCTGGTTTGATCGCACCCGAATTCCTGTCGCCGAAATAGAACTTTATGTGTGAGTTAACGGAGGTCGTTATTCGGTTGGACCATCTCGACAGATGAGTCGATCGTCGAAACCTCGGAGTTTAACAAACGAAAGACGAACGGTTGACATCGGAGCCGGTAAATTAAATTTAAATGACAAAAAAAACTAAATAAGGAGATGATGAACATCGAACCATTTCCCCAATAAAAGGGGTGCAACACGAGGACTTCCCAGGGGGGTCCACCCATCCTAGTACTTACTCTCGGCCCAGCAACGCTTAACTTTCGAGTTCTGATGGATCCGGTGCATTAGTGCTATATGAATCGCACCCGAATTTCCTGTCGCCGAAATAGAACTTTATGTGTGAGTTTAAGCGGAGGGTCGTTTATTCGGTGGATCCTCTCGACAGATGAGTCGATCGTCGAAACCTCGAGTTTAACAAAACGAAAGACGAAACGGTTGACATTCGGAGCCCTGGTAATTAAATTTAAATTACAAAAAATAAATAAAGGAGATAATGAAACATCGATCCATATCCAAAAAAAGGGTGCAACACGAGACTTCCCAGGGGGTCACTCCATCCTAGTTACTACTCTCGCCAAGCACCTTAAGCCTTCGGAGTTCTGATGGGATCGGTGCATTAGTGGCTAGTAATGACCGCACCCGATTCCTGTCGCCGAAATAAACTTAGTGTAGTTAACGAGGTCGTTAAATTCGTTGGACATCTCGAAGGATGAGTCGATCGTCGAAACCTCGGAGTTTAACAAAACGAAAGACGAACGGTTGACATCGAGCCGTAAATTAAATTTAAATGACAAAAAAAATAATAAAGAGATGATGAACATCGATCCATATCAAAAAGGGTGTGCAACAGCGAGGACTTCCCAGGGGGTCACCCATCCTAGTACTACTCTCGCCCAAGCACGCTTAACTTCGGAGTTCTGATGGGATCCGGTGCATTAGTGCTGGTATGATCGCACCCGAATTCCTGTTGCCGAAATAGAACTTTATGTGTGAGTTAACGGAGGTCGTTATTCGGTTGGACCATCTCGACAGATGAGTCGATCGTCGAAACCTCGGAGTGTAACAAACGAAAGACGAACGGTTGACATCGGAGCCGGTAAATTAAATTTAAATGACAAAAAAACTAAATAAGGAGATGATGAACATCGAACTATTTCCCAAAAAGGGGTGCAACACGAGGACTTCCCAGGGGGTCACCCATCCTAGTACTACTCTCGCCCAAGCACGCTTAACTTCGGAGTTCTGATGGGATCCGGTGCATTAGTGCTGGTATGATCGCACCCAAATTCCTGTCGCCGGAATAGAACTTTATATGTGAGTTAACGGAGGTCGTTATTCGGTTGGACCATCTCGACAGATGAATCGATCGTCGAAACCTCGGAGTTTAACAAACGAAAGACGAACGGTTGACATCGGAGCCGGTAAATTAAATTTAAATGACAAAAAAACTAAATAAGGAGATGATGAACATCGAACCATTTCCAAAAAAGGGGTGCAACACGAGGACTTCCCAGGGGGTCACCCATCCTAGTACTACTCTCGCCCAAGCACGCTTAACTTCGGAGTTCTGATGGGATCCGGTGCATTAGTGCTGGTATGATCGCACCCGAATTCCTGTCGCCGAAATAGAACTTTATGTGTGAGTTAACGGAGGTCGTTATTCGGTTGGACCATCTCGACAGATGAGTCGATCGTCGAAACCTCGGAGTTTAACAAACGAAAGACGAACGGTTGACATCGGAGCCGGTAAATTAAATTTAAATGACAAAAAAATAAATAAGGAGATGATGAACATCGATCCATATCCAAAAAAGGGGTGCAACACGAGGACTTCCCAGGGGGTCACCCATCCTAGTACTACTCTCGCCCAAGCACGCTTAACTTCGGAGTTCTGATGGGATCCGGTGCATTAGTGCTGGTATGATCGCACCCGAATTCCTGTCGCCGAAATAGAACTTTATGTGTGAGTTAACGGAGGTCGTTATTCGGTTGGACCATCTCGACAGATGAGTCGATCGTCGAAACCTCGGAGTTTAACAAACGAAAGACGAACGGTTGACATCGGAGCCGGTAAATTAAATTTAAATGACAAAAAAACTAAATAAGGAGATGATGAACATCGAACCATTTCCAAAAAAGGGGTGCAACACGAGGACTTCCCAGGGGGTCACCCATCCTAGTACTACTCTCGCCCAAGCACGCTTAACTTCGGAGTTCTGATGGGATCCGGTGCATTAGTGCTGGTATGATCGCACCCGAATTCCTGTCGCCGAAATAGAACTTTATGTGTGAGTTAACGGAGGTCGTTATTCGGTTGGACCATCTCGACAGATGAGTCGATCATCGAAACCTCGGAGTTTAACAAACGAAAGACGAACGGTTGACATCGGAGCCGGTAAATTAAATTTAAATTACAAAAAAATAAATAAGGAGATAATGAACATCGATCCATATCCAAAAAAAGGGTGCAACACGAGGACTTCCCAGGGGGTCACCCATCCTAGTACTACTCTCGCCCAAGCACGCTTAACTTCGGAGTTCTGATGGGATCCGGTGCATTAGTGCTAGTATGACCGCACCCGAATTCCTGTCGCCGAAATAGAACTTTATGTGTGAGTTAACGGAGGTCGTTATTCGGTTGGACCATCTCGACAGATGAGTCGATCGTCGAAACCTCGGAGTTTAACAAACGAAAGACGAACGGTTGACATCGAAGCCGGTAAATTAAATTTAAATGACAAAAAAATAAATAAGGAGATGATGAACATCGATCCATATCCAAAAAAGGGGTGCAACACGAGGACTTCCCAGGGGGTCACCCATCCTAGTACTACTCTCGCCCAAGCACGCTTAACTTCGGAGTTCTGATGGGATCCGGTGCATTAGTGCTGGTATGATCGCACCCGAATTCCTGTCGCCGAAATAGAACTTTATGTGTGAGTTAACGGAGGTCGTTATTCGGTTGGACCATCTCGACAGATGAGTCGATCGTCGAAACCTCGGAGTTTAACAAACGAAAGACGAACGGTTGACATCGGAGCCGGTAAATTAAATTTAAATGACAAAAAAATAAATAAGGAGATGATGAACATCGATCCATATCCAAAATAGGGGTGCAACACGAGGACTTCCCAGGGGGTCACCCATCCTAGTACTACTCTCGCCCAAGCACGCTTAACTTCGGAGTTCTGAAGGGATCCGGAGCATTAGTGCTGGTATGATCGCACCCAAATTCCTGTCGCCGAAATAGAACTTTATGTGTGAGTTAACGGAGGTCGTTATTCGGTTGGACCATCTCGACAGATGAGTCGATCGTCGAAACCTCGGAGTTTAACAAACGAAAGACGAACGGTTGACATCGGAGCCGGTAAATTAAATTTAAATGACAAAAAAATAAATAAGGAGATGATGAACATCGATCCATATCCAAAAAATGGGTGCAACACGAGGACTTCCCAGGGGGTCACCCATCCTAGTACTACTCTCGCCCAAGCACGCTTAACTTCGGAGTTCTGATGGGATCCGGTGCATTAGTGCTGGTATGATCGCACCCGAATTCCTGTCGCCGAAATAGAACTTTATGTGTGAGTTAACGGAGGTCGTTATTCGGTTGGACCATCTCGACAGATGAGTCGATCGTCGAAACCTCGGAGTTTAACAAACGAAAGACGAACGGTTGACATCGGAGCCGGTAAATTAAATTTAAATGACAAAAAAATAAATAAGGAGATGATGAACATCGATCCATATCCAAAAAAGGGGTGCAACACGAGGACTTCCCAGGGGGTCACCCATCCTAGTACTACTCTCGCCCAAGCACGCTTAACTTCGGAGTTCTGATGGGATCCGGTGCATTAGTGCTGGTATGATCGCACCCGAATTCCTGTCGCCGAAATAGAACTTTATGTGTGAGTTAACGGAGGTCGTTATTCGGTTGGACCATCTCGACAGATGAGTCGATCGTCGAAACCTCGGAGTTTAACAAACGAAAGACGAACGGTTGACATCGGAGCCGGTAAATTAAATTTAAATGACAAAAAAATAAATAAGGAGATGATGAACATCGATCCATATCCAAAAAAGGGGTGCACACGAGGACTTCCCAGGGGGTCACCCATCCTAGTACTACTCACGCCCAAGCACGCTTAACTTCGGAGTTCTGATGGGATCCGGTGCATTAGTGCTGGTATGATCGCACCCGAATTCCTGTCGCCGAAATAGAACTTTATGTGTGAGTTAACGGAGGTCGTTATTCGGTTGGATCATCTCGACAGATGAGTCGATCGTCGAAACCTCGGAGTTTAACAAACGAAAGACGAACGGTTGGCATCGGAGCCGGTAAATTAAATTTAAATGACAAAAAAATAAATAAGGAGATGATGAACATCGATCCATATCCAAAAAAGGGGTGCAACACGAGGACTTCCCAGGGGGTCACCCATCCTAGTACTACTCGCGCCCAAGCACGCTTAACTTCGGAGTTCTGATGGGATCCGGTGCATTAGTGCTGGTATGATCGCACCCGAATTCCTGTCGCCGAAATAGAACTTTATGTGTGAGTTAACGGAGGTCGTTGTTCGGTTGGACCATCTCGACAGATGAGTCGATCGTCGAAACCTCGGAGTTTAACAAACGTAAGACGAACGGTTGACATCGGAACCGGTAAATTAAATTTAAATGACAAAAAAATAAATAAGGAGATGATGAACATCGATCCATATCCAAAAAAGGGTGCAACACGAGGACTTCCCAGGGGGTCAACCATCCTAGTACTACTCTCGCCCAAGCACGCTTAACTTCGGAGTTCTGATGGGATCCGGTGCATTAGTGCTGGTATGATCGCACCCGAATTCCTGTCGCCGAAATAGAACTTTATGTGTGAGTTAACGGAGGTCGTTATTCGGTTGGACCATTTCGACAGATGAGTCGATCGTCGAAACCTCGGAGTTTAACAAACGAAAGACGAACGGTTGACATCGGAGCCGGTAAATTAAATTTAAATGACAAAAAAATAAATAAGGAGATGATGAACATCGATCAATATCCAAAATAGGGGTGCAACACGAGGACTTCCCAGGGGGTCAACAATCCTAGTACTACTCTCGCCCAAGCACGCTTAACTTCGGAGTTCTGATGGGATCCGGTGCATTAGTGCTGGTATGATCGCACCCGAATTCCTGTCGCCGAAATAGAACTTTATGTGTGAGTTAACGGAGGTCGTTATTCGGTTGGACCATCTCGACAGATGAGTCGATCGTCGAAACCTCGGAGTTTAACAAACGAAAGACGAACAGTTGACATCGGAGCCGGTAAATTAAATTTAAATGACAAAAAAATAAATAAGGAGATGATGACCATCGATCCATATCCAAAAAGGGGTGCAACACGAGGACTTCCCAGGGGGTCACCCATCCTAGTACTACTCTCGCCCAAGCACGCGTAACTTCGGAGTTCTGATCGGATCCGGTGCATTAGTGCTGGTATGATCGCACCCGAATTCCTGTCGCCGAAATAGAACTTTATGTGTGAGTTAACGGAGGTCGTTATTCGGTTGGACCATCTCGACAGATGAGTCGATCGTCGAAACCTCGGAGTTTAACAAACGAAAGACGAACGGTTGACATCGGAGCCGGTAAATTAAATTTAAATGACAAAAAAAAACAAAATAAGGAGATGATGAACATCGAACCATTTCCAAAAAAGGGGTGCAACACGAAGACTTCCCAGGGGGTCACCCATCCTAGTACTACTCTCGCCCAAGCACGCTTAACTTCGGAGTTCTGATGGGATCCGGTGCATTAGTGCTGGTATGATCGCACCCGAATTCCTGTCGCCGAAATAGAACTTTATGTGTGAGTTAACGGAGGTCTTTATTCGGTTGGACCATCTCGACAGATGAGTCGATCGTCGAAACCTCGGAGTTTAACAAACGAAAGACGAACGGTTGACATCGGAGCCGGTAAATTAAATTTAAATGACGAAAAAACTAAATAAGGAGATGATGAACATCGAACCATTTCGAAAAAAGGGGTGCAACACGAGGACTTCCCAGGGGGTCACCCATCCTAGTACTACTCTCGCCCAAGCACGCTTAACTTCGGAGTTCTGATGGGATCCGGTGCATTAGTGCTGGTATGATCGCACCCGAATTCCTGTCGCCGAAATAGAACTTTATTTGTGAGTTAACGGAGGTCGTTATTCGGTTGGACCATCTCGACAGATGAGTCGATCGTCGAAACCTCGGAGTTTAACAAACGAAAGACGAACGGTTGACATCGCGAGGCCGGTAAATTAATTTAAATGACAAAAAAATAAATGAGGAGATGATGAACATCGGATCCATATCCAAAACAAAGGGGTGCAACACGAGGACTTCCCAAGGGGGTCACACATCCTTAGACTACTCTCGCCCAAGCACGCTTACTTCGGAGTTCTGATGGGATCCGTGGCATGAGTGCTGGTATGATCGCACCCGAATTCCTGTCGCCGAAATAGAAATTTATGTGTGAGTTAACGGAGGTCGTTATTTGGTTGGACCATCTCGACAGATGAGTCGATCGTCGAAACCTCGGAGTTTAACAAACGAAAGACGAACGGTTGACATCGGAGCCGGTACATTAAATTTAAATGACAAAAAAATAAATAAGGAGATGATGAACATCGATCCATATCCAAAAAAGGGGTGCAA
Organism: Centrapalus pauciflorus; assembly: GCA_020465985.1. Lineage (NCBI taxonomy): Eukaryota > Viridiplantae > Streptophyta > Magnoliopsida > Asterales > Asteraceae > Centrapalus > Centrapalus pauciflorus. Next base: position 2,238 of record JAANYP010001628.1, on the reverse strand, counting down.
CACGAGGACTTCCAAGGGGTCACCCATCCTAGTACTACTCTCGCCCAAGCACGCTTAACTTCGGAGTTCTGATGGGATCCGGTGCATTAGTGCTGGTATGATCGCAACCGAATTTCTGTCGCCGAAATAGAACTTTATGTGTGAGTTAACGGACGGTCGTTATTCGGCTTGGACCATCTCGACAGCATGAGGTCGACTTCGTCGAAACCTTCCGGGTTTAACAAACCATAGACGAACGTTGACATCGGAGCCGGTAAAATTAAATTTAATGGACAAAAAAAAATAAGGAGTGATGAACATTCGATCCATATCCATAGGGGGTGAACAGAGGAACTTCCCAGGGGGCACCATCCTGGTATACTCTCGCCCAAGCACGCTTAACTTCGGAGTTCTGATGGGATCCGTGCGTTAGTGCTGGTTGAATCGCACCCGATTCCTGTCGCGAAGTAGAACTTTATGTGGTAGTTTAACGAAGGTCCGTTATTCGTTGGACCATCCTCGCAGATGAGCTCGATAGTGAAACCTCGAAGTTTAACAAAGAAAGACGAACGGTTGACATCGGAGCCGGTAAATTAAATTTAAATGACAAAAAAATAAATAAGGAGATGATGAACATCGATCCATATCCAAAAAAGGGGTGCAACATGAGGACTTCCCAGGGGGTCACCCATCCTAGTACTACTCTCGCCCAAGCACGCTTAACTTCGGAGTTCTGATGGGATCCGGTGCATTAGTGCTGGTATCATCGCACCTGAATTCCTGTCGCCGAAATAGAACTTTATGTGTGAGTTAACGGAGGTCGTTATTCGGTTGGACCATCTCGACAGATGAGTCGATCGTCGAAACCTCGGAGTTTAACAAACGAAAGACGAACAGTTGACATCGGAGCCGGTAAATTAAATTTAAATGACAAAAAAATAAATAAGGAGATGATGACCATCGATCCATATCCAAAAAGGGGTGCAACACGAGGACTTCCCAGGGGGTCACCCATCCTAGTACTACTCTCGCCCAAGCACGCGTAACTTCGGAGTTCTGATGGGATCCGGTGCATTAGTGCTGGTATGATCGCACCCGAATTCCTGTCGCCGAAATAGAACATTATGTGTGAGTTAACGGAGGTCGTTATTCGGTTGGACCATCTCGACAGATGAGTCGATCGTCGAAACCTCGGAGTTTAACAAACGAAAGACGAACGGTTGACATCGGAGCCGGTAAATTAAATTTAAATGACAAAAAAAACAAAATAAGGAGATGATGAACATCGAACCATTTCCAAAAAAGGGGTGCAACACGAGGACTTCAAGGGTCACCCATCCTCGTAACTACTCCTCGTCCAAGCACGCTTAACTTCGGAGTTCTGATGTGGATCCGGTTGCCTTGTGGCTGGTATGCGATCGCACCGAATTTCCTGTCGCCGAAATAAACTTATGTGTGATTAACGGAGGTCGTTATTCGGCTTGGACATCAGACACATGAGTCCATCGTGCGAATCTCGGCAGTCTTTAACAAACGACAGACCGAACGGTTGACATCGGAGCCGGTAAATTAAATTTAAATGACAAAAAAATAAATAAGGAGATGATGAACATCGATCCATATCCAAAAAAGGGGTGCAACACGAGGACTTCCCAGGGGGTCACCCATCCTAGTACTACTCTCGCCCAAGCACGCTTAACTTCGGAATTCTGATGGGATCCGGTGCATTATTGCTGGTATGATCGCTCCCGAATTCCTGTCGCCGAAATAGAACTTTATGTGTGAGTTAACGGAGGTCGTTATTCGGTTGGACCATCTCGACAGATGAGTCGATCGTCGAAACCTCGGAGTTTAACAAACGAAAGACGAACGGTTGACATCGGAGCCGGTAATTAAATTTAAATGACAAAAAAATAAATAAGGAGATGATGAACATCGATCCATATCCAAAAAAGGGGTGCAACACGAGGACTTCCCAGGGGGTAACCCATCCTAGTACTACTCTCGCCCAAGCACGCTTAACTTCGGAGTTCTGATGGGATCCGGTGCATTAGTGCTGGTATGATCGCACCCGAATTCCTGTCGCCAAAATAGAACTTTATGTGTGAGTTAACGGAGGTCGTTATTCGGTTGGACCATCTCGACAGATGAGTCGATCGTCGAAAACTCGGAGTTTAACAAACGAAAGACGAACGGTTGACATCGGAGCCGGTAAATTAAATTTAAATGACAAAAAAATAAATAAGGAGATGATGAACA
>JAANYP010001627.1:74250-85319 GCA_020465985.1 Centrapalus pauciflorus | reverse complement strand
TTTCCAACAATCCAGTATTTCATTCTAGAACAAAGCATATTGAAGTCAGACATCACTTCATCAGGGATCACATTCAGAAAGGTAATGTGGAGGTAAGTTTTATTTCCACAAATGAACAGCTTGCAGACATTTTCACCAAACCTCTGGATGAAACAAGGTTTAATTACCTTGTCAGCAAGCTGGGCATGTTAAACAGGAGTGACTAAGTGTTTCTCAGAAGTCTAAAAATTTGTGTGTTTCACACTGCTCAAGTTTCTCAGAACAGCTTAGACAGAACAGGTTATACATGTTCTGTACTTAGTCATTTGTCTGAAAAACTTGAACAGCTTGAGCATACAACAGGCTGAACAAAAACAGTTTACTCGTCCAGCCTGCTCTGATGGTCCAATCTTCAACCTGTTCACTTCTTCACACTGTCTTACAAGCCATTGTCTTGTAACCTGTTCAACTATTGAACACAACCTGCTCTTACAAAAGTGAGCAGGCTGAAGGCACAGTTTGAAAAATGAACAGCTTGAAGATTGAACAGCTTGTGATGACCCTGCTCATCACAGGTTTGACCAACAGCTTGGATCAACAGTTTTAATTACCTTTCTTCAAACTTAAGTTACTTAATTTATGTTTTATATAACTTAATTACTACGGATAATGTGGGTTACGTGTGTTAGTGATTAAAAAGGGATCAAGTGGTCTGACAAACGGTCTGACATGGACAACCGTTCCGTTTTCCGTTAACTGCCTTTTCAAATCAACCGCCCAAACCCTCTCTCTCTCATACACACTCACATTCAAATCCTATAAATACCAAACTACTGTTTCATCTTCGTCTTCTTCATCATTTCCAGAAATCCTTAAGAACCCTAAAAATCGACTAAGTGTCTTTTGCCTCTCCAAACCTCAAAACTTCCCAAATGGCTCACAGACCTAATCCCCTTCTTCCAGTGTTCGTTGGTGATGATGTTATCAAACACCCATCAGTCACCACAATGCTGACCATCAAACCCACAAACTACGTTGCAAACCTTACTATACCCAAAAACTATGTGGGGAAAGGTTACGATCAAATGGTGGAGTTTCTGCAAGTTCATCCGTTGAACTATGCTATGACTGCAACTCCTGGTGTCCTGTACCAGGAGATGGTGTATGAGTTCTGGTACACCTGTTCTTACAACCCCAACACCAAAGTCATCAAAGGGACTATTCTCAATGGGACTCAAACCATTGAGATAACTGCTGATCTTCTGAGGGAGGTTCTTCATCTGCCTGTTGCTGAGTCATATGATATGCCCCAGCCTGAAAACGAGCAAATGGGAAATCTGCTACGCTTCTGTGGTGTAGCAGAACCCAAAATTGGAGCAACATTGTACAGGAAGGATTTGTCTCCTACCTATAGCTTTCTGTTTGCTTCGGTGATGATGAGCTTCAGCAGCAAAGTTGGTTCATTTGACCAACTGAGCAGAGATGAAGTTCCAATAGTCCTACAGCTAGTGGATGGGACTACCATTGATATGGCTAAGTGGATCTTTATGAACTTGAGGAACCTGGTGCAGCAAGAGCCAAGACCAGCTGCTGTCTGTTATCCCAGGTTTCTGAGCCTCATTTTCAGACATGTTTGTGGTGAGCATCTATACAATTCTCAGCCTTTACTTAAGTCTGCTGCATTCCCTGTCATAGGGAATAGAATTTTCCATACTCCTGTACTTCAAAATGAGCCTCCTCTATCCACACCAATGAGGAGGTTGTTAGGTTTGGTGGAAGGACCCTCTGCTGTGAGGGTGGATCCAGAAAATGTTGCTCCCGCAAGAAAATCCAAAGCCAGGTCCAAACTTGTTAAGAGGACCCTGGAAACTGCTGAAGCTGGGCCTGTGAAAAAGAAGGCCAAATCAGCTCAGACTGAGTCCGTACCTTTAGCCTCTGTGGCTGAGGGGGAGAAGACTCCTCACCCTGGTTCATTTGTTGAACCTCAAGCCTCTGTGGCTGGTGCCTCTGTGGCATCTGAGACTATGGAACAGGCCAACCCACCTGTTTCTGACCCAGTCTCAAAACCTGTCCAGTCTGAACCTCTCATCTCCTCTCCCCAATCACCCACTTCATCAATCCTCTATCACAGAAAATCCAAAAAGAAAACAACCCCCTCCTCTAATCCCTCTCAACAGGGTTCAGTTGTAAAAGAAGCAACCCCTGCTGCCTCTCCTATTTTGGGAGAAGGATCAGCCCCATTGGAGCATGCTTCACTCCAATCTGAGTCTACCCAGTGTCAGCCTAGACCCTCTGGTTCCTCCCAACAGGAACCAGTTGCACAAACGGAGATACCCACATCAACTATCCCAGCCTCCCAACAGGCTGAGGATATTGAAAGACAGGAGTCCTCTCCACTCCATACTGCGTCCACACTGTCCCCCACTAAAATCTCCTCACACCCTGAGTCTGCACGAGGTGCCCACGCTGCTGGTATAGACCAATCAGCAGCTCAGCCTCAAACTTCTGCTCCCCATGATACAGCTGTTCTACACCAAACAGCTGCTGAGGGACCCACAACCCAAGCTGATGAACCTCTGGGATCACACCATCCCTCTGGTGAGGCTGCTCCCTCCATGCAAACTCCATCAGCAGGTTTCACCACTGCTGATGTTGAAATGTCTATCCCATCTCCCCATGATGAGGTGCTTTTACACCAAGGCACTGCAGAGGGAACAACCACTGGCCTTAATGAAGGTGTTGCAACACAAGCAGCATCTGAAAGGCCCCCAACATCAACCCCTTCTCCTGATGATGCAGCTACAGCCACTGCTGAGGGACCCTTTGACCCCTCCAAGCTGGGCCACATTACTTTTGCCCAGGCTATGGAACTTCTCTCTACTGTTCCTCTTCCCTCTCCATCACATCCTCAAACACCAGCCTCATCATCCTCTTCTCCATCTACCCAATCTAAACAGTCAACCCATACACCTCCATCTCCCAAAGACCTGCCTTTGAAGGATCAGCTTTCCTTGCTGACTAACAAAGTTGGTTCTTTGGAAACTACCATGACCTCTCTACCCTCTCTCATTTCAGACTCTGTGTCTGAACAGCTTAAGGGGTTCTTTGATTCGTTCAAAGACTCCTTCCCTGCTACTCCACAAACAGATAATTCTCCACAGCTGATAGCACTCACTGCACAGCTGCAAACAGTGTCCAACTCCCTCTCCTCCATTCTTTCACTACAACAGGACTCTGTGTCCTCAATGACAGCCATTTCCCAACAGCTGTCATCTCTCCTCACCTCTTGCAATTCTACCCTTCCTGCCACTTTGTCCAGCTTGACCACATTAATTGGCTCCCTATCTAATACTGTGTCTTCAAATCTTGGTGATGTGCAAGATTCTCTCGAATTACATCTTGCACAGCTTCAAAGTTTGCTGTTCACAGCGTCTGATAGGGAAAACATTGTTAAGCTGACCTCCCTAGCTGCTACTCAATCCTCTTCTCTTCACACCTGTCTTTCCCAGCTTGCAGAGGTTAAGGACAATTTGGCTTTCTTAGTGACTAGCCTTGTTGGTCCCAGGCCTGCTGCCAAAACTGCTGGCAAGCCTGATGACTTTGTGTCTTCGGGCAGACCAGGTGTTGAAGGTGCTGGTACATCTCCTTCAAAGGGGGAGAAGTCGTCTGCCTCTAAGACCAAGTCTAAGGGGGAGAAAACTTCCTCTCCTAAGGAGAAACCAGTGCCTGCAGCACAAACTGGTCATCCAGCAGGAATTTCTGCAATAGGTACAGTAGAGGGTGCTTCTCATGCTGCTCAGTCTACTCAGGTTGAATCTCCAATCCCTGCTCAGTCTAAGGGGGAGGAATCCATTCCTGAGGGCAGGCCAAGCAGCAGAAGAAGGCATCTGATCCTAGAGGAAGAAGAAGAAGAAGAAGAAAGTCCTGAAGCTGCTACCACTACAGCAGCTAAAGGAAAAACAATAGCAGAAGATGATCCCATACAGCAGAAACAGGCAGAAAATCAATTTCACAAAGCTAGGGCTAAAGAAATGGGTTTTCCTATGCACAAGTACTTTGAGTTTAGAGAAGAACAGCTTCAAGCCCTGGAAGTGCTTAGAAAAGAAGAAGAATCTGCCAAAGCTGCCAAAGCATTTGCACTTCAAGAAGCAAAGAAAATTAAAATGTCTACTCTGGAAGTGCAAAAGAAAATATTGGAAGCTGCTAAGGGATCAGCAGGGGAGAAGGAAGCAGAGAAAGAAAAAGGTACTCTGGTCTCAGTGACCAAGCCTACAGTGCCTCATGCAAGAGTTCAATACCATTTTGACAACCTGGCAAAGAAAAAATTTCAAGATGTTGCTGAAAGAAGGCTTGCCAAGGAAGCAATTGTCAAAGCTGTCCCTATATCAAGAAAAGGCAGTCAGTGGAAGTTGAAAATAACAAGGATGGGTGCAACAGGCCCTGAATTGGAAACATATGACTACTCTGACGTAGCACAGATGGGGTACAGAGAATGGATTGAATTGGCAGTTGCCCTGAGTGAGTCAAAGTCAGAAACGGCTAAGACAATCAGGGCATATGTCAAGAAACTGATGGAGAGAGTAAAGAACCTTGGCCTGATTTCCAAAGAAGCAAGTGAAGGTGTCTTGGTGACACATCCAAAAATAAAGGCCAGGAGAACAAGGAAGGACACTGAAATGGAACTACTCCTTACACTTATTGAACAAGGCGATTATGCCATTGAAATGAAAGGAGTAGATCACAGCCTGCCTAGTGGAATAGAGTTTGAAGATGGCAAGATCATTGAAGAGCCTGAGCTGGGGGCATTTTTTGTAGATCCCTTAACTCAGAAGAAATGCTTTCAAAGAGCTTCAGATCTATACAAAGTTGATCTAAGACAACTTGTGGCCTTCAGACTTGCAGTTTCATTCAGGCAGTCTGGTAAGTGGAGAGCAGCCATCTGGGATCAGCTCAGAGGCTTCTTTGAAAGAGGTGAACTTGAAGATCCCAAGTTCATGATAATAAGAAGTGAAGTTGAAGAGCTTGAGGAAACAAGGGAAGAGCTGGAAAAGATGTTTCAAGGTCCCCCTCCATTGTGATGAAGTCCATCTACCATCTGGGTAGGTGAAGAATGGAAGCTGTCCATCAGTTGGACAGACTTACCATTATCTGTTCCCAACAAAAACAGTCCAATGTACATCAGTTGTACTCTATTTTACATATGTTGTAATTTCCTTTTACATTAGTTGTAATATACATCAGTACATTAGTTGTACTTTTGTAAGAACATGTGTTGTTCTAATGCAATCAAAAATCAGTGTATATATAAACTGATCTTTTACTTTATGTTGATGTTGTAATTCTATTTCAACAAGTATATTGTAAGAATATATAGTGACTTTTGACAAGACCAGCTTAGACTGGTTATTGCAAATAGGGGGAGATTGTTAGGCACAAAAAAGGCCTCAGTCAAACCTGTTCTACATCTGAGGGGGAGATTACTAATCAAACCTGTTGATGCATTTGAAGGTTAAATTTAAGGCCTGTTATATGCCTTATTGAAACCTGAAAATGATTTGCAATATCAGTCCAAAGCTGTTCTATGTGTTGCATGTGATGCAACTAAGACAGTTTGTCCAAGCTGTTCTGTCTGCTGAACAGGCTGGACATAAACTGTCTACGCTGCTCTACACTGTTGAGCAGCTTGGGCATTTTTCAAGTGTTCTGTTCTTTGTGACAGGCTAAACACTTTATGGAATATGTTTCCAAGTCATCATGTATTGTCTTTGGCTACAAGATCAGTTTACAAAGTCGAAGACAAAGTGCAAAACAGAACTGCTCAGCCTGCCCACACTGTTCTGTAACATGAAGACAAAAGGTTATTTGAAAAAGTGGACAGACCTTTTTCTTATATCAAAATAGGCCTTTACAAGGAAGAAAGACGCAAAGTTGACATTCCTTATTTGGTTAAAGGCAGTGCAACAGTAGACAAAGTGAAAAGACAAAAGTTCTGCACATGTGAAGACAAGTCTGCTTTTCTGAAAAGTTATGTTGTCTTTTCAAACAAGACTTCCCCTTTTTCATTCCGTCCAATGAAGAAATTTCTATTAGATCCTCTGATTGAGTATAAAAGGAAGCTTCTAAGGTCAGATAGAAACAAGCCAAAAAAGCTAAGTGCTGAAGCCAAGAATGAACGTGCAAGTGTGTTTTTCATGCATGCAAACCTGCTTGTGTAATACAGTTTCTTTGTGTCTAAGCTGTTCTACATAAACTGTCCCTCTAAGTCTTGTAAACACAATGAGTGCTTATTAGTAAGTGTATTCATTGTAATCTAGTTTGAGTCTGTCTTAGACTAGTGAACATACTATTGAATCTGTCATCTCAGCTTGAACCTTTCCGCATTCAAGCTTGTTTGTAATTAACAATTTGTTGATAATACATACAAACATTGAGAAAATAGTGTGTAGTTTTTAAATAGCTGTATTCACCCCCCCTCTACAGCTTAAAGCTATATACTTTGGGAACCTCTCGGGACCTACATGAACCTCTAAATTTTGTGATATAGCTCAAGGGTTTGCGAATTTGATTGCTTAAATTATAAGGTGAAGTTTGTAATCGAGTTATGGGATTTGTATGAGGCTGAAATCGGAGTTATGGGGGTTGATAACTCCTGGACAGAAGCTGGAAATCGAGCAGGAGGAGGAAGACAGCGCAGGGAGCGCGGTCGCGCTCGGGGGAGCGTGGCCGCGACGCGAGGGGCAGGGGCGCGGCGCGTTCAGGGGCGGGCGCGGGCGCGTTCGGGGTTCTTGGGCTGGAGCTGTTGGGGCCGGGTTTGGGGGTTTCTGGGGTTGAGTTTTATTTGGGATTGTTAGGTTGGGTTTGAATCAAGCTTCCGGGGTTCCGTTGGGTTTGTTTTGGGTCGGATATATTGGAGTCGGGTCTCGGTTGGGTTTCAGGTTCGGTTGGGATTGCTTTTGAGTCGGGTTTTCGCCGGGGCTTCGGGATTCGGTTTGAGGTCTTGGTCAGGAGTTCAATCGGATTTCGAAATTCGGTTGAGAGTGTTTCGAGTCTGAGTTAATTGGGTTATTGTGATTCAAATATATATGTTGGTTGAAATGAGAAATAATTGTAGGGATTGTGTATGTTACAGGGACGAGTCGACAGCGGGGCGAGACGGATCAGAGGCTGTAGGGTTCAGGGGTTTAGACGGGCTGATTGATAACCATCTGAGTACCCTAGTTCTTTTCTAAACCGCGGGACTGTTTTCTGAGTCATAGTTGTGTAGCTAGTTTTGTGTATGTGTATATTGTGAATGAGACAGGGATGCGAGCCACAGGTATGATTCTATTCCTACATATGTGATATATGTGCATGAGATGAGATCCAGTCCGAGGGTCCGTGATGAGTTCCATACGGACGGTGATTCGCGATGTGTGATCGCGTGGGTAGACTGTCCCTAACAGTCCTTGGGGCATGTATACACGGCAGGGCCTGTAGCCGGTTCGCGTCCGTGCTACAGGGATGTGGCTAACTACCGGTGTACACGATCGTTAGTTGGGGAAGGGTCCCCCTTCAGTGATTCTGTGTGCAGGGCTTGGGATCTCATGCTTTGTGTTCAGACCTGTATTGTGATGATGATTGCCAGGGACCGAGTTAGAGATTGTTTTGCGTGTATGTGCTATGTGTATGTGTGTTACGTGTTTTCTGTGCAGAGTCTAACCCTCGAGTACTCACGAGCTTTCGAGCTTACGTATTCGAGTCTACTATGTTCAGGGTATCAGCGACGAGATCAGTAGCCGTGCTTGTTGATTTGGGATCGAGGATTATCTGGGAAGCTTTGTGTCAGTTTTGTTTAATGATCTGATATGTATTGTTTATGTTAGTATCTTCAGGGCGTATATAATTAGCGGATTATGTGATAATAATGTTTATGTAAAGATTTTAAATTATCAGTAAATTCAGTTTATCCTGTGACATGCGTTTAATAGAGTATTGAGATATTGCCACCTGTGTATTGTATTGACGTGACATTTCTGGGTTCGGGGAGGGTGTTACATAATATCACATATATCCCTCTTAAACATCATTAATATCATATATATACTCAAATTCATTAATTTAATTATTTGTAAAACATTTAAAACTCATAATTAATATTGCTTATTAGTTAATGACCATTATACCCTTACTCATTTCTTCTTTCAACTAAACTTCAAAATATCATATTTATCCAACTTAAATTAAAATATCATATCCCTTTTCATTATTCTATATAATTTATATTTGTAAACTTTACTAAATAAAATTTTCAAACTAAAACAAATTAACATTAAAAATAAAAATAAAAAAGTTGTATCATGTTTTTGCTCGTTTGTAATCAAATCGTATCGTCTTATTATATTTTCTTATTCGTTTTTTTCTACAGTAATCTATATACAATTAACTGATTACATATTATGTTCTTTCTTTTCTTTTTATTTTTGAATTTGATAGTTGTATCGCATTTTGTTTTTTTAATTTAGTATATATTTTTTTTGTTTTCTAATACATTAGTTTCTATTTTTTTTTTTTCAAATTTGCATTCGTTTTATAACTATTGTTTATTTAGTTTATTTTTTTAAATTTTTATATTTAGTCTAGAATCTTAGTTATAACCTGTTATCCGATGTAATTAATTTTGTATATTTTGTGTTAACTACAACATTATATATATATGTATGTGTCTATATATATATATATATATATATATATATATATATATATATATATATATATATATATATATATATATATATATATATATATATATATATATATATGTTAGGCACAAAAAGGCCTCAGTCAAACCTATTCTACATCTGAGGGGGAGATTTTATAATCAAACCTGTTGATGCATTTGAAGGTTGAATTTAAGGCCTGTTATATGCCTTATTGAAACCTGAAAATGATTTGCAATATCAGTCTAAAGTTGTTCTATATGTTGCATGTGTTGCAACTTAGACAGTTTGTCCAAGCTGCTCTGTCTGCTGAACAGGCTGGACATAAACTGTCTACGCATGCTTACACTTTGAGCATCTTGGGCGTTTTTACAAGGTTCTGTTCTTGTGAACAGAACCTGTTCTTTGTGAACAGGCTAAACCACTTTATGGACATATGTTCCAAGTCATTCATGTATGTTTTTGACTACAAGATCAGTTTACAAAGTCGAAGACAAAGTGGAAAACAGAACTGCTCAGCTGCCCACGCTGTTCTGTAACATGAAGACAAAAAGTTCTTTGAAAAAGGGTGATAGACCTTTTTCTTATATCAAAATAGGCCTTTACAAGGAAGAAAGACACAAAGTTGACCTTCCTAAATTAGTTAAAGGCAATGCAACAGTAGACAAAGTAAAAAGACAAAAGTTCTGCACATGTGAAGACAAGTCTGCTTTTCAGAAAAGTGCAGAAAATGTTATGTTGCCTTTTCAACAAGACTTCTCCTTTTCATTTCGTCCAATGAAGATGTTTCTCTTAGATCCTCTGAGTGAGTATAAAAGGAAGCTTCTAAGGACAGAAAGAAGTGTGAAGAAAGCTAAGTGCTGAAACCCAAGAGTGAACGTGCAAGTGTGATTTTCATGCATGCAAGTCTTCTGTGTAAACCAACATCTGTGTGTCTAAGCTGTTTTACATAAGCTGTTCCTTTAAGTCTTGTAAACACAGTGAGTGCGTCTTAGTGAGTGTATTCATTGTAATCTAGTTTGAGTTTGTCTTAGACTAGTGAACATACTGTTGTATCTGTCATCTCAGCTTGAACTATTCCGCATTCAAGCTTGTTTGTAATTAACAAATTGTTGATAATAAATAAAAACATTGAGAAAAGAGTGTCTAGTTTTTAAATTGCTGTATTCACCCCCCTCTACAGCTTATAACTATATACTTTGGGAACCTCTCGGGACCTACAACTGGTATCAGAGCAGTTTAGAGTGTGTGTCATTCATTCTACTTAGATCTCTCATTCTCCCAAGTTTCAATGGACAACAGTGCTGCAAATTTTCTTCTATGACAATGGCTCTATGGGCAAACCTCCCAAATTTAATCCTCAAAACTTCTCTGGTTGGAACTGCAGAATGATGCTCTATTTAGAGAATCTGGATGTACAACTGCCAGAGATAGTGATGGAGGGTACCTATGTGCCAACCTCTGTTACATACCATAACTCCCGCGGTTTTGAAAGGAGCTGCTCCTGAAATTAGGACCTTTGAGAAAGCTAAAGCTCAATGGTCTGATGCAGACAACGGATTGGTGGTCTCTGGATGCAAAGGCCAGAAACAACCTGGTCATTTCTCTCCCTGATGATGTGTTCAAGCAGCTGTGAGAAAATGAACGACGCAAATGAGATGTGGGATACTTTGTTGTTACCGCTCTATGATGGACCCACAATCCACACTGGACAACAGGCTCAACAATCTTGTTAGACAGTATTGAACTCTTCTTTGCTAAACCAAAGGAGACTCACACTGAAACCTACACCCAGGTTTACTGCTCTAGTGAATGATCTCAAAGCTGTTGGGATCACCAAGGACAGTCTTACCCTGGTGAATATAAATTTCTGGACATTTTACCTGAAGAGTGGAACTACTTTTCAACAATCCTAAGGAACTCAGGTACTATCAGAAGTATGGATCTGGTCAATCTGTCATCTGTATGGATCCTTACTGAATGATGAACAGTCAAGGCAACAAAAGAGAACTGCCTTGGAAATGTCCAGAGAGGTGCAGCCTTTGTGGCTAATGTGAGACAGCTGTAATCAGTTGCAATGATGTTGTTCATTCAAAACCTGAGTACAGACCGAGAAATGATGACAAGAGGATTAGGAGTTGTGGTTCGTAGAGAAAGACGATGCTTGCAGAGATCTTGTGACAAGAGATTGAGCAAATGATCAGCCATGCTTGTCCAAAAGGTTCAACAAGACACGGTTGGAAAGACACCATGCTGCTAGGCGCGTTCAAGCTGCTGGCAAACAGAAGGATTTGCCACTTCCCAAGTTGAAAGTCCTTTCGTTTCATCATTCTAGTAAGGATCCATACAGTATGATTGACCAGAGATTCGCCAGATTATCAACAGTTGACTTCT
>JAANYP010001627.1:0-69740 GCA_020465985.1 Centrapalus pauciflorus | reverse complement strand
CAAATTTGATCAAAGTTCCCCTATTAAAACCCCAATGGCAACCAATGTAAAAGTGGATGCTGATGCTAGTGGCAAAGCTGTTTCAGTAACAGCTTACAGAGGCATGATTGGGAGCTTGCTTTACTTAACTGCTAGCAGACCTGATATTATGTTTGCCACCTGTCTATGTGCTAGGTTCCAAGCTGATGCAAAGGAATCTCATCTAGCTGCTGTCAAAAGAATCTTCAGGTACCTAAAGGGTACACCAGGTTTGGGTCTTTGGTATCCCAAAGACTCAAGCCTTGAGCTAACAGGTTATTCAGATTCTGATTTTGCAGGCTGCAGGTTAGATAGGAAAAGCACAACAGGTGGATGTCAACTCCTTGGTGGAAAGTTGATCAGTTGGAGTAGCAAGAAGCAGAACTCAGTGTCCACTTCTACTTCTGAAGCTGAGTATATTGCTGCTGGAAGCTGCTGTGGGCAGATTCTGTGGATGCAGCATCAGCTTGAAGATTATGGCCTTGTGTATAGGAAAACTCCTATTCTGTGTCATAACACAAGTGCCATAGCCATCTCCAACAATCCTGTATTTCATTCAAGAACAAAGCATATTGAAGTCAGACATCACTTCATCAAGGATCACATTCAGAAAGGTAATGTGGAGGTAAGTTTTATTTCCACAAATGAACAGCTTGCAGACATTTTCACCAAACCTCTGGATGAAACAAGGTTTAATTACCTTGTCAGCAAGCTGGGCATGTTAAATAAGAGTGACTAAGTGTTCTCAAAGGTCTAAGAATGTGGGTGTTTCACACGTGACTCAAGTTTCTCTGACAGCTTAGGCAGAACAGTGTATAAATGTTCTGGACTTAGTCATTTGTCTGAAAACCTGTGAACGCTTTAGCAGACAACAGGCGAACAAAAAATTTTATTCGTCCAACCTGCTCTGATGGTCCAACTTCACTGTTCATTCAGCCGTTCTTAACACGGTCGTACAAGCCATTGTCTTGACCTTTCAACTATTGTAACACATAACCTGTTCTACAAAAGAGAGCAGGCTGAAGGCACAGTTTGAGTGAAACAAGCTGAAGACTGAGAACCTTGTGGTGACCCATGATCACACGAGGTTTGACACAGCTAGACAAAAAGTTTAATTACATTTCTTCATAATTAAGTTACTTAAATTATGTTTTATTTAACTTAATTACTGCGGATAATGTGGGTTACGTGTGTTAGTGATTAAAAAGGTCAAGTGGTCTGACAAATGTTCTGACATGGACAACCGTTCCGTTTTTCCGTCAACTAACATTTCAAATCAAACCGCCCAAATCTATTCTCTCTCATACACACGACCATTCAAATCCTATAAATACCTACATACTGTTTCATCTTCGTCTTCCTCATAATTTCCAGAAATCCTCAAGAACCCTAAAAATCGACCAAGTGTTTTTTGCTTCTTCACACCTCAAAAATTCCCAAATGGCTCACAGACCTAATCCCTTTCTCCCAGTGTTCGTTGGTGAGGACGTTGTCAAACACTCGTCAATCACCACAATGCTGACTATCAAACCCACCAACTACATCGCTAACTTAACCATTCCCAAAAACTATGTGGGGAAGGGTTATGAAGAAATGGTGGAGTTCCTTCAAGTTCATCCGTTGAACTACGCGATGACTGCATCTCCTGGTGTCCTGTATCAGGAGATGGTATATGAGTTTTGGGTACACCTGTGCTTACAACCCAGAAACCAAAGTCATCCAAGGTACTATTCTCAATGGGACTCAGACCATTGAGATTAGTTCTGATCTGCTCAGGGAGGTGCTACATCTACCAACTGCTGCAACTTATGATAAACCCCAAGCTGAAAATGATCAAATGGGCAATCTGCTACGCTTCTGTGGTGTGGCAGAACCCAAAATAGGAGCAACACTATTCAGGAAGGACCTCTCTCCTGCCTACAGTTATCTCTTCGCCTCAGTGGTGATGAGTTTTGGAAGCAAAGTTGGTTCATTTGACCAACTCAGCAGAGATGAAGTTCCTATCGCCCTACAGTTCGTGGATGGGACTACCCTTGATATGGGTAAATGGATTTTTGTGAATTTGAGGAACCTGGTGCAGCAAGAGTCAACACCAGCTGCTGTTCGATATCCCAGGTTTCTGAGCCTCATTTTCAAGCATGTATGTGGGGAGCATCCTCTATAACTCTCGAGCCTCTTCTTAAGACTGCGGCATTCCCCAGTTTAGGGATAGAGTTTTCTATACTCCAGTCCTGCAGAATGAGCCTCCTCTATCCACACCAATGAGGAGGCTGCAGGTTTGGGTGGAAGGACCATCTACTGGAGTGAGGTTGGATCCAGAGACTGCTCCCTACTTTCCCAGAAAATCCCAAAAAGCCAGTCCAAGCTTGTCAAAAGGACCCTGGCAACTGAAGCTGGGCCTGTTCTGTGAAAAAGAAGGCCAAAACAGCTCAGTCTGAGTCTGTTCCTTTAGCCGCTGTGGCTGAGGAAGAGCAGACTCCTCACCCTGGTTCATTGTTGAGCCTGACCATTGTGGCTGGTGGCCTCTGTGCACAAGAGACCATGGAACAGGCCAGCCCCACTGTTCCTTGCCCATCTCACATCCTGTCCAAAGCAGATTCCTCTTCCTACTCCACAATCACCCACAAAATCATGCCATCCATAACCACGCAAATCATTAGCCAAAAAGAACCAGCCCACAAAACCACCTCTCTGTTCCCTCTCAACAGGGTTCAGTTGAAAAAGAAGCAACCCCAGCTGCTCTCTCCTATTTTGGGAGGGCAGGTTCAGCTCATTGGAGCCTGCTTCACTCCAATCTGAGTCTACCCCAGAGTCATCCTAGACCCTCTGTTTCCTCCCAACAGGAACCATTTGTAGCAAACGGAGATACCCACATCAACTATCCCACTCCCCAACATGCTGAGGATATTGAAAGAACAGAGGCCTCTCCCTCCATACTGTGTCCACACTGTTCCCACACTCATATCTCCGGCACACCCTGAGTCTGCACGAGGTGCCCACGGCTGCTGTATAGAACCAATCAGCCAGATCAGCCTCAACTTCTTCTGCTCCCCATGATACAGCTGTGCATACAACAACCAACCACACAGCTGTTGAGGGACAACAACCCAAGCTGATGAACCTCAGGGATCATACCATCCCTCTGGTGAGGCTGCTCCCTCCATGCAAATTCCATCAGCAGGTTTCACCACTGCTGATGTTGAAATGCATATCCCATCTCCCAATGATGAGGTGCCTTTAGACCAAGGCACTGCAGAGGGAACCACCACTGGTCTTCATGAGGGTATTGCAACACAAGCAGTATTTGAAAGGCCCCAAACATCATCCCCTTCTCCTGGTGATGCAGCTACAGACGCTGCTGAAGGACCTCTTGATCCCTCCAACCTGGGCCATCTTACTTTTGCCCAGGCTATGGAGCTTCTGTCCAAAGTCCCTCTTCCCTCTCCATCACATCCTCAAACACCAGCCTCATCATCATCTTCTCCATCTACCCACTCAAAACAATCCACCGTAGAATCACCCATACAACCACCATCTCCCAAAGACCTGCCTTTGAAGGGATCACTTTCTTTGCTGACCAACAAAGTTGGTTCTTATGGAAAACACCATGCACTCCACCCTACCATCCATCATCTCAGACTCTGTGTCTGAGCAGCTCAAAGGCTTCTTTATATGTTCAAGGAAGCCTTCCGTCACTCCCCACTGACAAACGCTCTCCACAGCTGTTAGCAATCACTGCTCAGTTTGCAAAATGTATCCAGCTCTCTCTCTTCTATCCTCTCCTTACAACAGGACTCCGTGTCCTCTATGGCAGCCATTTCACAACAGCTGTCATCTCTCCTCACTTCTTGCCACACTACCCTTCCTAACACATTGGCCAGCCTGAACACTCTTATTGGCTCTCTATCAAATACTGTGTCCTCAGACCTTGCTGATGCGCAAGATACACTTGAAGTCCATCTTGCACAGCTTCAAAGCCTGTTGTTCATAGCTTCTGATAGAGAAAACATTGTTAAGCTGACCACTCTTGCTGATTCCCAAGCCTCTTCTCTTCATGCCTGTCTTTCCCAGCTTGCAGAGGTTAAGGACAACCTGGCTTTCTTAATGACAAGCCTGGTTGGCCCCAAACCTGCTGCCAAAACTGCTGGTAAGCCTGCTGACTTTGTTTCTTCAGGCAGCCCAGGTGTTGAAGGTGCTGTTCCATCTCCTTCAAAGGGGGAGAAGTCATCTGCCTCGAAGACTAAGTCTAAGGGGGAGAAAACTTCTTCTCCTAAGGAGAAAGCAGTACCTACAACTCCCACTGGTCAACCAGCAGGGACATCTATAGGTACAGCTGAAGGTGCCTCTCAAGCTGCTATGCCTACTCAGGCGGTCTCTTCCAAAACCTGCTCCAGCTAATCGGGGAAGGAAGGAGGAGGATAGATCAGGCCTGAGAATCAGGCCTAGCAGTCCAAAGGAGGCACCTAAGTCTAACTGCCAAGAAGAAGAAGCAGAAGAGGAGTAATCCTGAGGTGCAGCTGTCACTACAAAAGCAGCTCTAAGGAATAAAGACATAAAGCCAGCCATTATTCAAACACAGCATGACAAGCCATGCTGATCTTAAGTTTCACAAAGCCAGGTAAAGATAGATGGGTCTTCCTAGCACAGTACTTGAGTTTAGAGAAGAACAGCTTTCACAGCTCTGGAGGAATTTAGAAAAGAAAAAGTAACTCTGCTAAGACGCCTAAAATTTTCACTCCAAGAGCAAAGAAAATTAAAATGTCTACCCTGGGGTTGCAAAAGAACTTTAAGGAAGTCTGCCTAAGGTATCAGCAGAGTAAAAGGCGGGAAGGAGTAAAAAGCAACAGGGTGTCTCAGGGTCTCTGTGACGCAAGACATCAATACCCTCTTGCCCAGCGCCCAAATTCCCCTTTGAACACTTTTAGCTAAAGAAATTTCATCATGTGTTTCACTAGAATAGGCTTTGCCAAGGAAGCGCATTGTCAAACTGTTTCCCCTTTCAAGAAAAGGCCACATGGAAGCTTGCGATCACCGAGGATTGTGCAACCGGCTGCCTGAAAATGCGAATCCTACGATCACACGTTGCACAGATGGGGGATACAGGGAATGGGTGGAACTGCAGTTGCCCTGAGCCGTCTAAGTCAGAAGCAAGCGAAACGGCTAAAACTATATCAGGGCATACATCAAGAAGCTGATGATGGAGAAAGTGAGTCGGGCCTGATTCCAAAGAAGTATAAAGAGGGTGTCTCTGTGACATACCCCACAAAAAGGCCAGAAGACAAAGAAGGATCAGAGATGGAGCTACTCCTTACGCTGATTGAACAGGGGACTATGCCATTGAAATAAAGAGTTGATATAGTCTGCCTAAAGGAATAGAGTTTGGATGGCAAGATTATTGAAGAACCTGAGCTGGGGCATTTTTTGTAGATCCCCAACTCAGAAGAAGTGCTTCCAAAGAGCCTCAGAGCGGTACAAAGTTGATCTGATGACGACAACTTGCACCTTCCAGACTTGCAGTTTCTTTCAGCAGTCTAGCAAATGGAGAGCAGCCATCTGGGATCAGCTCAGAGGGCTTCTATGAAAGAGGATAGCTCAATGATCCCAAGTTATGATTATCAGAAGTGAAATTGAGGAACTTGAGGATACAAGGGAAGAACTGGAAGGATGGTTCAGGATCCTCTCCATGATATGAAGTCCCATCTACCATCGGGTAGGGGAGGGGAAGAATGGAAGCTGGCCATCAGTTGACAGGACTTGCAGGATCTGCTGCTCCCAACGTCAAACAAGTCCAAACAATCGTGTGACATTCAGTGTACATCTGGCTCTAGAGTTGGACTTATTACAAAGTGGTGAAGTGTTTGGCTTACAGCAATTGTAAACGTAGCATTAGTATACAGATTACGTTTTGGACGATTGTAAGAACAGGCATTGTTCGAGTCAACGTAATCAAGATGCATGTGTATATAGTAAAATGATCGTTGATCTGTACTTGTAATGTTGTCATTTCAACTTCAGCAAAACTGTACTGTAAAACTATATAGTGATTTTTGATCAGCCCAGCTTGGGACTGGTTATTGCAATTCGAGGGGGAGATTGTTAGGCACAAAAAGGCCTCAGTTCAAACCTGTCCTTGTTCTACATCTGAGGGGGAGATTTATAATCAAACCTGTTGATGCATTTGAAGGTTGAATTTAAGGCCTGTTATATGCCTTATTGAAACCTGAAAATGATTTGCAATATCAGTCTAAAGCTGTTCTATATGTTGCATGTGTTGCAACTAAGACAGTTTGTCCAAGCTGCTCTGTCTACTGAACAGGCTGGACATAAACTGTCTACGCTGCTCTACACTGTTGAGCAGCTTGGGCAATTTTAAAGTGTTCTGTTCTTTGTGAACAGAACCTGTTCTTTGTGAACAGGCTAAACACTTTATGGAATATGTTTCCAAGTCATCATGTATTGTTTTTGATTACAAGATCAGTTTACAAAGTCGAAGACAAAGTGGAAAACAGAACTGCTCAGCCTGCCCACGCTGTTCTGTAACATGAAGACAAAAGGTTATTTGAAAAAGGGTGACAGACCTTTTTCTTATATCAAAATAGGCCTTTACAAGGAAGGAAGACGCAAAGTTGACATTCCTAAATTAGTTAAAGGCAATGCAACAGTAGACAAAGTAAAAAGACAAAAGTTCTGCACATGTGAAGACAAGTCTGCTTTTCAGAAAAGTGCAGAAAAGGTTATGTTGTCTTTTCAACAAGACTTCTCCTTTTTCATTCCGTCCAATGAAGATGTTTCTCTTAGATCCTCTAAGTGAGTATAAAAAGAAACTTCTAAGGTCAGAAAGAAAAGTGAAGAAAGCTAAGTGCTGAAACCCAAGAGTGAACGTGCAAGTGTGATATTCATGCATGCAAGTCTTCTGTGTAAACCAGTATTTGTGTGTCTAAGCTGTTTTACATAAGCTGTTCCTTTAAGTCTTGTAAACACAGTGAGTGCTTCTTAGTGAGTGTATTCATTGTATACTAGTTTGAGTTTGTCTTAGACTAGTGAACATACTGTTGTATCTATCATCTCAGCTTGAACTATTCCGCATTCAAGCTTGTTTGTAATTAACAAATTGTTGATAATACATACAAACATTGAGAAAAGAGTGTGTAGTTTTTTAAATTGCTGTATTCACCCCCCCCCCCCCCCCTCTACAGCTTATAACTATATACTTTGGAAACCTCTCGGGACCTACAAGGGGCTATTTTGTATTTCCTTGATAGTTTTTAGAAATGTATATATATAGTATCTTTGACTTTCTATTGTAATAGATCTGACAGTTATTTCCACGCATTGAAATCAGAGAAAAGGCCACTGATTCAAGAAGATATTATTCTCTCTGTAACCGAATCTGTCAACATTCAATATAATCATTTGGTTAGTTTTAATTCCATTTATTGTTCTTGATAATTTGATATTGTTGATTGATTGATAGGAAACTGAATTTCACAATTGGTATCAGAGCTTTATGGGTGAATTTTTCTGATCTGAGATTGAATTTTTTCGAAAATACTCACTGTTCTTGAGATATTTTTTTTCGAAAAACCCTAAAATCACTAAGGGTTTTTAATCTGTTGATCATTACCAGTGAATATTGGATCGAAGGTAAAGGTTTGATAGACGAATCAATTGAGTATAAACTTGAATTGATTCACAAAACACAGAAAAAGATCTAGGCAATTTTGTTAAATTTTGAAAAGTATAAGAACGAGTACTGTTTCATTGAAAAAGTCAAACGTAGATCTATTTTTGCACAAAGGTGTTTCACAAAAAGTGTTTGTATTCAAAATCCTTACCTTCGATTGCAATTAGAGTGAAAATGGGCAAATTTTTTATTTTAATTTGACTTTCAGACTTGAAAAATCAGAAAATATTAAGAAACTCGAAATACACATATCCTGTGTGTTATTCGAGTTGAGTATTTCTGTTATTCGAGTTGAATATCAGTGAAATTCGAGTTGACAGAAGTGTCAATCGAGTTGACAATCACTGTCAATCGAGTTGACAAGCTGTGTAATTTGAGTCGAAGACATATATCAATCGAGTTGACAACCAGTGTCACTCGAGTTGGAAATTAAGTTGATTCGAGTTTGAGTGAATGACTATTCGAGTTTTTCAAAAGACTAATTCGAGGCTCACATATTACTATAAAACTTGAATCCAAACATCACTCGAGTTTCTCATCAAACATTCAAGTTTGATTCATTTGAGTTTCACAGTAAACACATTCGAGTGTCACAGTAAACTCATTCGAGTTTCACTAGTAAACTCATTCGAGTTTCTCAGTAAACACATTCGAGTTGTATTTCAAACACACTCGAGTTTCATATCAAACACAATCGAGTTTCACACAAGACTCAATCGAGTTTCACACAAGACTCAATCGAGTTTCACATTAAACTCATTCGAGTTTCATTCTAAACCCATTCGAGTTTCACATTACACCCATTCGTGTTTCACTCAAAACTCATTCGAGTTTAATACTTAGATCATTCGAGTTTAACACACATATTTATCGAGATTGTTGCAATACATCAACATCAAGTCTAATCAGGGTCTGAGTCAAGTTGATTATTGCTACTAACAAGTTACTGTGTTGTAGATTTCAGTACTAATCTGTGTTTCAAAGTGTGATCAAAATTTTCAGTCTCAATCGGAGTTCATCAGATCTTGGACAAGTTTCCCATATATCAATCAATATGTCTAAAGATGCTCTGGCAATGGGATCAGAAACCAAACCCCCAATTTTATACAGGGGTGAATATGTTCAATGGAGGGAGAGGTTTCTTGAATTCATTAGTTTTCATGATCTGTCCGAAGAGATGCTGAAATCCTTAACAGAAGGACCAGCCACTTTCATGGAAACAATCCCAGGAGTACCAACTGGTAATCCCCCAATTCCACCAAGGACTGTAGAGGTCACCAACCTGATAGAGGCCCAAAAGAAGAGAAAATTAGGGGACAAAACTGCCAGAAAGTTACTGTTGATATCCATCCCCAATGATATTTACACTTGTCTTACAAACACAAAAACTGCTAAGTCAATTTGGGATGAAGTGTGTAAAATCATGAGGGGGTCTGACAGAGCTGCCACAAACAGGGCTAGAAACAGCCTAATGACGTTTGAGAATTTCAGAGCTCGTGAAGGTGAACTTTTGGAAAACACTTACCTAAGGTTTGTGAATTTGGTAAGTGAGATGAAACGAAACGGAGTGACAAAGTCCAACCTGGACATAAATGTCAAATTTCTAAATGTTCTGAATCCTGAATGGGAAAAATATGCTATGATTATCCAACAAACAAAGGATATTGAGGAAATGGATTTTCATATGATTTTTGAAAACCTCAACAACTATCAAGAGGTTGTGTTGAGGAAAATATCAGGAAAGAAGAAAGCTGAGAAAGAAACTGCTGATCCATTGGCTCTACTGGCAGAGAAAAAGTACAAATACAAGCTGAAAAAGGAGAAAAGAGCCGTAGTCAGCAGTACATCTTCCGAATCAGAATCCTCAGATTCATCTGCCGATTCAGAAATAGAAGAGATGAAAAAGCAGATGGCACTGCTTACAAAAGCATTTCAAAAGAAATTTTGCAGAAAGCCAACCAACAACAAGATGCGCTATAAAACAGGCTCGAGGAAAATTGAAAAGAAGGACAAATATGAGAAATCTGGAAAAAGCAGTACACGAAAGACTGACAAATATGAAAAGTCAGACAAGTCAGCAAAGAAAGAGTCAGAACAGAAATGTTACAACTGTGGAAAACCAGGTCACTATGCCCGAGAATGCAGATCCCCAGTAGTCAAAAACTCAGACTACTATACAAGAAAGGCTCTCTTAGCCAAAGAAAAAGAGTCTGGCAAAGCTCTTATGGCGGAGGATGACCACTGGTTGCAGTTATCTGAAGATGATGACATTTTGGATGAAGATGCTCATATTTGTCTCAAATCAGAAATTTTCAATGAGTCAGAATTGAGTGAATCAGCACTGATAGCTGAAGATGAAGTTTGGGTTGGATTAACTGATGAAGAGGATGCAGAAAAACAAGAATCTGAGTCTGATGAAGAGGAAGAGGAAGAGACAGAAGAAGTTGCATTGATGGCAACTGGCAAAAATGAGGCTGAAAATGATGAATATTCAGAGTCTGAAAAATCAGATGGTTCAGATAAACCAGAGGTACATTCTAATTCTGACTCTGATATTGATGAATCATGTATATTAGAAGAAAAACTAACTCATATGGCCTTTATGCTTAAAAAGTTTGAAAAATCTTTAAAGGCAGAAAAGAAAAATGTTCATTCTTTGGAAAACAAACTTCGAAATGAACACAACTTAGTTTTAGACTTTTCCAAAGATAAAGCATTAGCTTTACGAGCGGTTTCAGACTTACAAGATAAGAAAAGAGAACTTCAAAGCAATATACTCAATCTTAATCACAATATATCTGATTTACAAGAAAGACTGCGAATAGCAGAATTAGAAGCTTCAAACTTTTCTGTAAAATATCATGCTATTTTTGAAGAACGAACTAAACTTTATGAGAAAATAAAGAAGATGGAAGATGAATTTATCAAAAGAGGGCAAACAGATCAAACAATTTATTTAAATCAACCAAAAGAAACAGAATTTTATAATTCTAAATCTGGAATTGGTTGGGAAAATCCAAAGTATCTGACAAAAGCAATATCTAGTTCACCAACACTATATGATGTCAGATACATGAACTTAGGATTAAAAATGACATTTATGAAAGCCTCTGAAGAAGTAGAATCCAGTGAAGAAATAAAAAGATTACGATCAGACAAAATGCAAAATTCTGGTGATTATACCAGAATAAATGAAACAAGTAATATTCATGATACTAAAGAAGAGTACATTCAAACATATTCTGAAAAGGATTTGTCTGAATTACCTACTCAATCTCAAAAATTATATCTGCCAAATTCAATTTTAGAAAAGATAAATTCTGATCTAGAATTGAAAGTTAAAAATTTTGAGACAGAGAATGGAACTCTAAAGGCTGAACTAAGGAAAATGGAACAAATGTTGCAAGATCAGCCTAAAAACATAAAGTTGTCTGATCCACAATCATCTACTTCTCTAGATTCTATAAATTCAGAAAAAGAATTTGATCTGTACATGCACTCTGACGTTAATTCATTAGATCAAATGTTTGGTAAAATTGATGAATTTATCAAACCTTTGTCTAACAAACAATCAAATGATAATAAAGAACCTGTTTAAATTCTGCAAAGAGTGTCTACAGATTCTTTAAAATCATCTGAAAATTCACCATTATTACAACAAAAGAAGGAGAAAACAAAAATTATTGTTCAGTCTCCTAAATTTGAAAAGGGTGAATCATCTTCATCAGCGGACTCAATTGCACGTAAAGTCCAATCTTCAAAAGGTATGAAAAATTTACAGAAGAAACGAGTATCTAAATCTACTAATTCTCATACTTCTTTTATGTCAGATATCATTGTGAACGGTTCGAGAAAACAAGTTTGGCGAAAGAAGAAAAGAGAACAGAAAAACAAGAGTATAAAACAAGAGTGGCGCGTGAACGACAAAATTGTTACAGATAGAAATAGCAAAATTGAACATTCTGTCTGTAATAATAAACTTGTTAATAATTCTTGTATAAAGTTTTCAAGAACGGACTTAATTGCTTTGAATTCTTGTGCTTGTAAGCCTTCAATTGTTAAATCTAATAAGCTCGTCTGGCAACCGAAGAAAAATGACCCATTTTATGAACAGAAAAAGGTTCCACTGGGTACCTAAAATAACTTCAAATGATAAGCTAAAAGCCATATCTGTTAGAAAAACAAATAATACTGTGCATGAATTACCTAAAACAAAAGTACCCAACTACAAGTGGGTACCTCATGTGCTACTTCGTCTTATAGGTAAACCATGTCTGGTATCTTGACTCCGGATGTTCCAAGCATATGACCGGACAACGAGACACACTCACGGACTTTGTAGAAAATTTCTGTGGGACGGTCAGATTTGGAAATGATCAGTTTTGTCCGATCAAAGGATACGGAAGTCTCAAATACGACAAAATTACCATCCAAAAGGTTTTCTATGTTGATGGTCTTGGACACAATCTGTTTAGTATTGGACAGTTGTGTGATAAAGGTTTAGAAGTCAATTTCAAAGTCAATCGGTGCAGCATCAGATCCGGAGAAGGAAAAGAAATTTTGGCAGGAAACAGGAAAACAAATTTGTACTCCTTTGATTTAGCCTCGATTAATCTGAAGAAGGATGTCTGCTTAATATCAAAAGCTACATCTAAAACAACATGGTTGTGGCATCGTCACCTTTCACATCTGAACTTCAATGAGTTAACCAACCTAGCAAAAGGAGGGTTAGTTAAAGGGCTGCCGACGCTCAAATTCCAAAAAGAGCAGTTGTGTGCCGCATGTGAAAAAGGAAAAATGACAAGAGCTACACACAAATCTAAAACAGAACACTCATCCACGAGAGCGCTGGAATTACTGCATATGGATTTGTGTGGACCAATGAGAGTACAAAACATTAATAAGAAACGATATGTAAAGGAGATAGTTGATGACTATTCACGATACACATGGGTTTTCTTCCTGAGGTCCAAATCAGATGCAACCGAAACGATCATAGACTTCATCCGGAAAATACAAGTGAAGTTGCAACTCACAATTCAAACTATCCGCTCAGATAACGGAACAGAATTCAAGAACAAATCACTTGACTCATTCTTGAATTCAATAGGAATTACACATCAGTTTGCAGCTGCTCGAACTCCACAACAAAACGGTGTCGTTGAAAGAAGAAATCGGACACTAGTGGAATCAGCTAGGACGATGTTGGCATATTCCAATTTACCGTTATTCTTGTGGGCAGAAGCAGTTGCAACAGCTTGTTTCACACAGAATCGTTCAATAATAAATAAGAGATTCGGAAAGACTCCTTATGAATTGATTAATAAACGAATACCTAATATTAAATTTTTCCATGTCTTTGGTTGCAGATGCTTTATTCTAAACGACAAAGACAATCTTGGAAAGTTTAATCAAAAGGCATATGAAGGAATATTCATCGGATATTCAAAGGAGTCGGTTGCCTTCCGAGTGTACAACAAGAGAACCAAGACAGTCAACGAGAGCGTGAATGTAAAATTTGATGAAGGAGTGGTAATGGCTTCTGAACACACCAGTTCAGGACCCGAACCTAAGACGCAGACTTCATTGGAGTCATCTGAACAAAATGTTGAACACTCAGAATTACATAAGTTGTTTGAGAATTTTTATGAAGACTATTTTGAAAAGCCCAAAACTAATGTTCTAAATTTGGTGCCTGACAGGATTACTGAAGATCCAGTCGTAGTCTCTGATCTTTCTCAACAACAAGGTTCAGAAGAAACTGGAGAAGCCTCAACAGCAAATGTGCAGTCGACTACTGAGATTGTACAACCAATTGAACCTCCATATTCTTCTGAAACCCCCATTACTTCTGAACATTCAGAAGCTCCTACCTCAGATGTCCCACCTACAACATCTGAAGTAACCCTCCAACCATATCTAGATCACAATCCCAATCAAGACCAAATAGAACCGTTTCCACATACTGATAAGTGGACAAGAAATCACCCAATAGAAAACATTATTGGTGATCCATCCGCGTCAGTCCAAACCAGAAGGGCAACTATAAATGAATGTTTATTTTCAAATTTTTTAAGTAAAATAGAGCCCAAGAATGTAAAAGAAGCACTTCTGGATGCAGATTGGATTGTGGCGATGCAAGAAGAACTGAACCAGTTCGAACGGTTAAAGGTCTGGAGACTTGTTGAGCGCCCAAAAGACAAATCCATTATAGGCACGAAATGGATCTTTAAAAACAAGAAAGATGAACATGGCGTAATCATTCGGAATAAAGCTCGTCTCGTTGCCAAAGGATACAGCCAACAAGAAGGGATTGATTATGATGAAACGTTTGCACCAGTTGCACGAATTGAAGCCATTAGAATGTTTTTAGCTTTTGCCGCTCATAAAAATTTTACAGCATATCAAATGGATGTTAAAACTGCGTTTTTAAACGGGGAACTAACAGATGAAGTATATACATATCAGCCCGAAGGTTTTACTGATCCTTCGAAACCTGATCATGTATATATTTTAGATAAGTCACTGTATGGCCTTAAACAAGCACCTCGTGCTTGGTATGATGCACTTTCAACATATCTGTTGAAATGTGGATTTACAAAAGGTGCAGTTGACACAACCCTGTTTATAAAACGTCAGGGGTCGGATATCATAGTTATACAAATATATGTAGACGACATAATATTTGGGTCTACAAATCCAGAATTTTGTAAGAAATTCGCATTTTTAATGTCCCAAAAATTCGAAATGAGCATGATGGGGGAAATAAATTTTTTCTTAGGATTACAAGTAAAACAATTAACTGATGGTATTTTTATCAATCAGTCAAAATATATACAAGACATGTTAAAGAAATTTAACATGGTCAACAGTACTCCTATGAAAACTCCCATGGCTCCGGATTCAAAGTCAAAACTCGATGCGGACATCTCAGGGAAACCTGTAGATGTGACTCATTATCGAGGTATAATTGGGTCATTAATGTACTTAACAGCTAGTAGACCAGATATTATGTTTGCTACATGTGTCTGTGCTAGATATCAGGCAAATCCTAAAGAATCACACTTAACAGCTGCGAAACGAATTTTAAGATATCTCAAAGGAACTCCGAATCTTGGTTTGTGGTATCCTAAAGAATCTTCATTTAATCTGACTGCTTTTTCTGACGCTGATCACGCAGGTGATAAGATGGACAGAAAGAGTACGTCTGGAGCAGTACAGTTCTTAGGTGACAAACCCGTATGTTGGTCATCCAAGAAACAACATTGCGTTTCATTGTCTACAGCTGAAGCAGAGTATGTTGCCGTATCTTCTTGCTGTTCCCAGGTGTTGTGGATGAAGAGCCAACTGCGCGATTACGGGTTTACACCAAAGAAAATACCAATATATTGTGATTCTCAGAGCGCAATAGCTATTGCATCAAATCCGGTGCAACATTAAAAAACAAAACACATTGACATTCGGTATCATTTTATAAAAGATCATGCTGAAAATGGAAATATAAAATTATATTTTGTACCTACTGAATATCAACTAGCTGATTTGTTTACCAAAGCGTTAGATGAAAAGCGGATTAATTTTTTGGTATACAAATTAGGTATGTTGAATCATTAAGATTTAATAATTCAGTAGTTTCAATATATAATTTTAAAAAAAATTCATTTTTTATTGATTTTTATCTGATGTTAAATTCATGAATCATAAAGAGTTTATATTCTTTGGAATTTAACAAGATCTAGATTGTCATGTGCAGGGGGAGCAGAAAAGAAATTTATCTGATTTTGAGTAAATCTGATAAAAATTATATGTTAGTTTATAGGGGGAACAGAGCTGAGAAAATGAATATACATTTGAGGGGGAGCAGCTTTCAGAAATTCAAGGAGGAGTAATTGAGTATTTTAATTTTTTTTTTGAGTTTAATATTTTTTTTTTGTTTGTTTTTGTTTTTATTTTGTTTTTAATATTTTGTTTGTTTTTTTGTTTTTGTGTGTGTTTTTTAAATTTTTTTTTGAAAATCAAATTGTATCTTGATATTTTTTTTAATTTTTTTAGTCACAATATTTGTTGAAAAGATATTAAGTGGGTTGATTTGGTTTGGATGATGGGCCGGATTACTTGCAAATTACAATGGGCCGGATACTTTGACTATAAATTTGAATTTTCAAATTCAAATCACTTTTTCGGATATTTTATTTCATCATCTTCTCCAAATAGCTTTCTTCATTCTTAAGAAACTGTAAACCCACAATCATCATCGACTTCTTTTCATCAAAATTGTGAGTAAATGTTCTGATTGTTTATGCTTATAGTATTTATATGTTGCTTATTTCAGTTTGGGTTTTATGTGAATCTGTGTTCGTATTTTTTTTGTATTTGAGCGTTCATGGAGATTCATGATGTTTGTTCTTGAAAATGAAATTAAATGTGTGATGAGTTTCGTATTATAATCATGACCATGAATCTGAAATTTCATAAGTCATTATTTCATCACACAAACAGAATGTTTGATTTTGAGAATGAACAGTTTCGTGTTCTTCATAAATCTGAAATTTGAATTTTTAACAACTTTAAAGTTGTTTTTTTTTCAAAGTTCAGTAAATCAAATGTGTTTAAAATGCATTTTCGAAGGGGGTACAAGTTTTAAATCACTGAAAAAGATCCTTGAAATTAAATTCGTAAATTCAGTGTATATTGGACTTGTAATAAAACAAACAGGAATTTCTCGATTAAAGCTATATTCGAGAAACTCCAAGAGACATTCGAGTTGATTCAAATAAGACTCGAGAAAACCCAAGAGTTAATCGAGTTGTTTGTAATGATATTCGAGAAAGTATCTGTGTCACTCGAGTTGACTAAGGGTTTATTCGAGAAACATCTGTGTATCATGCGAGTTGACCAAGTTTGTTGCACTTAGAATATTTTCATAACTTACATGTCGATTGATACATTGTCCGAGAACACTTAAAGTTTATTCGAGTTGGGGCAATGTACTTATCGAGAAAATGTCTTATTCATTCGAGTTGAGTGTTAGACATCAAAGAGAGTCCACAGATTCTCATGTTTCATTCGAGTTTAATACCTGTTTCATTCGAGTTTAACATGTATTTCATTCGAGAACCTTCAAGACTCATTCGAGTTGAATCAAGAACTATTCGAGTTGGGTCATGTTTTATTCGAGTTTCATACATATGTCATTCGAGTTTTATATAGGCTTATTCGAGTTTATTCATAGACAGTCAAGTTGCTTCATGTGTCACCCGACATTGTTCAAGAGTCATTCGAGAAAGTTGTGGTTTCATTCGAGTTTCAACAGAAAATTTTTTCTAAGTGTGGAATTTTTAATGTTTTAAGAAAAATGTCACATTTTTTAAGAAATTGTTATAAATTTGTGTTTTTCTAACATTGGTCTCTAAACGATTGACTCTGGAATCCTTTCAATAATAATCTATTATTGTCTGGAATCCCGATGCCTTAAACAGAAAATCACAATTTTTTACAATTTCTGATAAAATGTTACAATTTTCTACATTTTAAGGATTATCATTTGTGTACATGGTCTGACTAACATGGCTTTTTATTTTGGTTTACAGGTGTTCAAATGGCATCTCCAGTGCAGTCTCAGAACTCCAATTCATCTGACTCCCATTCATCATCCAATCATACCCTTGTTTCCACACCTGTTCGTTCTACTTCAGTTGCACGTCCCTCACAGTCAAATATTATCCCAGATAACCAGTTAGTTAAAACTAAACATTGCCTACCTTTTCGAGATAATAACCATCGCCTGGATACCAAGGTTATTAAAGTTAGTCATCCTATCATTGTTGAAATTCTCAAAGGCCATCCGTTAGGTTATCTGCTTCAATACAAACCTTCTATCCCACAGGTATACCTACAACAATTTTGGCACACCGTCAAATTTGTTTACGCTGACGGCAATCATCACTTCAAAGTTACAATAGACCAGTTCAAAACTAAAATCACTCTCGCCAGACTTCGTCACAATCTATTTCTTCCTAGACGTATAGACACAGTTAACTTCCCAGAGTTGGCTGATTTTGAAGACTTTGTGTCAGATGAGGAGCTGGTACATGATCTGATTTGCTTGGGCTACTCAAAGCCACTACCAAAGAGCTCCAAATTCCATAGGAATGGCTTGAATGGAGAATGGTACACACTGTTTGGAATCATCAATAGGTGTATGACGTCAAAGCACACAGGCATCGACAGATGCATAATTCATTGCTTAAGGATGTTTCATGGAATAGCGTTCAACAAGCATTATGATTATGCTCAGTGCATATGGGAGGATTTAAAAGAGATTGTTCTTGCAAAAACTACAAATAGAGCAAGAAAATTTGTTCCGTTTCAGAGATTTATACAAATTCTTATGCGATGAATTCTTCGTGCAAATGAAAATATTCCGAAGCGAGCCAATTCACAGCGATGTCCGGATTATGTGATGATGAGCTTACACGAAGTGCCGGACTCACCAAATGCAAATATTATGCCAATCCCGGAGTCATTGCTAAAATATGCGGATCAAGAGAGTGAGCATGTGAGATTGTATAGGATAGATCATGCTCCGATAGAGACCCAGGAACCGGGATCTCTTACCCAAGGAGCTTTAGGAATAGAGGAACCTCAGCAAGGGGTTGAAGTTCAGGTTGCCCAATCTGTGAGTGAGGGAGATGTTGGTGTAAGGGGAGGTGAGGAAGAAGCTGAGAGATCTGATTCCGAGAGAACGTTGTCGGATATCCAAGAAGAAGAAGGAGAAGGAGATGATAATGATGATGATGATGATGGTGATGATGGAGGTGATCATCATGAGGGAGGTGATATGATGATAGATATTGTAAGCATTGCTGAAGAGAGTGTGCAGGATACCATTAACCTAGAAAGCCGGGATATAACCACATCTACTGTTAGCTCTCCTATGAGAGTTAGCATTGAAGAAGTCAGTATCCCACTGATGATTGCACACCCAACCATCCACTCAGTCTCCTCTCAACAGGAGATTGTTTCAATTGAGTACAGGGATGAACCATATAATCTATCCGAGAGTCACTTGGACTTGATGGATATTGAAACAAGTACACAGCTGCCCGAGTGTATGACTTCAATTCAATCACTGAGTCTAGCTCCTATACAGCCTAGGACACTCGAGTCAACTTCATCCGTTGAAGTTAGTGTGGTTGAACTTCGTGTTCCCACTGAAACATCCTCAGTAACGGAAGCATTTGTTGCTCCGTCACTTGAAGAGGGTGGAAGTCCAGTCAAAGCAACAACTTTACCAACTCTGAGCACTGGCCACACAGAAGTACTTTTTACAAGTTCGACTGTTGTGACAACTGGAAGTCTACGTGACCCAGTGGTGACTTTATCCCCATTCGTAACTGAATCAACATTACATCAAGCATTGAATGAAGCTGTGGCTGGAGTAAACACGCATGTATCTACTCAATTGGCTGAGGTAATGGCACAGATGTCAAACATCCATAAGTTTTTAAAGGGGAAGGATGTTGCAGAGGAATCAGTGAAGCGGTCTGAGTCAAAACAAGCAATTGAAGAATTGAAAGAAGAATTGAAAGATTTTGTGTTCGAACAGTTTGATGAAATGAGAGAACGCATGATAAGCCTGGAAAGTACTGTGATAACAGCAATGGGAAATCTATCAGAGAGGGTGGCTGCGGTAGAAGAGACTTGTAAGGCTCAAGCTTCCTCATCCAAGAGGAAACATGATGAGCATGATGAGGACTCCGATGATGCTCCTCATGAGGGGAAGAAGAGGAGAAACCTTGATGAATCAACATCTGGGGTATTGATGATTACATACCCAGAAAAGGAAACGGAAGTTCAAGAGAGAGAGGCTGGGGGCTCAAAAGAATCAGCTGGTGAACAAAGAGAGCTGGGATTGATTCTTCATGAAGATGTTCCAGTTCCTTTGAACATTCAGTCTGATAATTATCATTTTGTAGAATATATTGATTCAGATGAAGATGTTCAAGATAAGAGTCATGAGGTGAGTATTCAAGGAATAGGAGAAGAGAGGGAGGAGTACATTGAAGTGTCGGAAGATGATGATGTAATTGCATTGACAGATATTGATTTCAGAGCTAAAAGGATTGAAGAGGAGGAAGGTTTAGTTGAGGAGATTTTGAAAGATACTGAATCAACACCAACGTTTGAAAAGCCTGAGGTGGTTATTCAAGTTAAGGAGGAATTTGAAGAGTTTCCAGTTGAAAGCATTGTTGCACAAGAAAAAGTTGTACTGAATGAGGTTGAGGTAATGGATAGATTCTTCAATGAATATGTGCTTGCTGATGAGTCTAAGAAACAACATAGACTCAGATTTGAAGCCCAACAAGTAGTTCAGAGGGAAATACAAGACATGCTGACATTATTGAATAAGGATGAGATCAGCAAAAAGAAAGTAAAGAAACTTGAGCTTCCAGAGAATAGATCGGCAGATTTTATTAGAAAAAGGAACAAGATGCCGTACATTGAAGATATTCTGGAAAAACGGATCTTTTGCAAGAAACAAGCACCGTGTTCGTTTCTCAAGTTATTTAGAGTGCTAGAGCCAAACATGCCGAATTTGGTCAACTATGCCAGCTTTCTGAGAAATAAAACACAGGAAGTTGAGAAGGTCAAGAGTGAGTTCAGAATAGTCGATCTGGTGAAGATAGAAAATGAAAGATTTGTCAAGATTTTCTATCCAAAGTTCACTGTCACTAGATTAGATGGAAATACCTATATGTTCACAGAAGCTGATATGTTCAACATGCACTTGGTAGACATTGAAGATCTTTTTGATGAGTTGTGCAGAAACAAACGAAATGAACACTCCAGATTTGCACTTAAGACATTGTTTCACTTCATGCATACCAAATTGGTATTGATGTCAGTGCAACATCTACAGATAGGGGTTGAACGGGGTATGAGGAAGATCAACATGACAGCGCCTAACAGAGATATCAAATTTGCTGGAGAGTTGAAAGAATTCCAAGTGATCATGGTAAAGCATCCAGCGGTCATGTACAAAGATAGAAATAAGAAGTTAAGAGCAATGAGGAGTGTAGAGCTGAACAAGTTTTCAGATGGGACTCTGAATAAAGTGTTGAGTGGGTTAAAAGGAAAGCTTGCTGCAGATAAGAAAAGAAAGACGAAGAAAGGTGCTTTATCTGTAAACGACCGAAGACTCATGGTTGAGTTTATTTCAAAGATTGAATGGAGGCTCTCGGATCGTAAAAGTGTGAGAAGATTTGAACAAAAGCTGGGCTTATCAATTTAAAAGACTTTGCTCTTTCCATCAAAGGGGGAGAATGTTAGGTTATGTTTTAATTGATGGAAACAAAGTCTAGGGACTATTTTGTATTTCCTTGATAGTTGTTAGAAATGTATATATATAGTATCTTTGACTTTCTATTGTAATAGATCTGACAGTTATTTCCACGCATTGAAATCAGAGAAAAGGCCACTGATTCAAGAAGATATTATTCTCTCTGTAACCGAATCTGTCAACATTCAATATAATCATTTGGTTAGTTTTAATTCCGTTTATTGTTCTTGATACTTTGATATTGTTGATTGATTGATAGGAAACTGAATTTCACAATATTGTAATATTTCATTTACGTCTTTTTTATATATCAGATTTATTTATTAAAGTTTTATATATCTTATGTTTTATTTGTAAAAACAGTTATATACTTTTGTATTTTATACATTTTCATATAAATATTTAATTATGTTAATATATTTTTATTTAATTATAATTTTTATGAGAAATTTATAAACATTGGGACATTTTAATTTAATTCTTTTGTTACATATATTGGCACTCGTGCTATCGCTTTTGATTTAAATATTTTTGTTATAATACATTTTAATTTACACAACTACTTTATTCATTTTATTCTGATTATTTTGTTAGATTAATATGTTTCGATTTCGTTACAAAATATACAAACCAAATGCATCTGTCAAAGTATATAAACCAAATCGTATACGTTTCGTTAAATCAAAACATATAAATGTTTATATTAAGTTTATATATTTTACTTAAAAATTATAATTAATTAGAAATGTATTAACCTTGCAAATATTTAAGTTAAAAATGAATAAAATATTATGTTTATATATTTTTTCTTCAAAATTAAGTCAAAATTTAGAACTTAAAAAAATATTTAAATGAAAATGAATAAAATGTGAAGTCTACTTATTTTTATTAGAAATTATAATTAAATCGAAATGTAGGAAGTAACGAAATAATTGAAACAAAACGAATAAAATACTATGTTTTAATTGAAACGTATTAATTTTACAAAATAATAAAATAAAAATAAATAAAACACTAAATTTGAATCCAAACATATTAACATAAAAATATTTAAATCAAAATGTTAAATCCTTAGTTTATATATTTTTCTTAAAAAATATAATTAAATCAAAATACATTAACGAAATGAAATAGTTAGAAACATAAAAAAAAGATTAAAATGTATGCATATTTTATCAAATCAAACATAAGATAAACTTTTTTTTAATAATTAAATTGAATATATAAAAGAAACATAAATTAAATATAATAATAGAGATAATTTTTAATAAATAAAGAATCAATATATCTTATAACATAACTATATTTAACAAATAAAAATGTATAAATAATAATATTAATAATAATAATAAATTTAAAGAAAAGGTGCAAATTTATAAAAAGGACTAAAACTGAAATTAAATGACATAGTTGAGGGACCAAATTGTTATTGAGGAAAAGACAAAACCGTCATTTAAAAAAAGTTAAGTGAAAAAGGGACCATTTTTGTAAGCAAATAGTGTTTTAAGGGACCATAAATGTAATTTTTAAAGACCAGTGACCATATCCATAATTTCGACCAAACCACATGGACCGTTTTTGTAATTTTCTTTTAACTCTTAGTTAATTATGAAATGTTTGGTATGATACTTTAATTTTAGAGTAAATTACACAAATGGTCCCTGTGGTTTGGGGGCATTTGTGGTTTTGGTTCCTAAAAGTTTAAAATTACACGGATGGTCCTAAAATTCCAAACCTTTAACACCAATGGTCCTTGTCGTCAATTAGGGTCGTTAGACCAGTTAAGTCACAATGACATTTTCGTCATTTTCATCTCAGGAACCATTTACGTAATTTTCTAATAGTTAATATTTTTATTTTGTTTATTCTATTTTCTAATTTATCATCTTTGGTATGCTTCAATCTCTACACCGTTAATTTTTCTCCTCCTTTAATCTTTCTCCTCCATTTACGTATGCAATCTTTCTCCAACCCCACCGCCCACCGGTACCCTCCACCGTTACCGGAGCTTCTTCCCCTCCATTAATCTTTCTCTTTACCAATACCTCGAAATCAACCTCGTCTCCGCCCAAGACCTCTCCCTCTCCGCTAAATCCATCAAAACTTACGCCATGGCTTGGTTACACCCCAATCGGAAACTCTCAACCCTAATCGATACCAAAGGCAACACAAATCCTACCTGTAATGAAAAACCAAGTTCCGATCTGATCATCGACGACCTGATCACGCCGTCACATAAACACTGCAGATCCGCCGACCATCTGGTGTTCCGCGGAAGACGAGATGGATGAGTTCATAACTTTAGTATGAACAAGACAACCGATACCGAAGTCGCTCTTTTAGATCTGAATATTGTTCCGAACGAGAGAGAATACTGTGGCGATGGGTTTTCGTGGTGGCCGCTGCGTTTCTTTCTTTCTTTTGTGTGATATATAAAAGCGACAGCGAAGGCGTTTGATTTCAAGACTAGGAGATGGGTCAAAACTGGGGGAGCAAGAACTATTGATTGATGTTTGGGGTCGGGTCAAGTTGATGGGGGCGGAGCTCTATTTTAAAATTCTGAAGCATATGAAAACTTTGAATTTAATGTTGTTGTAATAGTTTTTCGTTTTTTTCTAAAAGAAATTTTGCAATTGAAATTTATGGTCCTTTATTTTAAAAAATATTATTTTCTTTGTTATATCATCAATATTTGTTTACTTTTATATATATATATATATATATATATATATGTATATATATATATATATATAGATTTAGGTTCAAGTGAGTACCACTCATTATGCAGCGCACCAGAAGGTACCACCCTTAAAAGTAATTTTTTTGAAATTTTTTTTCATGAACATGTCTTAATTAACATTACACAGACCATATGTGAATTTCACGTAAATCCGAACACTCTAAGTGCATGAAAACACGCATCACATAAATGCACGTTCACATACATTCAAAATTATATAAGTGTGTGTTCACATCATTTTTTAGGAGCTAGGAGATGTGAATGTATGTGAAATTTACATATCATCTGTATAATGTTAATTAAAACACGTTTGTGAAAAAAAATTCAAAAAAAATATTTTTAAGCGTGGTACCTTCTGGTGCGCTGCGTAACAGGTGGTACTCTCTCGAACCATATTCTATTATATATATATATATATATATATATATATATATATATATATATATATATATATATATATATATATATATATATATATATGTATATATATATATATATATATATATATATATATATATATATATATATATATATATATATATATATATATATATATATATATATATATATATATATATATATATATGTATATTATATATATATATATATATATATATATATATAGAATCAGGTTCATCAGCGTACCTATGAGATTCCAGCATACCCAGCGTACCCTAATGTGAATGATCATTCACATATATTTTTTTTGAATAAACATGTATAAGACAACATTATAAGAGTTTTTTTCAAAAGGAGCAACATCATAAATCTTATGAATGATAAAAAAGATCATGTGAATGACCATTCACACCATTCACATTGTGTGAAATGACCATTCACATGGATGACCATTCACGTAAATATGCATTGAGCATTCACATAAGTTTTAAAGACACAGAAAGTGTGAATGTATGTGAAATTCATATATCATGTATATAACATTAATTTAAACATGGTTATGAGAAAAAAAATTTAAAAAAAGTTTTTTAAGGTTGGTACCTTCGGGTGCACTTGATTTCGAGAGGTACTCTTTTGAACCTGACTATATATATATATATATATATATATATATATATATATATATATATATATATATATATATATATATATATATATATATATATATATATATATATATATATATATAAGTAATGAGATAATAAATAAATTGTTATTTAAAAATAAATATTAAATAAAAACAAGAAAAGATAAACTATTAAAAAATTACGTAAATAGTCCCTGAGATTAAAATGACGAAAATACCATTGTGACTTAACAGACCTAACATGTAAAGTTAACGACAGAGACCGTTTGTGTGAAAGATTTGCATTTTTTGGATCAATGGTGTAAAAAAAAACTTTGAGAGACGAAAACCGTAAAAACCCCCAGACCACATGGACCATTCGTGTAATTTACTCTTAATTTTATGATTAATTCCTAATGAAGACATAAATTATTTTAGAAGGTATAAATATAGACCATTAAATTGAAAGAAATAATTGGGTCTAATCATATGACTAATTATATTTTATGGCATAGAAAAAGTTAGTCAATAATGTCTCATTTA
This sequence comes from Centrapalus pauciflorus, assembly GCA_020465985.1. Classification (NCBI taxonomy): domain Eukaryota; kingdom Viridiplantae; phylum Streptophyta; class Magnoliopsida; order Asterales; family Asteraceae; genus Centrapalus; species Centrapalus pauciflorus. The sequence goes on along the minus strand of JAANYP010001627.1, from coordinate 44,389 downwards.
TGTTTTTATGTACGATATGAGGCAATAATTCACCTACTTCGAAGCAACTGCTCTCAGATGTAGGGTATGCTTGCTTTGAATATTAGTGTCTTTATAATAAAATAAAAATAATAAATAGTTATAAATTAAATATTAATCTACGTAATTTGTCTCAAATTTCAGGTTTGGTTTCTGAATTTAAATAATTATACGGGTTAACTATATTTTTACGCAACGACGTTTTCATATTTTATCATTTTATGCAACGAAATTGCTTTTATCACAATTTATGCAATGATGTTTGAACTTTTTATCAAAAGATGCAACAATATTTTCTATTTTTACTAAGTAATGCAATAAAATCATATTTAATACGATTAATGCAATAATGTTTGAACTTATTACACAAATATGCAACATAATTACCTATTTACCAGGTTATCTATCGATTTATTGTACATACTAAAAAAAATCTAGATGAATGCATCTACGTGTAAAAAAGTTCACTTCGCCAAATTCAACAATTCCTTCATAAATTAAGGGTTATGTTGCAAAATTCATTATTTGTCATGACTAAAAATTATAACCTTTATTTTATTTCGATTAGGGATAGTATTGGGTCGGACTGAATATTTGTCCTCTCATCTCTATTTTTAAAAATTCATTATCATCAACTGTAGTTATTTCAATAGAAATCATCGTCGGGTAATTTGTGATAACTGTTAAGGTTAGAAATAAAAATTTAATGAGATCAATCTATGTTGTAAAACTTTACCATTTACGTTAAACAATCACCTAATTATGTTGTAAATGTTAACTGTTTATGGTTAACCATAATCAAATTCGTAAATTCGTAAATTAATCATTTGTATTAAACGTTTAATCATGAATCCTCATATTTATCCTCAATCATCTGACAGTAATCCTTGATAAGTATTTGTAGTTTTTAACCGGAAACGAACAAGACCCTTTTAACCTGGGTACGAATGAGTTTTAAATAAACCAATAGAAACAAAATGTCGTATTGAAGTCAGAATTTTTTTTTCATCCAACTCATACTATATTAACAAAGATGGCGATACGACTTTTTTTATACGTAGTTGTGTTGCTTAAGATTTTAAGTGATGTACAACAAATTAATATTACCAGATAAATAAGTAGATTAAATGTTGCATACTCTGATAACAACTTCAAACATTGTTGCATAAATCGTGTTAAAAATAATTTCGTTGCATAAGTCGGTAAAAGAGGGAAAACGTCATTGCATTTTCTTATAACAAATTCAAACGTCATTGCATAAATTATGCTAAAAATGATTTCATTGCATAAATTTATAAAAAGTGAAAACGTCGTTGCATAAATTTGTGGTTAACCCTAATTATACTAACACTACTACAAAAAGCATCATAAACTCATAAAGCCCCTCTAATTAATGGGGCTAGGCAAAGACAAAAGGGATAATAAAAACGGGGCTGATAAGACGCGTGTTTTCTTTACCATTAATGAAGCCCAGTTTTATATAAACCAACCGGGTCTGATGAGGATATTAAATGCGTCACAATGCACGACTTTTTGTAGAACAAATGGAGCTAGGTTTTCTCTTCAAAAAAACCTGGTTAAATAAAAAACATTAAATGTCTATAGTCATGTGCAACTACCACTAACAAATATAGCCCGGTTTATTTATTAATAAACTGGGCTTATATTGCATCACATTAAATGTTGATTTTGACGTATAATTACCTATAATGGAGCCCGGTTTTTCATAAAAAAACCTGGTTCGATTAGCATATTTATTACGCTCACCGACTCTCTTCTTCATTTTTCATTTCCCTTTATTACTTAAATGCTCTCAACCTCCATTAATACACACTCAATTTTCCAATAAATCTCATCATAAATATCATTATTACTTACTAAATTCAAATTGAACCTTTTATAAGTTGTTGATTTCATTAAAGGTAGTTTATTATAGAATAAATGACATTTTTGGTCCTTGTGGTTTGATGGTTTACCCGGATTCAGTCCCTTAACCATAATAAGGTCAAATTTCATCCCTATTTTGCTAATTTTGTGCCCTTTTAGTCCCTCGTCCGTTAAACTTAACGACACAACTGTTAAATTTGTAAGAATGACATTTTTACCCTTTTATTGAGACGTTTTTAGTCCCTATAATCCAACATTTATTTTATTTTATTTAATCTTTATAATACTCTTATATTATTTATAGACATACTTAATTCATTATAAACACACTTATTTTATTTATAAATATAGTTATGTTTTAATATTTTATTTACATTTACTATTGTTCGTATTTTATTTAATATTTAACTTTTATTTTAATTTAAATATATATTTCTTTACTAGTTTATTTAAAGTTCATCTTCTTTATTAATTTTAATTTTTATAATATTATTATTGACATTTATATATGTAATTTTGTTAGTTGTGTTTAAGTAAATATAATATCGTCGATATTTTTCCTCTCCAAAGTCACTATTTCTTCAAGTATCTTCCAACCTAATCAATTATCAACACATAAATTATATCACATGGATGACCATTCACATAAATATACATTGAGCATTCACATAATTTTTAAGGACACAGAAAGTGTGAATGTATGTGAAATTCATATATCATGTGTATAACATTAATTTAAACATGGTTATGAGAAAAAAATTTTAAATTTTTTTTTAAAGGTTGGTACCTTCGGGTGCACTTGATTTTGAGAGGTACATTTTTGAACCTGACTCTCTCTCTCTCTCTCTCTCTCTCTATATATATATATATATATATATATATATATATATATATATATATATATATATATATATGTGTGTGTGTGTGTGTGTGTGTGTGTGTGTGTGTGTGTGTGTATGTATGTAGGTTCAAGTGAGTACCACCTACTACACAGCGCACCCGAAGGTATCACTCGTAAAATTATTTTTTGTGAATTTTTTTTTCACAAACATGTTTTAATTAACATTACACAGATAATATGTGAAATTCACGCAAATTCGAACAATCTAAGTGCATGAAATCACGCACCACATATATGCAAAATTATGTAAGTGTGCGTTCACATCATTTTTTAGGCGCTAGAAGATGTGAATGTATGTGAAATTTACATATAATCTTCATAATGTTAATTAAAACATGTTTATGAAATAAAAAATTAAAATTTTTTTTTTTAAAGATGGTAGCTTCTGGTGCGCTGTATAAGTAGTGGTACTCACTCGAACCATATTCTATATATGTGTGTGTGTGTGTATAAAATATTTTCAAGTATCTTCCAATGTCATTATTTCTTCAAGTATATTCACATATGTATATAATTTATGTGTCGATAATTGATTAGTTTGGAAAATATTTGAAGAAATAGTGACTTTGGAGAGGAAAAATATCGACGATACTATATCTACTTAAACACAACTAACAAAATTACATATATAAATGTCAACAATAATATTATAAAAATTAAATTTAATAAAGAAGATGAACTTTAAATAAATTAGAAAAGAAAATATATAATTTTAATTAAAATAAAAGTTAATTTTAAATAAAATACGACAATAGTAAATGTAAATAAAATATTAAAATATAAGTATATTTATAAATAAAATAAGTGTGTTTATAATAAATTAAGTATATCTATAAATAATATAATTATAAAGATAAAATAAAATAAAATAAATGTTGGACTATAAATGAAAAAATAATAACCATAGGGACTAAAAGCGTCTCAATGAAAGGGTAAAAATGTCATTCTTTCAAATTTAACGGTTGTGTCGTTAAGTTTAACGGTCGAGGGACTAAAAGGGCACAAAATTAGCAAAATAGGGATGAAATTTGACCTTATTATGGTTAAGGGACTGAATCCGGGTAAACCATCAAACCACAAGGATCAAAAATGTCCTTTACTCATAATATAATTATAAAAATAAAATAAAATAAATGTTGGACTATAATTGGGTAAATAATAAAACCATAGGGACTAAAAACGTCTCAATGAAAAGGGTAAAAATGTCATTCTTACAAATTTAACGGTTGTGTCGTTAAGTTTAACGAATGAGGGACTAAAAGGGCACAAAAGTAGCAAAATAGGGATGATATTTGACCTTATTATGGTTAAGGGACTGAATCCGGGTAAACCATCAAACCACAAGGACCAAAAATGTCCTTTACTCTTTATTTTATATTTATTTTTGTGTATATATGTATATACACAATATATGCATACATGATTTATTTTGCTAACTCACTTGATTATTATATATTGTCGGTTTACGGGATTGATTTCACGAGCTACATTAGATTTATTCCGTCAAAATCAAAAGGTACATTTTTATTCTTGAGATATATGTATAACATTCATTTAGGTGGAGTTGTCAATTATTTGAGAAAATTAGAATTTCATATGCCATTAGTATAATAAATAGAGTAAATTAAAAAAATGGTCCCTGTGGTTTGGTCGAAATTATGGATATGGTCCCTGGTCTTTAAAAATTACATAAATGGTCCCTCAAAACACTATTTACTTGCAAAAATGGTCCCTCTTTCTCTTAACTTTTTTTAAATGACGGATTTGCCCTTTTCTTAATAACAATTTGGTCCCTCAACAATATCATTTATTTTCAATTTTAGTCCCTTTTACAAAATTTTAAATTTAGACTAAATTACATAAATGGTCCCTGTGGTTTATATGGAATTACGGTTTTAGTCCCTGAAAGAATTTTATTGCACCATAAGTACCTAAAATCGAAAAGTTGTAACATTTTGGTCCCTGAAACTAACGGCAGTTAACTTGAGCCGTTAGTTTCAGGGGCATTTTGGTCTTTTTGAATTTCAAGGACCATTTATGTAATTTTCGAACATTCATGGACCATTTATGTAACTTTCATACTTTCCATATATATATTTAGTATTTCTTTCTTTTTTATAATTTAATTATCCAAATATACAATTTTATTTTTTATTCCTTTTGTTTTAATCACTAATTTTTATTTTTATATTTATTGTTATTATTAATGTTAGTTTTTTTTATGTTACTATAATTATTTATTTAAGATTATTATATGGTATAATTGGTTCATTTTTTCAATTATTTATTGAGAATCCAAATCTTTCTCTATCTTTTTTTCATTTAAGAAAAATAAAAATAAAAACTAGTTGTAGTTTCTTTTTCATTCGGAAAATCTAAAACCGAAATGATTTACTTCTTTTCTCCATTCAAAAAAATTTTAAATAATAATGTGTTGAAGCTTTTTTCATTTCGAAAAGATATATAATCAAAATGCTTCGTAGTTTTTCATTGCAAATACTTAATAAAAAATTTAACTCTATATGGTTTGAAAAAAAATCAAGAATTGAAATGGTTTTTCGCTTTTTAGTCATAAAAATTAAATTCCTAATGGTTTGTTGTATTTTATTAAAAAAATTGAAATTGTATTGATTTTTTTATCTATGTTTAATTAAAATCAGAATGGTTCTTTTGTATGAAAAAAAATCAAAAATCATAATTGTTTACTGTTTTTTGATCAAAAATATTAAATTAAAATCAAAGTGGTTCTTATTTTTTTATAAAAAAATTAATACCAGATAGTTATCGTTGTTTGAAAAAATAAAAAATCATAATGGTTCATCATTTTTTGATCAAAAAAATTATCGAAATGGTTCATTGTTTTTTTAATCAAAAAAATCAATAATGGTTCATCGTTTTTGATTTTTTAGTTTTCAAAAAAAAAATCATAATGTGAAGTCGCCTCTGAATCGGACTTCTTCGCGTCTCAGTGTGGACATCCATTCCACAACTTCGTCATGATATATGTGCTCCCCTCCTAAATCCAATACTGCCTCCCATCCTAACCGGTCGAAGCATCTCACTACCCCATAATTCTCGAACTCGTCTTTCTTTACTCTCTTTTCGACCAAGACTTTGCCTGAGAATTTCTTTGTCATGAACAACTGTCGTCGAATATTTGCCGGATGCTGTGATAGATTAAAGTCCGGGTTCCATTCTACCCTCGGTTGGGTAGAGGAACTGGCGCCTTCTCCCACTCGTTGTCTAGTTCGGCGAGACATCTGCAATTGCGACAACTTAAGTATATATATATAATTATAAAATTCTTAATTCGTTCTATTTTCACAACAAAGAACCATAACTGATAGTTTGGGCAATAATCATATCATATGTAACATAAGGATGCATAATTTACTCATATCAATTTAACCACTTTGTCACATTTAATAAATTAAGCAAATTGCACCAAATAACAACAAACTTTTCGGAAATTGACTAGCATGCCTTTTTTCTTAATCGTGCTCATAATTTCACTTAATACTCTATTCTATACTATTAAAGCACCTAGAATTATCGTGTATAAGTGGTCATGCAAAAAGTCAATCTAAAAGTCAAAATTCAACTTCAAACTCCATTAAAGCTTAATTGTTCAAGAATGGTGGAGTTTTTGTACCTTGCTTTTGACGAGTAATGAAAGAGAAGTTGAATCTAAATTGGTAGTGGATGATTCCTAGCTTGACTTCACCTTCCCCAACTTGAGTTGCAAACTCAAGTTCCTTGCTACTTCTTGCGTAATGTCAATCACTATGTAAGGTCTAACACTACTAGATCTATCTAGACGCGGATCCGTGAACGAGTGCGGAATCCTCATTAACGGTTAGACGGACAACTCTCAACTACGAAACACGGAGACTATCAGAGGCTGAACGAACGACTGACGAACGATCCTACGAACTGATTCTCTCCGAAACGGACCTAAAGCTGATGATAAACTCGAGATCGCCTTAAGCTTAATTCCTCACGAATTCTGCTAAAAGTCCACTAATGACTCGAGTCTATCCCTAATTATAGACCCTGATTCGAGTCTGATGTGGGCCAAACTCGAATCTGGCCCAAGGCCCATTCGAGTCTGTCCACAAAGACATTCTCGAATCTAGCCTTCATTCGAATCTAAGGCTACATTCGAATCTATCACAGATTCGAATGCCAAGCCTTAACTGATTCGAATCTAACTCATTTGCTCAAAAACCTAAGTGTTGAAACTTATGTTTTTTACTTATGCTTGAATGAATCTTTGATCTTTATGTTTGAACTTCTTGTAATATGTTGCATCAAGTTCAAACACACAATCAATAACAGACAAACATATATAAACATATATATCAAAACACTCATTTAACCAAAATGTTGAATATTACTTAAACCACAATGTTAGATCGATTAGACTGCTATCGTCACACAAGGTGTACCAACAGACTCCCCCTTGACGATAGCTTCTAATTATTTACATCAAATTTAAGTACTAGAACTATATATACTACTGCCTGCATGTAATCCAGCATCTATACAAACTTTAACTACCTTCTGGAACTTCCTGGCTTCAGATCTCCATGGTTTAGTAAAGAAGATAGGCTGATCATGTAGCTTCTTCAGGTCGTCCTTTGATAGGTTTATCAAATGCAGTGGATCATATACCTTCAAAATGACCTTCTCGTCTTGATCCTCCATGATGGCTTCAGCAGTGTCAATCTCGAGGTACCACCATTTCATGTTGCTCAAAATGTTCTGTGGCATCGATTTCATTGGAACCTTTTTCAGACATTTGACTGGCTTATAAATCATTCTGGCCCAAGGTCTTCCAGTATGAGGATCTATCCTTGATCCATCCTCGACCCTTTTGCCTGATCTCGGCTTAAGCCTCTCAAACTTTCCTGAACGACCCTCTTTTCTTATTATTTTCGCCATGACTTCAGCGTACGGGTCTTCGCCTATATTGATCAGTTCTTTCCATGCTAGTTCCTTTACTTCAATCTTAGGCAGTGTATTGAACGCTTTCAGGGTTCGCCTCAAGTATTGGAGGCCATCTCTTCTTTTCAGAATAAACAGCTGCAGTTCTCTGTCAAAGAACCAGCTAATAATCCCTCCTGAATAACTTCCCGCACCCGAAACTCTCATTTTCTTCTTCATCTTCAGCTGATCTTTCTTTTCTTCCTTTTTGAACCAAAGATTTATCAATTCAGCTCTAGATGGCTCTTTCTCAGCCTCTTCAAGTTCTTTGTCTTCAACTGATGCTACCTTGATGTAATCAATATCAATCACATTATGATTTTGGCCCTCATACAATTCCGTGACCGGTTGTGAATTGATTATCACCTCATTTACATGATCGTCTTCATCATCTAACACTTCATCATCCGATTTCCAGTCAACGACGTCCTCAGGAATGAATTCACCTTCTTCCAACTCTTCGACGTCATCTTCAAAATCAAATTCCATTAGCTCTTCTTCAATATCTTTCAGCGCATCTATCATGTCGCTATCTAAAGTCCTTGAAGAACCTGCTTCTCCTCCTGCTCCTCCTACTTCTCCTCCTAGACTAGGCTCCCCCTCAAATTGAGCAGTCTGAGCAGCAGAAAAATCTACTGGCTCATTCTGTCTTTTTGGGCTGGGATCATTGCCTTGATTGTCCGTATCATCATCATCTCTTGACTTCTCGTTTTCTTGATCCCGGCAAGATGTCTCCCCCTGAGCCTGAAGATTTTTCATTAACTGCTCAATGAGGAAGCACATCGATCTTAACTCGGCTGCCTGATCGCAGACGAATGTCTTTAGCTCAACATTCTCGTCTTGGATTTTTTCTACAGTCTTCTTCAATTCAGCATTTTCTTTATCTAGATTTGCATTATGTGCCTGAATTTCACCCATTGCCTGTGTTAGGCTCAGGATTTGGACGTGTTGGAAGTCCACTCGAGCTTTGAGCTGCATAAACCGCTGATTTTCAGCATAGGCGGTTGAGGTAGATGGAATGGACTGAACTGGAGAAGGGATGAATGGTGGTGGAATATATGGCTCATGTTGAGGTGGTGGTGATGGTGGAGCGGTGGCTTGTGGTTCTGGAGTTTGAGTTTGAGACTGTTGGGCTTCAGATGCTGATGTTGACCCTTGCATGAACCTGTGACGCTTGGCCCTTTGCCTAGTCACCAAGGGAGCAACTTCCTCCTCTTCGAAATCTGAATCGTCAGATTCCCTTTCCTCTCTTCTCCTCAATCCTGCTTCATTCACTATCAACCTAGATCCATAGGTTCCGATTTGAATATTGGGATCTGTAGCCACTGATTCATGGAGCTTCAACTTCCAGCTCCTCCATATCTTCCGACTCTGACTCAGATGATGTCAAACCTTTATCAGCCTGTTCTGGCTCATACTCTTCCATATCTCTTAATACGTCTTCTTCTCCTTCAGGTGGACTGAGCAATTCACCAACTAATGCTGCAGCCACATCTTCGTTTGCATGAGGCCCTGCCTCCCAAATTTCATTAAGCGTCTGGCATAGCTGTTGAGCTTCGCTCGGAACATTTGAGGGCCCAGCGTCTTGAACATTTGATGGCCCAGCTTCTTGAGCTTTTGGTTGTTGGCTTGTGGAAGGCCTTGATGCCTGAATTTGACTCGCTGATGCTTCCTGTCTTTGACGGCGTCTTTGAGCTCGCGGCTGCTGTTGTTTTTGACGTTGTTGTGGTTGTTGTTGCGGTTGAAACTCAACTACCCCTGCCCAGTTGGCATCTTCCGGGGCTTGAAAACCTCTATCCAAAATTGCTCCGAATAGTGGACGCGCAACAGGAACAGCCAATCTTCCTCGGTGTGAGGAACAATCAGCGAAAATCCTTTTGTCCATGATGGCAACACTCTGAAAGTCATCTGACAGCGGCAAGCTCGGCAAGAAATGCCTTATCAACATCATAATGAATCTTGGATAAAGCAAAAACTGTTGATTCTCGGGAGCGGATATCTGATGAACAAATTCTGAAAAGAACATCTCCGAAAAACTGTAAGGCCGATTATATACCATTGCGACAATCCCCGACTGAATCTTCGCCACTATATAGTCGAACCCTGCCTTTTTCGCAGCAAAGCACACCATAAACACATGCGCCAGAAACCTCCATTGTCCTATCAATCCACTTTTCATGTATGACACTTTCGTCACATCGAGGCTGTACCCCATTCTTTGAAAGGCCGCTTGCCTTATACTCAACGGAAATTCTATAGGACCAGCTTCTTCTTCCTGAGTGCCCAACTGCAGCACTTGACGAAGCATATCAGCCGAGAAAACCAATGGCTGTCCTGCTATACGAGTGCGTAGAACTGTCGGAGTGACCGAGCAGTCTACCTGCAAATGATCGTAAAACTGGCGGATGTAGGGTAACTCAATCTGCACATTATGCCACAGTGCATATCCGATCCTTGATTCAACTAGAAAGTCAAGCACTTGACGGAATCCCTGCGCCTCAGGGAGATTCAGATCTGGATGAAGCACCATATTGTGCTTAGGAACGAATGCTCGAATAGCCATTTCTGCACAATAAACAAAAACATTAGATCCATTAAAAATCAATAAACTTGTTTAAATTTAAATCAGTTTTATTTTGAACTTGTTTAAGTGCAAAATCCAACACAATTAAATTTCTACAAGTTTAGTAACATTTAAATTAAATAGTGCAAATAAACATTAGATTCGAAAGTAACATATTCGAAGTGTCCCTATTCGAGTGTAATGGACAGATTCGAAGTGTCCCTATTCGAGTCTAATGGTCAGATTCGAAGGTCATGGTCATCTCGAATCTAATGACAGATTCGAGAAACCCATGAACAGATTCGAAACTCATGAACAGATTCGAACGGCCGTATTCATTCAAGGACCAATCTCTTGATTTTAACCTTTATGGACTTAGAAATTTACATTCATTAGTCCTACTAGTTACTAATCACAGAAATATGCCTTTAATTTGATAGTTTATCGGCCCAAATTTGGTAATTTTGTAAAAACCCTATTTTGACCCTTAAACCTTCAAAATTCGATGATTTTGACCTAAATGATGTATAAAACTACTCAAATCTTGTACAATCCGGTTGATTATACCTAGTAGTATCTGTAGAATCGAAACACCAAGTAAGAAACTCGACAAAATGTCGTTTATGAGAGAAACGATAGACTCGAGAAATAGATTCGAAGTCGCCTTGTTAGATTCGAGTGAATAGATTCGAAAACAGTAAGTCTTAAATGACTTCACTGTTGACCTATATATACTACCAACCCTCGATTCTAAGTCCTTATTCGAATCTACTGACAGATTCGAGGTCTTACCACTTCGAGTCTGTCCTAGATTCGAAACTACCAAACACTTAGAAAAACTTCGAAAATTTTGAAATAACTTCAACTTTTCCAACCTTTTTCTACGGTATCGTGTAACCAGATAAACTATGCCAACTCTTTTACCCTAAGCTCAAGATATTTCACGCAATGTTTATTTTATCCAAGTTTGAATGCACCCTTAGTAATTTTTGACCTTTTACCTAAGTAAAAATTAAACTAAAATAAAATAAAATAAAATGAAATAAACTAAGGTAAAATAAAATAAAATAAAGTAGAAATAAAATTTTGACAAAAAAATTTAATCTAGACTTAAGCTATACTTAAAAAATTTACAAGCTAGGCTAAATACTAAACAGAATATTTTTGATTAGTATAGTCTAAGAAAGGTTCAATCAGATAGCGATGTCAGATACTTACTTTCAGTACTTAAACTTTCACACTTAGGAATTTTTGATTCCTTTGATTATTTGTCGTGACACACTTATTTAGCCGATTGTTGGTATTTTATCCCTTTAAACATTCTACATTTCGGAATATCCCTTGGCATTTTTATTTATCAGGAAATTATCGTACGTGACTTAGACATAGACATACTTTTATGATCAAGGCACACAGACAAAGATTCTAACTTGTTGGCATTTGCAAACTTTCTTTAAAAGACAAACATCGGACACAAGTCTGTATTTTCATACAACAAAGTGTCTTAGTTCGACTTAAGGTTTATTTTTAAAGTTAGCAGACAGCGGTGACAGGTCTGTACTGACGTACAACAAAGCGACATATCTGCTAACCCGAATCTAAACAGAGACAACAGGTCTGTACTTACGTACAACAGAGTTGCATGTTTTCGACTCTCAGTTTTGTATGATATTTCTATTCTTTCCATTTTCAGATGTATTTGATGTTGCCATACATCCCCAGAAAGTTTGCATACCTCATTTAGACTCAAAGTTTGTATGTCTTGTACATAAAAATTAAGACCGATTGGTCATACATCTAAGTTAGTGACACGCTTGACTTTTTCTAGAATATTTTATTAGCATTGAGATTTCCTATATGTATTATGCCTACCAACACATCAAACTAAATAAAGTATAACACTTAGAATTTAGTTGCATTATGTGTGAAAGCCTAAACACTTAGAGTTTGTAACGACTGTGCTAATTTTCGTCACTTTGAACCTATGTATCTAAGACTTAACTCTTTTTTCTGATATTCTCCTTTTTTTGTATTTTTGTAATTTTCTCTCTTTTTTTTTTTTTTCATAAGAAAAAAGCAGTAAAATAAGCTAACCTACTAACTTACTAAAAATAGAAACTACCTTAAATTAGTAGACTACTGTTAAGAAAGAAATACTACGACTCTAAAAGAAAATAAACTACTTACTACTAAGGTCAATTTACTTTGGGTTGCGCATTCCATTTCAGTTGAATTAAATACTCAAACCGTGACTTATCAAACGCTTTGGTAAATAAATCTGCATTATTATCTTCTGTTGCCACTTTTACCAGTTTGATTAAGTTCTTTTCAGCACAATCACGAATAAAATGATGCCTTATGTCTATGTGCTTTGTTTTGTTGTGTTTAACTAATTATTAGTTATAGCAATAGTAGATTGATTGTCTATCCTAATTGGAGTTTGAGTGTAAGCCAAACCGTAATCCCGCAATTGTTGTTGTATCCCACAGAACCTGTGAGCAGCAACTACCAGCAGCAACATACTCGGCTCGCACGTTGACACGGCTACCGATGTTTGTTTCTGCATTGCCAGACACCAACCTCCCTCCTAGGAACTGACAACCTCCAGTCGTTGATTTGCGCGTCAAGCTGCATCCCCCGTAGTCAGAATCTGTGAACGCCTCCAACTCTAGATCTCCCTCCGCGTGAACCAAAGTCCCAGCTTCGGTTTCGACTTGAGGTATCGTAGAATCCGCTTCACAGCTTTCATATGCATCTCCTTCGGATTCGCTTGAAACCTAGCACAAATACACACAGCAAACATAATATCAGGTCTTGAAGCAGTTAAATACATAAGTGACCCAATCATGACCCGATATAAAGTCGGATCCACATCCGTATCACTTTCAGTACCCGGCCCGAGATTGTGATTCACTTGAATCGGCGTGCTGAAGTGGGCAGTCAACTTAGTTCCCTCCATCCCAAACCGTTCTAATATGTCATAGACATACTTAGTTTGATGGATAAACATCTCTTCCTTCTTTTGGTCAACTTGTAACCCTAAAAAGAAATTTAACTCCCTCATGGCACTCATCTCGAACTTAGACTTCATCACCTTCTCGAAATCTTCGCACATCTGTTCGTCTGATGAACCAAAAATGATATCATCGACGTACACTTGTACCAAGATAAAGTGATCGCCCTTCCTCTTAACAAACAAGGTACTATCTATCCTACCCCTTTCAAAACCATTTTCTAAAAGATGATTGGATAGAGTCTCATACCACGCCCTAGGTGCCTGATGTAATCCGTATAGAGCCTTATCTAAGCGATATACTCTATCAGGATATTTTGGATCTGTAAATCCGGGCGGTTGTTCTACATACACCAACTCCTTCACTTTCCCATACAGGAAAGCACTCTTAACGTCTAACTGATATACTTTAAAACCCTTGAAGGAGGCAAACGCTAGAAACAACCTAATGGCTTCCAGCCTTGCTACAGGTGCAAAAACCTCGTTGTAATCGATTCCCTCCTCTTGGTTGAAACCCTTTACAACTAATCTAGCCTTGTTGCGCGTGACTATACCTCGATCGTCTCTTTTGCACTTAAAAACCCATTTGGTTCCTATTGCTATTTCCCCTCGAGGTAACGGAACTAACTCCCACACTTCTAGTTTCCTAAATTGTGAAAGTTCTTCCTGCATCGCTTCAACCCAAGAGTTATCCTTAAGTGCCATTTGCACATTTTTAGGCTCTACTTGTGATATGAAACACGAATAGAGACATGTGTGATATGCCTCGGAGTCGTTTATCATCGACAACAACACTGTGTTGTTATTTACACTACTCCTTGTCCTCACACCCTCGTTAGGATTTCCTATGATACTTTCTAATGGATGGTTCTTGTTAATCCTAGAGGTCTCTATATCATCAACTCTTAGATTATCTCCTAAGTTCGATCCTATTTCACCTAATGGGGGAACAGGCTCAGCTTCTACATTTTCCTCCTCACGGACGTTTTTCTCAGAGTTGGAACTCGATGCTTGAGTCTGATTCTCAATGTTAGGTGCCTCTTGATCAGCAACTTCTGGAGACCCATCTACAGTCGCAGTAGGCTCGGATTAGATTCGAACGTGGTCTTCGGAAAGATATGGCCATCGTCATTTAGATGCAACGTCGCCATGTCCTTTTCGATTATACCTTTGAGTTATCAGATTCCACGTTGGCCATCTGAGCAGCAAACTCCATCACTGTCTGATCATTCGCCTTCTCTACCCACATCGGACTGCTGTGCCTTGTGGTCTGCTCGTCCCCATCACACCCCGTCTCGGTGACTTCAGCCATGAAGGCTCTAGCATTCGACTCAGGATGTGAACTCCAATCATACGTGCCATCTAGCTGTCTATCTGAAGTAACATTGGATAGAAGACCCGCTAGATTGGCCTGTCCAGATGATGAACTCGGAAGATATCGTTGTTGGGACTGATTTTGGTACTGTCCCTGATGCTGACTCTGTCCTTGGTATGTCTCTACCTTCGGTCTCTGACACTCCCTGGCGAAGTGTCCCAATCCCTGACAGTTGTAGCATTTGACTTTGGACTTATCAAATCCTATCCCCTTGTTATTCATCTGTAGATTCCTCCCAGTTCTCTTAATGAATCGCTTAACCCTCTGGGTCACCATGGCCAGTTGCCATTTAAGATCCATTTCCTCTAAGTCATCAGGGTCGACCTGATCGTAATCCTCGTCCCATAGAGCAGGATCGTTAATCTTCCCTTGAACACAATTTCCGTATGCGGCCACAAAAGAAGCAAGTAGATTCAAATGCTCTTCCGCAGACTTTGCGCTCATGGGCATCTTCGAATAACTCTGAGATGGTGATGCCTGATGTACTTGGGGTTGCGGTTCTTCCGATCTTCCTAATCCTAAGAACGCGCGATTCAATGAGTCTTCGGACTCTGCTGGTGACGATGTCTCTCCAGTGAAAAACGCTGTAGCAGTCTTCGGTTCTGCTGCCGCTGAAGATTTTGTTGTTTTTCCAAAATACATTGCTGGATTCTGGACTTGTTCGTAATCAGTCTCAGTCTTCAGGAGCTCGAAGTGATATGCCCTCAACGTTCCCACTATATCATCCAGAGATTGAGTGTAGTACTTGTCTTCATTCAGCTTGATCATTGCCACGTACATAGCCCATTTGGCTGGTAGGGCATCAAGAAGCTTGTTGTTCTTGTCAGTATCGGTAAACTCAATCCCGTGGCTCTCAAGTTCTGTCAATAGATGATAGAACCGGGTGATGATGTCATCCAGTTGTTCATCCTTTAACGCCTTGAAGATGGCGAATGGTTGTTTTAACAGCTCTGTACGCTTTCTCCTAACTCTAGGATTTCCCTCACACCGTTTTTCTAGCGACTCCCAAAGTTTTTTTGATGTCCTCTGAGTCCTAAATGTGTGTAGAATATCCTGCGGTAACGCCATTCGGATTATAGAGAAAGCTTTGTTTTCGGCTTCAAATAGTTTCTTGTCATCCTCCTTCATCATTTGGTATGACAAGACCTTTTGACGGCCTTCAACTTCTGACACCGGTGGAATATACCCTTCGTCGATGCACACCCACATGCGCATATCATTGAAACGTACGAAGTCAGTAAAACGGTCTTTCCACCAATAATAATCCTCGACCTTCATCAGCTTAGGCGGTGCGTTCGCCTTCCCGACCTCGTGGTCCATTTCTAAGAATTTCTGAAGATTTGACATCGTTTCGAAAGTAATTGAAGTTGAACTTAATTAATTTAATTCGAAACTGATTTAGAATAATTCTTTCGAATCTAGGTAGATTCGAAACTAATTAAAGTTAAATCTTTTGGGATTAAATTCGATTAAGTGTTTTAATTCAATTAAACTCGAAATATGTCAGATTCGAAAGTTCTCAGATTCGAAGGACCTTAGATTCGAAGGTCAGCAAACTCGAGGGAATCAGCAGATTCGAAGCACCTATCGAAACTATACTAGACTCGAACTAGACTCGAAACTAGACAGACTCGAGACTCTGTTCGAATGAAGCACAAACTCGACACAGATTCGAAACCTACCGAAACAGACTCGAAATGGAGCAGATTTAGATTAGACTCGAGACTAAAGTGAAACCCTAATTGCCCCTATTAGATTCGAGCGCCGCAAACTCGAGAAACAGTCAATACTTTGATTTTTTAACGATTTTCAGATTAAACCAGTATTTTTCTAACGAAAAATAATGGTTTGGATAAAAAACGAGAAAAACTACAAAGTATTTGCTGAATATTAATTTGCTAAGCTCAAAAACTCGATTTTGAGAGAAAAACCGTCCAACTAGCGTCAAGAAACCTAGAATGTATTTGATGAATACGAAGAACACCAAGAACACTCCGTAGTCTCTGATACCACTTGTAAGGTCTACCACTACTAGATCTATCTAGACGCGGATCCGTGAACGAGTGCGGAATCCTCGTTAACGGTTAGACGGACAACTCTCAACTACGAAACACGGAGACTATCAGAGGCTGAACGAACGACTGACGAACGATCCTACGAACTGATTCTCTCCGAAACGGACCTAAAGCTGATGATAAACTCGAGATCGCCTTAAGCTTAATTCCTCACGAATTCTGCTAGAAGTCCACTAATGACTCGAGTCTATCCCTAATTATAGACCCTGATTCGAGTCTGATGTGGGCCAAACTCGAATCTGGCCCAAGGCCCATTCGAGTCTGTCCACAAAGACATTCTCGAATCTAGCCTTCATTCGAATCTATCACAGATTCGAATGCCAAGCCTTAACTGATTCGAATCTAACTCATTTGCTCAAAAACCTAAGTGTTGAAACTTATGTTTTTACTTATGCTTGAATGAATCTTTGATCTTTATGTTTGAACTTCTTGTAATATGTTACATCAAGTTCAAACACACAATCAATAACAGACAAACATATATAAACATATATATCAAAACACTCATTTAACCAAAATGTTGAATATTACTTAAACCACAATGTTAGATCGATTAGACTGCTATCGTCACACAAGGTGTACCAACAAACTAGCTTGATTCTTAGTGATTTTTGTGGGCAAAAATGAGTTTTTTTAGGTGAGAATATGTGAAGAAGGTGAAGGAACCGTAAGGGGGGCGCAATGGGCGCTCTTGTAGGGTTTGCAAAAAGATTTTTCTATTTAAAATGAAGAAAATCGGGCAGGCGCACCCCTGGGCGCAGGCCTGCACCGGCGGCTGCGCTTGGGGGGCCTGTTCGGTTCAAAAAATTTTCGTTTTTCCAGTTGGTTGGGTGCATGCTTGGATTGATAATTTTCGTTTTTTCGATAGAAAAGTATGGTTTACAAGCATTTATCCTACACTTCTTAACACATTTATGTGTTTCCCCTTCCCCAACTTTAAAGATTGTGTCGTCCCCGACACTACGGAGACTGAAAATCGTTATATGAGCAGAGTAATATGTAGGTAGCAGAGATAGTGCAAGTCAAATGTTCACTAAGCATAGCATGCAATTGTTAAAAAATCTAAAAAATGTAAGGTGCCAACACGAACACCACGCACATATTTGTTATGGCCTAGGGCCATTTACACGACCGACTACCAATTGTTTAAAAGTTCAAGGACCATAGTATGTTAAAGAAGATTGCACGGAATCAGGGAATCAGTATTCATCAGGAGACGTCAGATGAGATGTGTGGGTTGAGACGGTGTGGGAACTGCGGCGGCCGACAGCCCGTTCGAGCTCCTCTACCCTCGATTGGAGGCTAGCGAGCCAACGGGAGTGAGCTCCCACCGAGATTCCGTGAACATTAACATCGTGTTTGAGCTTGTCAACCTCCAAAAGGACTGCTCTGTTTGCTGCCAGTAGTCCTTCTACCGCATTCTTGATGGCGGTAAGTCGTGCTTCCAAGACATCGTTATCCGACAAGTGTGCTTGTGATGAACCGCCCTTCTCAAACTTCACCTCATCTTTCTCAAACTTAAGCTCACCTATCCTTGCTTTACCCTTTTCTAGAGTTTGGTCATATCGATAAAAAGAGCGGCTTGCAGGGATGATTGAAACAGTACCGTGCGCGGGGTCCCTAATCAAGAAGGTGCCCGAAACTTGCTCAAATTGTAAGCCCGCCATGGTATGTCTTGTAAACCAAACATCATTGGGTCTTAATAGTCGTGGGCTCGCCCCTTCCGAGATGACTCCCATATTGATAAACAGTTCACTAAGCATACGACCGTAAGGTATTTCCATGTGTGGTTTCGCAAGGGTCGCTTCCCAAATAGTCTGCATCATGATATAAGCAAGGGAGATGGCCGGTTTACCCGTGATCAAAGCATGAATGAGTATGACCTCGCGGGTCCGAACAGTAGTGGTATTAGCGGATCTCGGCAGGATATTGAAGACAATAATCTTCCACAAGACTTTGGCCCAAGGGCGAAGATCACCCCGATAGTACTTGGAATAGACCCTCGCTTGTTCGATAGTAAGATTGAAAACCTCGGTTAGCTTCTTAGCCCATCCCTCTGAATGTCGCAACACCCCACTAGATAAATCTTGTTCTGTCCAAAATTCCCTTGCTACCGGGATGTCAGTATCAAAATCAAAATAATCACATAATTCCTTCCTAGAGACTACAACCTCTTTCCTATTAACACGACCCCGCAATTCAAAGTCATGTTCCACGGCCCCCTCTCTTCGGATCAGAGTTTTCATCCGGTCATAGATCTCAGTTTCATGAACATACGGGGTTTCGATTTGCAAAGCCCCCGACCACCCAATGCGATCAAAACTCTCGATAATCCCAAAGTGTTTAAAATCCGATTCTTTCAGAGTCTTTTCTATGAAAAAGTGCGTGGGTGGTTCGGAAACCGTTGGTGAAGGTGGGGTTGAAGGATACTCGATATTGATCGGGATACGTGTGTGCACACGCATCCGTGGAGTGCGGGTGATACGTCGATGAGAGTTCCCTGTGAATTGTTGTGACATCTATGCACATATAGCAAAAAGAAACGGAATTTAGCACAATTAAATGCACACAATGGCACACAAGCATGTTAATCTCGATGGAGTCCGAAGAGCCCAGTGAGAAATACATAAATGTCAAGTGCAACGTGTTCCATGAAGGTGCAAGTAATTCAATGTAGTGACCATTCTCCATGAATTTGGTGCATGTGCATGAACGATGAGGGTAACATAGCATGGCAAGATTTTGTCATGACATGCATGATTATGAGCGACAAATGGGGCGATTAAAAGCACGAATTAAGAAATTGTAATGGAGTGACATGTCCATCCTAATTTTAGCATAGAGTAGTGCATCTAAACTGGAAATTATCACTTAATATGGAATTTCTAAACATGTCACAGTGAGAATTCTTGGAGACCTAAATTTAGAAATTAACGAGAAAGACATGAAATGTGTGTATTCTAGCAAGTTTCACACCACTAATAACATACTACACCTTCTGAAACATGTTCATCTTCAACATCTTGGAATTAGGGCAACAAACAAGAACTTAAAATTTTCATGAAAAATTGGCATCTCTTGGTCGAAAATTAAAAAATGAGGCAGAAAACCACTTACATTGGTCAGATGATCAAAGGAAGAGCACGAATCAAGCAAGATTTCCACGTTACAGAAGATTTGGGAGCAATAAGGAGGTAAAATTTCGGAGGTTTTTGAGAGAAAATGAAGGAAATGAGGTGAAAAAGGGTTTAAAACCGCTGGAATGCATCGAGGCGCAGACGCAGGCGCACTCCTGCGCTGGCCGGTGCGCTTGGGGCGCAGCGCGGGGCGCAGGCCTGTGCTGGCCGGTGCGCTGCTCTGCTGCCAGGCGATTTTTGTGTGTGCTGTTTGTAGTGTTTGGTCCCCCCAAAAACTAACGAATTGTCGTACAACGTACCGAATTTTATCCTCTATTTGTCCAAATTTTCGTCTCCCTTCGGCTCGGGATTTGCATCTTCTTGAGGAATAACTTTTTCCCCAACTTAGTTGGTTGCGATATGTACCACCGTAATATAGGATGAAGTATTATTTGACTAACTAATTTTAAAGAGCAACAAACTAAGGCGTAATAAAAATTTTAATCTGCAAAAAATTAAAAGCACACTTTCGTGGTGAAAACGATTGCAGTTAGCATGTGCAACAAGCCTTTAAACCCCTCAGTAGCCTGAGTGGACGAGTTATAGTCTCGTGAGGGTTTCTCTGGAACACACCCACAAAGTTCACTGGATTGCCTTCCAGAAAGCGCTAAGTTTAATGTCTTCAGCCAGACATTTTGGAACTCTTTAGTATTTAAGTGATATCGTCCAAGACCATTGTCTCAGATGATATAATTTCATTATCAGCCCATTGTACAAATAAATTTAATCTGTGTCCGTTCACTTTAAACGGTTCACCGCCTTTTTGATCTATTATTTCAACCGCACCGTAGGGGTAGACATTAGTTACTGTGTATGGGCCTGTCCACTTACTTTTTAATTTGCCTGGGAAGAGCCGCAGGCGTGCGTTAAATAGCCAAACTTTGTCACCTTTATTAAACACCTTCCGTTTAATTATTCGATCGTGAAAAGCTTTTGTTTTTTCTTTGTAGATTTTAGAACTTTCATAAGCTTCCTTACGTATTTCTTTTAATTTGTTTAGTTGGTGTTTCCGATTTATACCGGCAGCTGTGAAGTTCAGATTCGCATTTTTAATGGCCCATAAGGCTCGGTGTTCTAACTCAACATAATTTCCCATAAACTAGCTTATAGGGAGACATACCAATAGGGGTTTTATACGCTGTACGATACGCCCAAAGTGCATCATCTAATCGTATTGACCAATCTTTCCTATCGGGTCGTACTGTTTTTTCTAATATACACTTGACCTCCCTGTTAGATACTTCTACCTGTCCACTAGTTTGTGGGTGATATGGGGTAGCTATCTTATGCGTTACTCCACAATGCTTAAGTAGTTTGTTAAAGTACATATTTTTGAAATGAGAACCCCCATCACTAATTATGGCTCTAGGAATTCCATGACGAGAAAATATATTACGTTTAACGAATTGGCAAACTACTTTGTGGTCATTAGTCCTTGCGGCTTCGGCTTCTACCCATTTAGAGACGTAATCAACTGCCCCTAAGATGTATTCGAAACCGTATGACTTAGGGAATGGTCGCATAAAGTCTATGCCCCACACATCGAAAATCTCTACTATAAGAATTGGTGTCATAGGCATTTGGTCTCGTTTTGAGATACCTCCTATTTGTTGGCATCGTAGGCATGACTTAACAAACTCGTAGGAGTCCTTAAAGATGGTCGGCCAAAATAATCCACTTTGTAGGATTCGATGACCTGTCTTTTTAGCACTAAAATGGCCTCCGCATGCATACGAGTGACAGTGATTTAAAATATCATAATGCTCATTATCTGGAACACATCGCTGGATAATCTGATCTACTCCTATTTTGAATAAATCCGGCTCCTCCCAAATGTACTGTTTAGTTTGGGAGAAGAAATATTTTCTTTGATGTGAGTTCCAGTGGCTCGGGGTTTTCCCTGTGACAAAATAGTTCACTAAGTTAGCAAACCAAGGCACTTTTGCGACGAACAATAATTGTTCATCTGGGAAATTGTCCGGAATGGAGTCCAACATATCCGTGGTGATTGCTGACAATCTCGAGAGATGGTCTGCTACTACATTTTCAGAGCCCTTTTTGTCTCGAATTTCTAAATCAAATTCTTGTAGTAACAGTATCCAACGAATTAGCCGTGGCTTAGAATCTTTCTTAGCTAAGAGATGTCGTAAGGCACTATGATCGGAATACACAATTACCTTAGCTCCCCAGACGTAAGATCTAAACTTATCTAGCGCATACACTACTGCAAGCAATTCTTTTTCAGTTGTTGTGTAATTAATTTGAGCTTCAGAGAATGTTTTACTTGCATAGTATATTACCACGGGCTTTTTGTCCACTCTTTGACCAAGGACGGCACCTACTGCGTGATCACTTGCGTCTCACATAGTCTCAAAGGGTTGAGACCAATCAGGTGATTGCAGAATTGGTGCCTCCGTGAGTTTCATTTTTAATGCATTGAATGCCTCTATACAGTCTTTATCAAAGTTGAACGGTGCATCCTTAAGAAGAAGGTTACATAGGGGTTTGGTTATGGCACTAAAGTCTTTTATGAATCTCCTATAAAAACCTGCATGTCCTAGGAAAGAGCGAATCCCCTTAATATTAGTCGGCGGTGGTAACGAGGAAATTATTTGTATTTTGGCTCGATCAACCTCCATTCCCCTTTCAGAAACTATGTGTCCCAAGACTACTCCCTCTTTAACCATAAAATGACTTTTCTCCCAGCTTAGTACCAAATTGGTTTCAGTACACCGCTTGAGAACTTTTTCTAAATGAGAGAGACACCCTTCGAATGACTTATCAAATATAGAAAAGTCGTCCATGAAGATTTCAAGAGACCCTCCGACCATGTCTGAAAATATAGCCATCATACATCGCTGGAATGTGGCCGGAGCGTTACATAATCCAAATGGCATTCTTCGGTAGGCGAATGTGCCATACGGACACGTAAATGTCGTCTTATCTTGATCCTCTGGGTGTATCGGGATTTGATTATACCCTGAATAGCCATCTAAGAAACAATAGAATTTCTGCCCTGCTAATTTCTCTACTTTTTGGTCGATGAATGGTAGAGGGAAATGATCTTTCGAGGTTGCAGCATTTAGCTTTCTGTAGTCGATACATACTCTCCACCCCGTTACAGGGCGAGTTGCAATCTTTTCTCCTTCAGGAGTATCGACAACAGTAATTCCAGATTTCTTTGGAACCGTCTGTGTGGGACTAACCCATTGGCTATCTGATATCGGATAAATAATTCCAGCATCTAGCCATTTTAACACTTCATTCTTCACTACCTCTCTAAGGTTAGGGTTTAGCCTTCTCTAAGCATCTCTACTCGGCTTAGCTGTTGGATCAGTTATGATCCTATGCATACACAACGTTGGGCTAATTCCCTTAAGATCTGCTATTGTCCAGCCTACCGCTTCCTTATATCTCGACAACACATCTAACAAGGCCGTTTCTTGTGCAGCAGTAAGGTCTGTTGCGATGATTACAGGTAGTGTATTCTCAGGGCCAAGAAAAGCGTATTTGAGATGAGCTGGAAGTGGTTTCAACTCTAATTTGGGTGGTTGCTCTAAAGACGGTTTTGCTGATGGTGGGAGGTCAGTCGGAAGTTTTTCGATCTTATGTGTCCATGGTGGTTGAGTAGAATCCACTGACTGAACACGTTCAAGTTCGAACTCCTTAGCTTCAGGCATGTTATCTAGCTTATGCTCATTATAATACAGAAGCAGCTCCACTGGATCTTTACATGTTATTGTTGATAATTGTTGTTGTATTAAATCATCAACTAAATCGATCATGTAGCATTCTGAATCCAATGGTGCGTTAGGTACATTGTTAAAGACATTAAGTCGGAGTTTGCGGTTTTCGAATGCTATGTCTAATGCACCTGTCCTGCAATTGATCTGAGCGTTAATTGTAGCTAAGAAAGGACGTCCTAAAATGATCGCCGGTTGGCTTTCTTTGTAAGCACTATCTGAGTCCAACACTAAGAAATCAACTGGATAATAGAAGTCTTCGACCTTAACGATTACATCAGATAACATCCCTCGTGGTACTTTGGTAGACCTATCTGCTAATTGTAGGATGACATTTGTTGTCTGTAGGGTTCCGTGATCATGTTGGTCAAATAAATTACCAGGTAAAATGTTAACACTTGCCCCTAAGTCTAGAAGTGCTTTTTTAATTTGAATATCGCCAATAGTTACCGGGATCAAGGGTGATCCTGGATCTTTTAGTTTAGGTGGCAGTGAGCTAGTGATAACTGCACTGACTTGTTCATTGAGGTTGATTTGCTTTGGAAGAGTTATTTTAAATTTCCGTTTCTGAGTACAAAGGTCTTTTAAGAATTTAGCGTAAGAAGGGACTTGTTGTATAGCTTTGATTAAGGGAATGTTAATTTTAACTTGATTAAAGATATCCCATAATTCTTCGTTTTTAGGTCCTTTCTTACCATAAGGAAATGAAGCTGGGTTTTCTAAGGCCGTTGGGTAGGGAGCAATTTCAGTATTGGAACTCCCTTCCCCAACTTTAGTCTCTACTGGTTTCTTTGCTTCTGCTTCCTTAAAGGTTACTTTCTTGATTTTTGTTTCTACCTTTGACTCCGATCTGGGTGGTTCTTCTTCATAAGCAATTTCTACCTCGTCGTCTGTCTCACTCTCCTTAGGCATTTCTATTTTATTATCTACTTTCTTTCCACTCCTAAGGGTAGTGACTTTATTAACTTCATTCACTTCGTTGACTTCATATTTCTTTTCTTTGCCATGGTGGTGCGATGGGTTAACTGTGGTGTTGCTTGGAAGCTTCCCTTCTTCTCGTTTTGTTAAGGACTCTGCAATTTGTCCCATCTGCCTTCCGAGCATCTCCATAGTTTTCGCTTGAACCATGGTTTGTTGCTTCATGAATTCCATAAACTCGAAAAACTCTTTCGAGTTCCCCGACACTTGTCATGGCTCATTTTCTTCTTTAGGGTCTTGGCGTTTATAGTACCGATCATCCTTTGTAGCTGAGGTCGATCCATATTGGAACTCTCGGTTTTGTTGACGAGGTTGTTCATATCTTGGCTTCGGGGGAGCATCATTGTCTTGATTATCCCTCCAACTAAAGTTCGGGTGTTTTCTCCATCCCGGATTGTAGGTCTCCGAGTATGGGTTCTCCCGTTCTCTTCGTTGCCGAAAGCCAAAAGCTTCGTTCACATACTCTTCGTGCGTGAAGGTATGTGGGCAATTCTCGGTTGGATGAGAAGGGTCTCCACAAGTAACACAGCAGACCTGTGCCACCGTAACCTTTCCCATTCCTTTCATCAACAAGTCCATCTTTTTGCTTAGTTCGGATATGTCAGATTTAACTTCCTTCTTCCATGCGTTGTCTATGCCCATAACTTGGACACCAACACTATTATCCGAACCCGCTTGGACTTTTAAACCTTTGCTTAACTGGGTTAATAATTCCCAAGCTTCGTCATCTTCCTTAGCTAAAAAGGTTCCGCCTGAAGCAGCGGTGATCATATTCCTACTTTCTTGACTAACCCCATCGAAAAAGGTTTTAATTAGCATCCATTTAGGAATTTCATGGTGAGGGCATGTTCTTAGTAATTCATTTAACCTATTAAAGGCTTCGTGAAATTGTTCCCCTATTTTCTGTTTGAATCCAGTAATTTCTTTACGTTTTTCTGTAGTTTTGCTAATTGGGTAATATTCGGTTAGAAATTCTTATTTCATCTCATCCCAGTTAGTTATACTATCAGTGGGAAGTGACACGAACCAGTTTTTCGCTCTTTCCTTCAAGGAGAAAGGAAAGAGTCTGAGTTTTAAAGCGTCTACGGTCATTCCCCTAACGTGATTGGCCTTACATATGGCAGTGAATTCAACTAAATGTTCATACGGTTCTTCGCTTGGTGCTCCGCGAAAAACTGGTAATATGCTAAATAGCTGTGGCCTAATTTCGGGTTCATTCTCATTAATTGGGTAGAGAATGGGTGATGGATCAGGGATATCACCCGGCCTATAATGGGATTCTACTGTTCTACGGTCTCCCATTGGTCTTTGGTTTTGTTGGACGTTGATAAGAACGTTATCGATGTTCTCGTCTTCCGAATTAATTATTTCTTCTTCCACGTTTACTTTAGGAGCAATATTTTTAGTTTCGTTCGCTTGAGTTGTGGCTCGCCTATTAGATCTAGCGTTTTTTTCGATTTCTGGATCAAACTTCAAGGGTGAAATTCTACCAGAATATCGTGTGTGCATAAACCTATGAGGGCTAGATGAAGAATTAGAACTAGAAACTTTCTTTTTGGTGAGAATCGATGCTTGCGCCACGATTCCCTTTTTCTTAATAAAACTAAGGCAATAATTAAAGCTTAAACTAATTTAATAGAATAATAGCAAAATAAATAAATTTTAAACTAAATTAAATAAGCAAATTAAAGCAAATAAGCAATTAAATTGAGATTAACTAAATTAACTAAATTACTCTAGAAAAAAAATTAAGTAACTGAAGCTAATTACTAAAATACGTGATTTAAGCGCAACCGCTCCCCGGCAACGGCGTCAAAATTTGATGCGAGTGTCGTTAACCCGTCAAAAATACCACTAAATACCTTAGAAGCTAGGGTAAGTAGGGATCGTATCCACAGAGAGCGAGAGGTTAATTACACGTATTTGAGCGACTAGCGTTGTAGAATAATTAATTTTAAAGAGATTGATTGGTTTGTAACAAGTGATTGCTTAATTTATAAAACTAATTACTTGCGAAATTTGTGAAAAGAAAATTTAAGAAAACGGTTTGATTGAATTAAGTACGATAATAACCATTCCTGGATTCCACACTTCGCTTTGCATTTAATTTATAAAAACGATATAAAGATTACATAGACATAATCTTTGTTATAATTATTATTAGAATCGTTACGTGATCTTGGGCATAGCGCGTGACACGTTTGATTACTCGTCTTAAATAAACAATTAACTCGGCACGAATAATAAAATGTCTACGAACTATCTTGCGAAACGCAACACACAAATAATAATCATTCGTTTACAATCGAAATATAAATAATAAAAACCATGCAAACTTAAAGTAATCGTTCATAAAATAAAACTTAGCGATGTGCTTCCTCCGAGAATGATTATGATGAGCCTAGCCGGACATTGTTGGTGCAACGCTCAAGAGCTGTGTATTCATCTTCGTAGCTTGACTCGTGTGCTCGTCGTACGTCTGTTTGCTCAAACAGGGTCCTTTTCCTTAGCTTTCTCCTCCCAAAAAACGATCACTTCTTCTGAAATATGACTTTGTATTTATAGGAAAAGCTGGAAAAACCCTAAAAACGGTCATCTATTATTTTAATGGGCTGGGCGCAGCCGTAGGCGCAGGCCTGCGCCCCCCCCCCTGCGCTGATATGTAAAAATCCGTATTTTGTGAATTAATTTGTTCTGTTGAACACTTGGTCTGGGCGCAGGGCTGCGCCCCTCTCTGCGCCTGGCTCTGAATTTTTTTCCTTTTTACTCCATTTTAGACTGGATTTTGTTTACCTGCACAAGCACAAAATTTATTCAATAGCAGCACATTCTATGACACTTTCGTACTAAAAACAACTCTTTTGGGTTTAATAAACATGATAAATTATAACCCGATCACTCCACAACTTCAAGGCAAACGTGACCGCTGTCAATTCCAGATCGTGAGTTGAATAATCTTCCTCATGCTACTTTAACTGTCTCGAGGCATACGCTATAACCTTTCCACGCTGCATCAATACAGCACCTAACCCCAACTGCGTCCGTATATACTACAAAGTCCTCATTACCCTCCAGTAGAGCAAGTATTGGTGCTTCACTTAACGTCTTTTTCAATACCTCAAATTCCTCTCGTTACTCGGCCTTCCACACAAATGGCACATTTTTCTTTGTCAATGCAGTCAATGGTACTGCAATCTTTGAGAAGTCCTTTATAAACCTCCGATAGTTACCCGCCAATCCCAGAAAACTTCTTATCTCAGTAGCAGATCGAGGTGGTTCCCAATTATTTATCGCTTCTACTTTAGCTGGATCCACAGAAATGCCAGCTCCCGAAATCACAGGCTGAATCTGTTGCATCCAGAATTCAGACTTTGAGAATTTGACATACAACCTCTCCTTCCGCAGTAACTCTAACAGTTCTTTCAAATGAACAGCATGCTCAGCTTCAGACTTAGAATAAACCAAAATGTCATCAATAAACACGATCACCGACTTGTCTAACATCGGTCTACATACTCTGTTCATGAGATCCATAAATACAGCCGGGGAGTTGGTTAATCCGAATGGCATAACCAGAAACTCGTAATGCCCATACCGAGTCCTGAACGCCGTCTTTGGTACATCCTCCTCTCGAACTTTCAACTGATGGTATCCTGATCGTAGATCAATCTAAGAGAAAACACTTGCCCCATGTAACTGGTCGAATAAGTCATCAATCCTTGGCAGCGGATACTTATTCTTAATGGTCAGCTTGTTCAGCTCACGGTAGTCAATACACATCCTCATTGTACCGTCCTTCTTTTTCACAAAAAATACTGGGGCTCCCCACGGTGACGAACTTGGTCGAATGAAGCTCTTATCCAACAACTCTTGAAGTTGTTTCATCATTTCTTGCATCTCGGTAGGCGCAAGGCGATAAGGAGAACGAGCTATCAGAGCAGCTCCAGGGATCAGATCAATCCGAAACTCCACTTGTCTCTCAGGTGGCACACCAGACAAGTGTTCCGGAAACACATCCGGGAATTCAGATACAACAAGCACATCGGCCACAGTCTTTTTCTCAGCC
This sequence comes from Centrapalus pauciflorus, assembly GCA_020465985.1. Classification (NCBI taxonomy): domain Eukaryota; kingdom Viridiplantae; phylum Streptophyta; class Magnoliopsida; order Asterales; family Asteraceae; genus Centrapalus; species Centrapalus pauciflorus. Next base: position 15,608 of record JAANYP010001627.1, on the reverse strand, counting down.
TTGGCATCAATAACATATGCCAAGTAGGAGTCACACCCCTTTGCAACAAGCTTTCGGGCTTTTGCAATCGTTAACAAACACAGATCCCCGCTTCTCCTATCCCCATAAATACAGATCTCTCGCCCCTCCGGTGTGGTTATCTTGATCATTCGTTTCTTACCGACTATATGGGCTTCATTCCCAATCAACCAGTCCATTCCGACTATCACATCAAACTCACTGAACTCTATCAGTATTAGGTAAAGATTGAAGACTACATCTTCAATTACTAATGTACAGTTACGATTTACGTGATCTACTTTAACTAATGTATTGCTAGCAGTTTCAATATCTAGCATAGCAGTCTACTTAGATAATGGCACAACAAGTTGTTGACCAAAAACAGTAGACACAAATGACCGATTGGCACCAGAATAAAAAAGAAATCGTGCGATAAACATACCCGTAACCACCTCCGGGTTTTCCATGGCCTCCTCTGCGGTTATTTGAAATGCACGAGCCGGTGCCCTTTGTGGCTGGTTCTGGCGGTTGACTGAACCATCACTTGATCCCCCAAATGATCGAGTTGATGATGGAGCAGCAACTAGAGCATTCTTTCTAAAGTTTCTATTATAATGCCCCCATACACCACACTTATGGCAGACATCTACTTTCCATGGACACTCATTCTGGAAATGACCCAACTCTTCACAACAGAAGCAAGCGTGTCCATTTACACATTTGCCGAAATGTGCCAGATGACACTTATTACAATATTACGGCTCGGTGTTGATGGAGTAGGCACGAGCCCGATTAGTAAACCCAGATGGCCGACAGTAAGATTGTTGTGGTAAATACTGCGACGAACGGGATGAACCAGAATATCCCCCTTCACGTTGGCGCTTCGGCGGTGACGGCTGTGTCGGGTTAGTGGAAGCAGCAGCAACACCCATAACATATCCAGTCTTCGGCGCTCATCAGCCGGGCAGTATTGCTGAGTGAATATCTCGGTGAACTCAACCCAAGTCATTACGGAAACTTTCTCCAATGTCAATGTGTTAACCATCGAGTTCCACCACATAACTGCATCTTTGATGAACATAGCAGTGGAAAATCGGACCATGTCCTTCTCAGCACAATCGCTGATTCGGAATGTCCGTTCGGTTGCTGTTATCCATTCCAGTGCGGCAACGACATCTCCTAATCCATTGAATTTCGCTGCTCCATTTCCCTTGAAATCCTTAAATTGACAACCCTTGGGCTTATTTGATGACACAGTGTTGTCATCTTGGTTGTCATCATTGTTGCCCTCTTTCTCTTTATTCTTTCTCTTATCCTCCCTTCTCTTGGCTTCGGCCTCATCTCGAGCCCGAAACTGTTCTTAGGTCATCTTATTTTGCTCAGCCATCATGGCTAGCATCATCTCCCTGGTTTCTTGTGGTGTCATTCCTTCTCCAGACATGTTCTGAAAGTTGAAACATATAACTTATTTAGTAAACATGTCATTTATTTAAAGACACCACTCATTGTCCCGTATGAAGGTCAATTTTCCTAATTACTAGATCATAACCTATCTTAGTTCAGATCATTACTTAATATCACTACATATCATCACCTAATGTTTGAGACCAAGACCTCACGGACACTTGAATCTCAAACTACTGCTCTGATACCATCCCCTGTGACACCCTTGCCACATTAACCACAATCATAAGACCCAAGATTAAACTCCATACATAATACATTACAATAATATGAAAAACTTAACAGAATGCGGAAAGATACAATACATAAATAAAATACAAATGTCAAACACCCTATGGTGCTACAAGGTTCCAATATAATCTCTACAAACCCAATCAATTATTACAACGTCCCAAATATTACAACATTATCTCATGTTATCAGTCACCGATTGAGTGGTAGAGGATCTTCAAATACTTTAAGATAATGACCATGCTAGAAGGTCTGGCAGCGGATTTTCCTTTTCCTGTAAAAAGTAAACAACTGAGGGTAAGCAAAGCTTAGTGAGTACAAAAGATTTACACATTTTACAAGTCTTTATGATGCCACCCAAGAGTAACGCCGACAACACATGCCGTATACTCTCTTCGTACTCAAAGTACGGACCCGAGCCGCAGCTCCTTCGAGACGACGCTCGGCATAAAAACCAACCATCTGAGGCAGAAAATCATCGGGGATGTTACAATACTCTTCAGGACCTCACTTCGAGGACATATAGCCTTAGTAACAGCAGATCACAGATGCGACCCGCAGGTCCATCAAAGGATGCACAACAAAGAAACGGAAATGCAACAAGTAACAATGTGCATCAATCATATAAGCAAGTTAGTAGAGTGTCAAACGAAATTGATACAACATGCCTCAGCAGGCAACAACAAACATAAAAACATATGTAGACATGTGAAATTATAGGTACTCACAGTGGGTGCGTTTATTAATATCAAATTATATTATCTCTCTTCGGAATTTCAACCGGATTCACAAAGTACCCCACTGTGGGTTAAGCAACACCACAATGGACCTGTTACATTTTCATAAAATAAACATATCATCATTATATGTTTGCTAGCAATTTGCCTCAATTCCTCACAATTAAAGTGTTACAACATTTGGAACCGACATCCGAAATTCGTGTTTCAAACCCATTATTTGGTATGTTATTAGTCCCAAGTAACCCTTCATTATATGCATTAATATAATACAAAAGATAACCCAAAAATGTATTTATAATACAAGAAATTTGGATCCTTTAAACCCAATCCAAATTTCGCATGAACAGGTGGCGCGCCGAGTCATCCCAACCCACTCGCCGAGTCGAGATCCGAATTTTGGTTACATCCGAAGTACCATCCGAGATTATATATTGACCTGAGATTTTGACCCATCAGAGTTAAGGTCCATCCGAGTTCGGGTTCCATCCGAAGTCGGGTCCCATCCGAGTTCGGTCTCAACCGAATTGAGATCCTATACTTAGAAAATTAAACGATTGTTCATGTGTTCTTGGCGACTCACCGAGTCACCTTGAGCGACTCGCCAAGTCGACATGCAGTTCATCATGTCGAAGCAATAGGTTTTAACATAAAAATCGCCAAAAATCCATTTTTAACACATGCAATCAAATATAGTTATATAAACATTATTGAGGTGTTTCTACACTATTTTCCCCATTCATAACATGCTAATCAGTTCAGATTTGTCCAAAATATGGACTTTTTCTCAAGAACACAAATATTCACAAAAGTTGAGATTTCTTACCTTTTTGATTGATTTAGTTCACGATTTTTATTTCTGAGCCTTCTAGGAACCTCAATTGATGTTTTCCAACTGATTTAACAAACATGCAACATCGATTTCTCAGATTAAAAATCCAATTTTTGAACTTTAAACTCTCAAAATAAAGTCTCAAACTTAAAAATTAATTTCTTACCTTGATTCCCTTTGATTCTTGATAATAATCAGTTCAATTCCATGAATTTTCTCCAACAAATTCGTTTTCCAACAGATTTTAGTGAGAGAGAGCTTGAGTTTGAAGATGAAATGACTAAATAAAAGACTAAAGCTCGTTTATTTCTAAAGTTTCGGCTATTGACACAATTAGCTCCTCTACTTATCTGATTTCATTAAATAATGTTCGCTCCTTATTTTATCATTACTAATCAATTATAGTTCATCACACTTAATAATAATAATTTGAAATTCTAAATTTCTTAATTACTCAACATAGCAACCAACTTTTTAAATTTCTGAATACATAACCATCTTTCATAATCCAACTTAATCACATTAATTTAGAAAATTCAACTAATAAACCTCAATTACACAATTTAAATTCCAAAGATGTTACAACATGGGCTCCACGACGCTTGAACTTTGTCCTCGAAGTTACTTAGATTCGAACAAGTGCGGATATCTCTTCAACATATCAGTCTTGTCGATACATGCATGGTGTAAAGGTCCCATCTATTTATTTTGCAAACATTAAGAAACTAGTATCAATGAAAGATTTAAAATTGCTTGGAATGATGTCTCACGATTGTCATGTTTTAATGACACAAATGATTCTGTAATAAACCGGGCTCCATTTTCATGTGCCTGATTGTTGAATGATATTGGACCCGGTAGGCCCTATAATGGACCGGGCTTCATTAATAATTAGACCCGGTTGTTTAACCGGACTTTATTTGTCTTACAATTAAGCGCCCTTCCCATCAAGCTAGGTAGAAAAATCGGGCTATATTACTATATTTAACCTAGTCCGATGCATGAATCTGTAGCGGTGTAATTGTCTCTCTTAGGAAACGTAATATGCTTTCGGTCACCAAGCAACACCGATATCACACCTATCAATTATCACAATTATCATTATCATTATTATTATTATTAATTTAACATTTTACGTACTAATTTTTTTGTTTATTAAGTTTCCTATATTTTAATATATTTTTTTTAATTTAGATTACAAATTTATTTATTTCTTTTATGATAAACAATTGTATCAAATTAGAATTCATTTCTTTTTTAGCTTTTTAGAGTGAAAAAAAATACAAACATTTTATATTGTTGTCTTCCAAACCAAAAAGTTTTGAACCTTCAACTTTTATTTATTTTTACAAACGAAAAGTTACTAACCACTCATGTTTTAAGTTTTTTCATTTTCTAAACGTAAAAAGCTACGAAAACCAATCTGTTTTTTTTCCTGCACTAAAAAGATTCAACTCATTATGATTCTTTGTTTTGGAAAATGAAATAAATACAAACAATTCTGTTATTAGTTTTTGCGAACGAAAAACTACGAATAATTGTGATTTTCAGTTTTTCCAAACAAAAAAATCATTTTATTGTTCTAGTTTTTCGAACAAAACCATTACATTTTATTTTTTTTCTCCGAACGAAAAACTAAGAACCATTACTCTTTTTAAAGTTTTTTCAAAAAAATGAAAGTGTGTAGCCTTTTTGTTCGGAGAAACTAAAAAAAAAATAAAATGGTTTGTATTTTTTACGATTGGAAAAAGTTAAAAACGTAATGATTAAAAATAACATAAACATCAAACAAAAAAAATACCCAATTTCATTTTTAGCTTTTTCCAAACGTAAAAAATACGATTTTCAAAAAATAAAATAGTCCATTTGTTTTGTTCGATTTTTATGTTAGTCTAATCATTATGTTTTCAACTTTTTCCAATTGTCAAAAACTACAAACCATTCCATTTTTTTAGTTTTTCAGAACAAAAAGGCTACACACTATTTTATTTTTTGAAAAAACTTTAAAAAGAGTAATGGTTCGTAGTTTTTCGTTCGGAGAAAAAAAAGGTAATGGTTTGGTTCGAAAAACTAGAAAAATTAATTGATTTTTTTTGTTTGGAAAAACTGAAAATCATAATTATTCGTAGTTTTCTCGTTCGGAAAAACTAATAACAGAATTGTATTTATTTTCGTTTTCCAAAACAAAAAATCAGAATGAGTTGAATCTTTGGTTCAGAAAAAAATAAAAAACGGATTGGTTTTCGTAGCTTTTTACGTTTAGAAAATGAAAAAACTTAAAACACGAGTGGTTAGTAACTTTTTTTCGTTTGTAAAAACAAAATAAAAGCTTAAGGTTCACAATTTTTTGGTTTGGAAGACAACAATATAAAATGTTTGTAATTTTTCATTCGAAAAAGCTAAAAAAGAAATGGTTTCTAATTTAATACTATTGTTTATAATAAAAGAAATAAATAATTTTGTAATTTAAATTAAAAAATACACTAAAATATAGGAAACTTAATTAACAAATAAATTAATATGTAAAAGTTATATTAATAATAATAATAATAAATAATAGTTATAATAATAATAATAACAATAATAATAATAATAATAATAAGAGTAAATTACATAAATGGTCCCTGTGGTTTGATCAAAATTATGAATTTGGTCCCTGGTATTTAAAAATTGCATAAATGGTCCCTCAAAACACTATTTGTTTGCAAGAATGGTCCCTCTTTCTCTTAACTTTTTTTAAATGACGATTTTGCCCTTTTCTCAATAACAATTTTGGTCCCTCAATTATGTAATTATTTTGAGTTTTAGTCCTTTTCATAAATTTTTAGTTTTGTTTAAATTTTAAAAATTAATTATTATTATTTATATATTTTTAATTTTATAATATATTTATTCTTATTTATTTAAGATTATCCCATTAAAATATTTAAATTATTTAATTTATGTTTTTTTACATTCAATATAAATATTAAACAATTATTTATCTTATGTTTCATTTGTTAAAATAATTATACATTTTTATCTTTTATATATTTTTATCTAATTATTTAATCACGTTAATATACTTTGATTTAGTTAAAATTTTTAAGAAGTATATAAACTAAGGGTTCTATTAATTTTGAGTTAAATATCTTTTTTTTTTTAAATATGTTTGGATTCAAATTTGGTATTTATTTCTGTGCAAGCAAAGTCAAAACGAGAGAGAAACCGCAACTGATTGTAATCATTCTTCTCATCTTGTAATGAAATCATTCTGGTTGATTTTAATTCTGATTGTGTTCATATTGTATAGTGCATATTTGCTTGTTTCAAAAAGTGAATTATATTAATGTAACAAAATAATCAGAATAAAAGGAATAAAGCAGTAAAATGTGTTACGATTAAAAAATATTTGAATCAAATTAATAAAACCGTAAAATAATTAGAATAAAACGGTAGCATGAGCGCCACAATATAAAACAAAATAGTTATATTAGACTGTTCCTAAATTTATATTTTTTTATAAAAATTATAATTAAGTAAAATAATATTAACATAATATGTAGTTAGATGCCAAACGTATAAAAGATAAAAACACACATATATTTTTACAAATAAAAACGTAAGATATGTATAATTTTAATAAATAAATTGAATATATAAAAGAGACGTAAATCAAATAAAGTTAAATATAGAAATAAGGATAATATTAATAATAAATAATATTTTAATAAATAAAAATCTATAAATAATAATAATAATTAACTTTTTAAAATAACATTTAATATTTAAGCAAAAAGTAAAAAAATTATGATAAGGACTAAAACTGAAAATAATTTATATAAATGAGGGACCAAAATTGTTATTAAGAAAATGGAAAAACCGTCATTTAAAAAAAGTTAAAAAAAAGGACTATTTTTGCAAGTAAATAGTGTTTTTAGGGACCATTTATGCAATTTTTAAAGACCAGGGACTAAATCCATAATTTTGACTAAAGCACAGGGACCATTTTTGTAATTTACTCTAATAATAATAATAATAATAATAATAATAATAATAATAATAATAATAATAATAATAATAATAATAATAATAAAATAGTTAAATAAAAAAATTACTTGAGGGACCAAAACTAATATGAACTACAAACTTGAGGGACCAAAATGTTATCAATGAAAAGGGTAAAATGGTCATTATAAAATATTTAACCATTTGATTGTTAAAGTTAACGGCAGAGGGACCATTTTCGCAAGTAAACACTGAAAATAAGGACCGTTTATGCAAAATTGAAACCACAGGGACCGTATCCAAAGTTTTATGTAAACCACAGAGACCATTTCTGTAATTTACTCTTTATTTAATTATATATTATTATTATTTAATTAATAAGTGATTGTTTCGTTAACCGTTATAATCTATATATATATATGTATATATATATATATATATATATATATATATATATATATATATATATATATATATATATATATATATATATATATATATATATATATATATATATATATATATATATATACATATATATATATATATATATACATATAGATATATATATACATATATATATACATATATATATATACATATACATATATATATATACATATATATAGATATATATATATACATATAGATATATATATATATACATATAGATATATATATATACATATATATATATATATACATATATATATATATATATATATATATATATATATATATATATATATATATATATATATATATATATATATATATATATATATATATATATAGGGAGGTTCAATTGAGAACTTTTATGCATCGAGGTACAAAAGAACCTATATCATCCATTAGATCAAAAAATTGTATGGTTAGATTAATGGCAAAAGGGTAAATAGCTGGACAATTTTATGCATCTTGTGCATTATGAAAACAAAGAAGGAAGGGCATTTTGGAAAATGTGCATACCTCATTAAATTTAATATTTCAACAAATAATAAATACTAAATAAATTCAATTGATACATTTCCAAATTTAAAAAAATTACACAAATTCAAAAAAGATGAGGGAGATCGATGCGATTTCATCGTTAATCGTGTTTATCTATGCATTGTGTTAAAAAACGCATTTAACAAAAAAATACACAAATTCATTTATGCATCGTGTTCAACTTGTTCATCATTCTTTTATGTATCGTGTTCGTCGTTCATATTCTTCATTCAGCTATGCATCATGTTCAACTTGTTCATCATTCATCTACGCATCGTCAATGTTCATAATCCATTTATGCATCATCATTTTTCGTTGTTCATCGTTCATCATCCATCTATGCATTGTGTTAGATTTATTTATTTCGATCTTAGGAGTTGTTTTGTAATATTTATCGTCTTTGTAATTTTTCTTGTATTTTATTTCTATGTAATTTATGGTTATGGAAAGTGTAGGGGCCAAAAGTGTCATGTTATGTAAGTTAATTAAAGGAGCCTACAAAAGGCTCCTAGGGTTACTTTTCAATACACACGGTTGACTATTTTGAATATCATATAAGCCGCCACTGTTCCTTATTATCTCAATATTCATATTGTCTCTTCTTCATCATATTACATTTATTGAGCTTGTTTCTTCATGTATATGATAAGAATATCATTAAGGTGCTGAAAATATACGGGAATACTTCATTACAATTGGTATCAGAGCTCAGAGGGGTGGATTTAAACTGACTTGTTCGGATTCTGCTGGGTTTTTGAAAGTGTTCTTCGTGTTCTTCATCTCATGTCGGTTAGATCTTCATTTCCTTTGTTTTTTCGTGTTTCTTATGTTATAATGGTCATATAAACATCACATTATCATTCTCTACTGATTTTAAACTCATTTAGTTCCATATCTTTGTTAAAATCATCAAGAATCGACCATTATTAAGTTTGAAAATATGGGTTGTTTAAGTGGGTTTTTCACGTGTTCATGCTATTTTTAAGTGTTTTTTAGGTTGTTTTAAATCACCAAAAGTGTTTAAAATAGTTTATAAATCATTTAGAACTGTTTTTAGGCTTTAAAACTGATAAAACTCGAATTCTGCTCAGTCTGCCTTAGAAAATCGTAAAAAACCTGCTGTATTTCGGATTACTACTGTAGCATTTCAGACCAAATAGGCACCATTTTCGGACCTCCAATCCTCCTAATTCGGACCTCATTTCGGTCCAATTCGGACCTTCCTTAAGTGAATTTCGGACCACCATAAGCCTATTTCGGACCACACTTCGGTCCCATCCGAACTTCGGACCATCCGAAGTTCAGATAAGGCTTTACATCTTTCACTGTTGGGACTTGTTCTTAAAATTTTCCAATTTCGGACCTCAACCATTTCGGTCCATCCGAATTCGGTCTATCCACTGTTCTAATTTCGGTCCACACGAATTCGGTCCTTCCACTGTTCATCCGAATTCGGTTCATCCGAATTCGGTCCACTAGGTCCATCCGAAATTAGGTCAACCGAACTTGGTCCCCACCCGTAGTACTGTTCATCTGAATTAGGCCATCTTCCGAACTTGAACCTTATCCGAACCATATCCATCCGAATTACTGTTCACCATCCGAAATCAATCCATCCGAATCAACCCATCCGAATTCACTCATCCGAATTCGGTTCCCTCATCCGAAACACTGTTCATCCGACTTCAATCATCCGAATTCAGAATTTTCTGTTTTCAGTCCAACCCATCCGTGTTCAGTTTCCACCTCCAAGATCTTCATATTCTTAATCAGCACCCATAATCATAATGTCTCGCGAAGCTCTAGTACTCGGATCTGAGAACAGACCACCAGTTCTCTATCCCGATGAGTACGAACAATGGAAATCCCGGTTCCTTAAGTTCGTTGGAATGCAACCTCTCGGGAACCTGATGCTTCAATCTATATCCGAAGGACCTGTCATCTACTATCGAGAGATAGCTGCCAGACCTGAGGCTGACCCCCCTGTCCAAGCCTCAAAGGTTGAAAGAGAGCCGGCAAATGACGCCGAGAGGGACCGCCAGCACGCTGATAAGAGGGCGGAATATCTGATTTATCAAGCCCTCCCCACTGATATTTTGGTCGGTGTAGACAGTAAAATGTCTGCAAAAGAAATGTGGGACGAGCTGGAAATCCAAATGCTGGGGGCAGATCTTGATGATCGTGCCAAAATCGAGGAGGCGAAGGCAAAGTTTTCGGAATTCCGCGCCAAAGATGGGGAATCTCTGCAAGCCACATTCATCAGGTTCTGTGCAGTCCTTAACGAATTGAATAAACTGCACATCAAGAAGGATAGGGATGATATCAACATCCAATTCTTTGCCGCCTTAGCCCCCGAGTGGCAGCTTGCATGTCGGGCAACGAAAAGAGTCCTGAACATTCCTGAGGTATCAATAAATGTCGTCTTTAAGGAGCTTAAGAAATATCAAGGGGATGTGGATCAACAGAAGCTGATGGCAAATCAGTTGGCCTCTCTACTGCTATCAGCCAACACAGGGTTGAAACCGAATGATTCGCTAGCCTTGATCACCAACACGCAGATTCCGACACCATCTTTTACTCCTGGTTCTTCATCGTCTCAGTACAGGTATGCTTCCCCTCCGCGTGAGGTCTATGATGAGGAGGAAGCTTGGATCCAAGAACAGATAGCCTTGTGGACCAACCATCTCCAACAGCGACGGTTCTCCAACAAGACCAACAACCAACTCCGTTATGACACCGGTCCACGGAGGTACTCAGATGATAGGAGGGATGACCGCCGCGATGACTATCGCAGAGATGACTACCGAAGGGATGACAGGGATGATCGTCGATATGATGATAGACGCGACTATCGCGATGATCGCCGTTATGAAAGGCGAGACGATAGGCGCGATGATCGCAGGGATGACAGGCGGGACGATCGAAGGGATGATCGTCGGGATGACCGCAGGGACCGGAGGCGTGATGATAGCCGCGAGCACCGCCGGGCCGACAAGAGGACGGCGGAAAGAAGAGAGGAAAAGCCAATGGCAGATGAGCCGAAGGCCACTGATGAACGTCTCTGCTACAAATGTGGCAAACCGGGCCACTTTGCTAGGGAATGCAAGAATAACTTCGAAAGAGACGTTGCTTACTACGAGAGAAAGCTCGAGGTTGCCAAGAAGAAAGCGGATGCGTTAGCCCTCGTCGCCCAGGAGGACTACTGGGATGCTGAAGATTCTGAAGACGAGGATGACAAGGGCAAGAATTGCTACATGGTTGATCGTCTGGGGTTGGAGACATGTGCTGATTTCACTGCTGAAAATTCAGACATTGCTGCTGAGGGGGAGAAAATGAAACATCCACCAGCATGTCTGATGGCTACAACCGACGATCCCGAATGCTCCACATCCGGTTCCGAGTCCAGTGAGGTATATTCCTATTACATTCCTGCACATGTAAATAAATTATTTGTAGATAATGAATGTACACTACACACACAAATACTTGATCTACAAGATAGATTAAATGCTGAAACTGCAAAGTGTGTACAGGCTGAACATCAAGCTCATATTCTGAAAGAATCATCTGAATTATATCATTCAAAATGGTTAACTAATCATAATGTTATAAAACAGATGTTGATAGAAAAAGTAGATGTTCAGGATAGGAATATATACCTTGAATCTTTCATGGAAACGCTTTCAAAAGAAAAACTCTCTTTAAAAGAAGAAATTTCTGTTCTTACAAAACAATTAGATGCGGTAAATATGGAAAATATAGACAGTTTAGAAAAATACAAAATGATTGAAGAAGAAAGGATAAGTTTGTACGCGATAATAAAGACCCTTGACGATGCATTTTTGAAAAGGGGTCAAACAGAACAAACTATCCATTTAAATCAGCCCAAAGAAACTAGGTTTTACCATTCTAAACAAGGAATTGGTTTTAAAAATCCTAAATATTTGGAAAAGGCACAAAATGTTTTACCTGTATTTTATGACATGAATTACATGGGAGCCGGTATTAAATCTTTCTTTTTTGAGTCATTAAAAGAAGTTTTAACCAAGAAAATGAGAAACGTGTTGCGCGTAAAGATAAAGAAATTTCTTTTCATTATGAAGATCTTAACGAGAGTTATTCTTCTAGAGTACCCACTTTAGAGGAAGATCTCTCGTCAACTTACTCAGAAACTGAATTGAAAACTGAAACCGTAAAATCAACTTCTCAACTTTATATTCCTGCAAAAGTTCTTCAACAACAAATCATTGTTTTAGAAAAGGAATTGAAGTCGTCTCAAGAGAAAGCACTTGATCTTCAAGATGCTCTTCTTAAGAGAGAAGAAGAATTGGTAAATCAATCTTTTCAACAAACTGTGGAAGTCACTGTCTACAGAGAAAATTTTGAAACAGTTTCACAACAATTGAAAGATCTTTCAAAACAACAAACACTTTCTCATTCCATAAAAATTCCGTGTATGTCATCAGATAAAGGTAAGGCTAAAGCTGAATCTTCTTCTATCATTGTCAAAGGTGAGTGCTCAAAAGTTTTCAAAAATGAGGTTACTAAAAAGACTCAGATCAAATTCAAGTCTTTTAAGAAACCCACTCACCACCAAAAAGAAAAGTCTGTCAAATCTAAATCTTCCGTGCTTACTGACTCTAATCGTTTTGTTCCTACAGATCATATAAGGAGAGTCCCAAAAACCACCATGCAGGATTTTACAAGTTTTTTTGTGAAGAAGGCTTTAATGCCAAGTGAATTTGTTACTAGAGATAGGATGTCTGTAATCTCTAAAGACAATTTGTGTAACAATGCGTGTGACAATGTCTGTAATGATGTACCGAATTCTACTATTCCGTTAAAGTACTCTTTCAAGGATTTGTTTAATCTATGTCCAACTAAATATAGACGACAGGTTCCTGAAATGAATGCTTTTGTGCCTTATCCTGTTAAACGTATTCGGAAAAAGAAAATTAAAAATAGTGCATCATCGGCCACAAACAAAGTTGAGATATGTCCGTTGCCAAGGCCCAAAACCAAAGCAACGGTCAAAAAGGTCTCAAATAGACAAAAACCGAAGGCAATTTCAGCGCCTAAGGTTCCAAAACCCAATAAATCCAATCTTCAATGGATTCCAAAGGGTTGTGCATCCGGACCACACACAAATGCTAGTTGGGATTCTAAATCTGTACACGTGCCATATAAATCTGGAAATCCTAACAAAAAGGGACCCATATTGAGGTGGGTACCCAAGGTTGTGTGATCTTAATGCAGATGGTTCTTGGTTACTTTTGATCAAGACCCGTGCTTCAAAGAAATGGCTTCTAGTTACCTTAGACTAGGACCCGTTCTTTTGCTTGTCGGTTGTGCTTAAACCGACACGTTTGGCTTCTGTGCACACAGCCCAGGACCCGGTCTTAACTCATCATGTTTTCTGAACATCTCGGTTCAGAACACGGTTTGATTGTGAATTAAAAATGGATGTGTTTGAATGCATATAGTTTTTCATTATATGAATTTATGTGTTTTTCAGGCTAAGTCCGTTTGGTATATGGATTCGGGTTGCTCCAAGCACATGACAGGAAGAAGAGAATTGCTGTCCAACGTTGTTGAACAGTATTGCGGAACTGTGAAATTCGGGAACAACCATCAGGCTCACATAAAAGGATACGGGGACTTAGTTCTAAACAATCTGGTCATCAAGGATGTTGACTATGTTGAGGGGTTATCTCATAATCTTTTTAGCATAGGACAGCTCTGCGACAAAGGACTAGAAGTAACGTTTAGGGCTAAGAACTGCAGTGTTAAGAGCATGGATGGAAAAGAAATCTTAACTGGTTCCCGAAAATCTAACCTTTACACCATTGACGTAGCTAAGCTCGTAGTGAAGGATAACATTTGCCTACTATCAAAAGCCTCTTCAAAAGACTCTTGGTTGTGGCATCGAAGATTATCCCATTTGAATTTTGATAATATCAACAAGCTGGCTGCGAAGCAATTGGTCAAAGGACTTCCTGAGTTGCGCTACGAAAAAGACCATCTGTGTGGAGCATGTGAGAAAGGAAAAATGAAACGATCATCTCACAAACCAAAGCCCGAACCATCAACAAAAAGAGTTTTGGAGTTACTTCATATGGATTTATGCGGACCGATGAGAACTTAAAGCATAAATGGAAAACGATATGTGTTGGTTATCGTTGATGATTATTCTCGATATACCTGGGTCAGGTTCTTGCGTTCCAAGGACGAGACAGCTCAAGAAATCATTGATTTTATCAAGAGTGTCGAGACCCAACAACAGCTGTCAGTACAATCAATCAGATCAGATAACAGCACGAAGTTCAAGAACTCAGTAGTGGAGGGCTTCCTTTGATCCAAAGGGATTCAGCATCAATACTCTGCTGCTCGAACACCTCAACAAAATGGGATCGTGGAAAGGCGTAACCGTACGCTAGTAGAAGCCGCTCGTACAATGCTCACATATTCAAAGCTACCTCCGTTCTTGTGGGCCGAAGCCGTATCAACAGCATGCTATACACAGAATCGCTCCATCATCCATAAGCGCTTTAACAAAACTCCTTACCAACTCTTTTTGAATAAAGTTCCATTTATCAAGTACTTACGTGTATTTGGTTGCAGGTGCTATGTGCTGAATGACAAAGACAACCTCGGGAAATTTAACGAAAAGGCGGATGAAGCGATCTTCATTGGATACTCATCCAACTCGAAGGCGTATCGCGCATTCAATACCCGAACCAGAACAGTCAATGAAAGTGTGCACGTTACATTTGATGAGTTGGCTGAACTGGCACCCGAAGTTGATCAATCAGGACCACGCATTACTCAAATGCCTGGAGACTCTTCGAATAACCCCATTTCTTTTTCTTCTTCTGATTTGGTTAATTTATTTGATCCTTTTTATGTTGAATTTTTCGGTCCTAACGCTAGTGTGTCTAATGTTGTAAATAATGTAGGTAATCCTTCCAGTTCAACTGCGCCGCAAAGTTTCTCCGCTCCATCTTCATCAACATATCCTCATCCATCCACATCATCCACCGACACATCCGCAGTTGAATCTACTCCTGTAATACCCTCACATGTAATACCAACGATTCTTCCTTCACCTGAACACTCGGAAATTGAACCAGAACCTGTGGTACCATCATTTGAAACCATTGACCATGAATCCTCATCCATCCCCATATTAACCACAGAGGTTCCATCCCGAGCACCCCTTCCACACGAGATCAAATGGACCCGCAGTCACCCAACAGAGCAAATCATTGGTGACGTATCAACAGGAGTCCAAACTCGTAGGGAATCTGCTAATGAATGTCTCTACGCATCATTCTTGAGTATGATAGAGCCCGCTCGTGTGGATGAAG
>JAANYP010001626.1:0-22385 GCA_020465985.1 Centrapalus pauciflorus | reverse complement strand
ATTATGTAATATATATATATATATATATATATATATATATATATATATATATATATATATATATATATATATATATATATATATATATATAGAGAGAGAGAGAGAGAGATTTTTATGTCTTAAATCACCCAACATTACCAGTTTATAAATCTCTATATATATATATATATATATATATATATATATATATATATATATATGTGTGTGTGTGTGTGTGTAATTTTCCGCTTTTTCAGAGGTTTTTCGGCCTACTTTGAGGCTGTTTTTTACCAAGCTCCAAAATGTTTTAGGCTTTGGTTTTCTAGGACATTAGACAACTATATACAAAGGATTTTTGGAATCAAGAACGGCCATTTTTCGAGATATTTAGGTTAGGGAAAAGGCTTGTTGAAAACCCTATGTTGGCCATTTTTGAGATGTCAAGCTTTCGGTTTCCCAAATAATTTCTGGAGGTCTTAAACTCCAAAATAAATTATGAAAACTTCCAGATCTATAGTTAAGACATAGATCTAGTTTTTGAGACTAGAATCAACTCATTTCGATAAGTTATGAATTAGTTATGATTTTTCAAAGTCGATATAAATTTTCTGCCGAAAATCCGCAGTTTATAAACTTGAAATAACGTATGATTCTTGTTGTTGTTGGTGATAATATATATTATGAAAGACTTATATAAACATAAATGTATGATGAAATAAGCTAGTATTTACTTACTTTGAAGTATTTAGAGTATGAAATTGAGAAGAAGTTAGAACTCTTGCAAGATTTGGACCAAGAACACTTGAATTTCACCAAAAACACTAGAATTTCACCAAGAACACTTGAATGAAAATGTTTGTAGTGTGTGTGGGATCCGGTTTTTAAAGAGAAAAAGAAGGGTTTTGGTGTGAAAATAATGAAAGGGAAGCTCTCTATTTATAGGTAAAAGGTGGAGGTTGAATTGATGGTGATAAGAGGGGTGGAGTGTAAGATCTTCTTTGAATTGAAAGGTGGATGGTGTAGAGGGATTTGATGTAGAAATGTTGAGTAAAAAAATATTTATCAAGTCCTTTATGTACCTCCTATGGGCAGATTTTTCAAGATATTATCTTGTATTTTTTATTTTTTTTGTATAAATTTATTTAGAATGTATTCTTGTATTTCTCTTTTTATGTAAATTCATAAATACTTTTGAATGCATTTGTTTAATGAATTGTTTTAGTCTTGCATAATTAATGTTAAGTAAGTGTATTAATGCATGATTAGTGTCACTAATCATAATTTAATTATATACTTAGTTGAATTAATCCTTCGTTTCGTAAATCGATCGGATTAATTGATTTCCCGATTCATCACACCGATAAATTTGATTCTAATTAAGTTGAATTTCCTTATGAACATTGTTAATTACTTTGATTAATTTCTAATGACCACTGATTAGGTTATAATTAGCTATTAAATACAGATTAGGTCGAAGTTGCTAACCTGGATTAATGCCGGATGTTACAGTCTCCCCCTGTTAAGGGAATTTCGTCCCGAAATTAGCTCGTGTTCTCCACTGCTTGAGTATTTGAGAACAGCTGAGGGTATTTTTCTCGGAACTGGTCTTCGCGTTCCCATGAAAACTCAGGACCTCTCTTAGAGTTCCATCTGACTTTTATTATCGAGATCCGGCTGTGTTTTAGTTTCTTGACTTCTCGGTCTATTATTTCTACAGGTTGCTCAATGAAGTTCAACTTATCATCTAATTCTAGCTCGTCCATGGGTATAACGAGTGTTTCATCAGCCAGACACTTCTTAAGGTTAGATACATGGAAGGTATTGTGCACGCTGCTAAGCTCTGGTGGCAGCTCTAAACGATAAGCTACTAGTCTAATTCTTTTTAATACCTTGAATTGTCCAATGTAACGAGGATTCAGTTATCCTTGTTTCCCAAATCGTATCACGCCCTTTCATGGCGAGACTTTCATCGGTACCCTTTCTCCTAATTGGAACTCAAAGGATTTTCTCCTTACGTCTGGATAACTTTTCTGACAATCGCGGGCAACTTTTAGGCGGTTCCGTATCTGTACTATCTTTTCGGTGGCCTCAAGTATGATTTCTAGGCCAACGACTTGACGATCCCTGACTTTGACCCGTCAAAGGGGTGATCCACACTTTTGTCTGTACAGTGCCTCAAACGGAGCAACCTTAAAACGTGTGTGATTGTTGTTGTTCGATAATTCCACTATGGCAAATGAGTATCCCAAACACTTCCCAAAATCCATCACACAGGCTCTTAACATATGTTCTAGGGTTTGCATCATTCTTTCACTCTGACCATTGGTCAGAGGGTGATATGTGGTAGTTGTGTCGAAGTTTGTACCCAAAGCTCGCTGTAACGATTTCCAAAAATCTAGATGTAAATATGCTATCTGAATCCGAAATGATTGAAATGGGCACTCCAGGATTGGAGACGACGTCCTTTAGGTACGTTTGGACTAGCTTATTAATCATGTTGTTCTCCTTGATTGGTAGGAATGCGAAAATTTGGTTAGGCGGCCGACTATTACTCATATGGTTTCTGATGTTTGTCTTATCTTTGTAGCATGTTAGGCCACCAGTATAGCTCCTTGCGGTTATGATACATTATATCGAATCCGGGATGAGTGGCATATCTTGATTTGTATCCTTCATCCATAACTCGCTTTCTTATTCCACCAAAACAGGGTAACCAGACTTTATTCATGAAATATTTATTTTTATTAGCCCTTATCCCAAACTATTTATCCATTCCGTGCAGGGCTTCATTTTTCATATTTTCCTCCTTAACAGCTTCTATTTGTGCTTCATGAGCTAAGGAAGGAAGGTTTGGTTGAATGGTTATAACTCGTACTCTTAACAGCTTAGCTTGCTCTTTTCGGCTCTGAGTGTCTACAACCACATTAGCTTTCCTCAGGTGATAACGAATTTCACAGTTGCAATCACTTATTAGCTCAATCCAATGGTATTACCTCATATCCGACTCTTTCTGGTTCAAGATGTGTTGGAGGTTCTTATAGTCTGTGAGTGTAGTACACTTCTTACCGTACAACTAATGTCTCCAAGTCTTAAGGATAAAGACTACTGCTCCAAGATCTAGATCATGCGTTGTGTAATTCACCTAGTGAACCTTAAGTTTTCATAAAGTATAAGCTATGACCCTATCTTTATATATCAACCCATTGTGTGAAGCGTCACAGTAATCTACAAATTTCTTGCTTCTCTTGGATAAAATAAGCGCGCTGCACAGTTTATGCTTTAATAACTGATATGATGTCTCATGATCCTCGCCCCAATCATACTTAATGTCTTTTCGGGTCAGTTTTGTTAGAGCTCTGGCGATCTTTGAAAAATTTTTGATAATTGCTTTTAATAAGTTGCAAGTCTTAAGGACTGTCGTATCTTTATGGGGGTTCTAAGAGTTGACTAATTCTTGATAGCCTCGATCTTTGCGGGGTCAACTTGGATCCCTTTACTATTGATCACGTGACCGAGAAATCTTACCTATCTTAACCAAAAGTTAGACTTAGAAAGCTTGGCATATAGTTGTTCTTTCTTCAACAACTCTAGAATCAGACTTAAATCTTTGCTCGTGCTCCTCCTAGTTTCGTGAGTAGATTAAGAAGTCATTCATGAATACAATCACGAATTTGTCTAGATAAGGTTTGCACACCCGACGAGGTCCATGAGTACCGTTGGGGCACTGGTTAATCCAAACGGCATTAATTGAAATTTATGATGACCGAAACGGAATTTGAAGGCTGTCTTTGGAATATATTTCTTGCGAACTCTAACCTGATGATAACCAGACCTTAGATCGATCTTCTAATAGAAGCTTAATTCTTGGAGTTCGGTCAAACAAGTCATTAATCCTTGTGAGCAGGTATCGGTTCCTTTAGTTTATTTAGCTCCTGGTAATTGATGCACATTCTGAAGGTTCTATCCTTTTTCTTTATGAACAAAATTGGAGCTCCTCCAAAGCGAGGAACTCGGTTTGATAAACCCTTTATTTAAGAGCTCCTACAGTTGGTTGGACGATGCTTACACTATCGATGGGGCTAATCGGCATGGTGCTCGAGCCACTGGTACCAGACCTGATACTATGCCGATTTTTGAATTTGATTTGCCTCGATGTTGGGAGTTTCAGGTAAGTGTTCTGGAAAAACTTTGGGGTAACCATAAATAATAAGAATAGTTTCGAGTCGCTTTTCCTTTGGCTCCCTCTCTGTCAACACTTCAGGGTCCTAATGCTAGGGATGATGCTTACTTTGGTATTTCTCGTTTTGCCTTGGACAGTAAGGACCTTCTTATTGGCTAAAGGTATATGAACCGTCTTCTTGTTGCACACTATTTCCGCACAATTTTTCGATAGTCAATCCATGCCTATGACCACGTCAAAACTTCTCAGTTTGACGGGTATCAAGTCTGTTTCAAAAAGTCGGTCTACTAATTCTAAGGAGCATCCTTGACTTATATTATTTGTCTTAAGTGTCTCACTGTCATCAACCTCAAGAGCATAAGTGGCACTTAATGGTGTAAGAATGGAATTTATCTGCTTACTGAACTTAGTGGATATAAAGCTCCTATCAACACCGGTATCAAATACTAGAAATGCATAGGTGGTATATAATGGGATAAGATGATAAGTCTATGGGTTTGAAATTTCTTAGGCAGATTGTCGTACTACATATCCTCATGCACATAGTTATAGATAAAACTAAGTTCTTCATTAAAATGCTTGATACCTAATCTTTGTACATGATATGGTCGGGATTCCCTGATAAATTTTTTTTAGGCCTTACATACCCTAACATATATCAGATAGTAACGCCTAGAGAAATATTATAAAATGATAGAAAGGGTACTAAGTATGAGATACCTCCAGGGTTTCCTCGTACTCCAGAGTGTTACGTCGTTGGGTTAGTTCTGCACTGCAGGCTTTCTGCTCTACTAGGCGCTGTCACAATTCGTCGATTCCTTCTTGTTGAATCGCCTGGGCATTCTGATTGGCCCATGGTTTATTGGTGGTTTGTATTGTCTCCTTCTTAATCCTTGCAAAGATTTCACCGATCTCTTGGTGGATTTTGTCAAAATTGGGGGTCGTGTCTAGCGGCCCTTGCCACCAACAGAGGCATCGTTTGTTACGTAGGTTTCTGGGTAAGTGTCGGCACTTGAGAGGAAGATGGTGTTCCGACTTCAAACTGGCTTCGGATCCCTTCCTTGTTTCTCCACTCTTGGAGACTGTGAGGCATCCATCCCCACTGTCTTATGGTTGCCCGTCGCTACTGTGGCGGGCTTAGCTGATGGGCAGGTACCGGGATAGACTCCCGTTGTGCTAGTCACACCCTTTTCCTAGGGGTGAACTTCTTCAATGGTCCATTGGGGTGGTCTCTGAAGAGGGTGTAGGATGGAATATGTGGTGGTGATGGTGGAGCAATTTGTGCTGCAAGGCCACAGTTGCCCTCCTTGTGTTTTGACAGGTTCATTACATCGTCATTGATTTGGTCTGGGTGGGTTCCCGATCCAAAGTACACCTCAGTGTCACCTTGGCTCCTTGTTCCTTGGGTGAGAATTCATCCTCTGAGTCAAAGAGGACAATGACCGTATTGTTCGACATGTTATTGTCATCAGGATCCATATATGTGTTCACAGTTCTTGAAGAAACTTTAGTTTTTGTAACAGTTATAGTCTAGGTACTAATGCAACCTAGTTCACTATAACTATGGCTCTGATACCAATCTGTCACACCCCGTTACCCTGGTTGGCAACGAAGCGCGACGTCGCGGAAGCATAACCATAATCATAACGAACGACCACTATATGGACGTTTTTAAATACATCGTTAAAACTTTAAAATATAGCAATGTTTTACATAGTCTGATATGAAGAAAAGAAGTTCACACAATATAGAGATTTAATTACATAATTAAAGTATCCAAAATAATGCAGTTAAATCTCCGTTTGTTTTGAAAATGCATGCGACTCCATGGATGCGGAAGCTTGAAAGTAAATACGTCCGAAGGCACACTTGCCTTAATTTCCTGAAAATACACGCTAAAATACGTCAACAAAAAAATTGTTGGTGAGCTCATAGGTTTACACGTAGATTTGACTTGTATGGACAACAACATTAGAGTTTGAATTTATAAAATCATAAATTCCATGTTATGTATTACATATAAACCATCATGCAACCGAAGCTTAATTAAAATGAGTTTGTCCTGTGCAGTATTCTCATACGTAATACCGTGTGTTAAATATATATGCACTCGCTGTTAGCCGACCCGAACTAACCCGAATGGGGGACATGACTCTCGATAGATCTATCCACAATATATTCACGCTTACAAATAAATGCAATTAACGGTTCATGATATAAGGGCGGATGGAACCACAAGTGTAATACATAATAGAAATAAAGTTGTTTTCGTGTCCATATAAAAACGAAGCATGTATTTCAACCCCAAAACATAACATTGTGAAAATAGGGGCTATGAGGACTCACCGAGCTTGCGATGGCAAAAACGAGCGTAAAATGTTATATAGCGTAAGTGGATGGATGATGCACCGAGTGAGTTTAATCGAGCCCTAAATGATAATAAAGACTTAATATCTCTAATATATGATAATATATATTTATAGATTTTTATGTCTTAAATCACCCAACATTACAAGTTTATAAATAAAACCCACTTAAAACGTCAAGTTTATATATATATATATATATATATATATATATATATATATATATATATATATATATATATATATATATATATATATATATATATATATATATATATATATATATATATATATATATGGGAGGGTTCTTCTAAGAACCACAAATATTGTGGGAACCTAAGAACTAATCTCAGCCATTGATTTCATAGAATCAAGGGCTTAGATGTAAGGTGGCATTTTTGTAAATAAGAAAGCTTTAAGGGATAGTTTTGTTGGACAAATGGGCAGTTTAGGGGTAAAATGGGGATAAAAAAATAAAGCAACCGTTCAGTTTTCAAAGGTTAGGCCACGCTTCTTCTCCATCATTTCCCTCCCTCGAATTCTAATAATAACGTATTATGAACTTCATCCGGTAACTCTTCTTGACATTTTGATAACGCAGGTGTTTTTCCCGATAATTCGCTCCCAACACTTCTATTTGATAGTGTTCAACTTGAAAAAACCAAGCATCGACGTTATCGACAACAGTGGAATGGAGGTCGATTTTTCTGCGAAATATTCAATAATCCCCGAACGCTTGGTACTAGAATAAAATGTTTCATAATATAATATATTTTTCTTCCATGATCGAAAAGTATCATAACATATTATGATTTTCTCCGTTGGTGCAGCACATGTACTTCTCACACTACCTTGCGTTGATAGAACACCCGAAAGCAGTTGCAATTGAAAAGTGCACCCCAAAACGATTAAAGGTGAAATGGGCGACTAAGCAGAACAGCGTGGATTGTGGGGTCTTTTTGATGAGACATATGGAGACATACAAAGCGCAAAAAAGCTGGGATTGTGGGCTGGAGACCGAGGGAAAGAAACAGAAATCAATACTTCGGAAGCTGAGGGCGAAATACCTGACAAAAATAATTCTGTCGGATATAAACCAGCTAAAGAAGGAGTTTCTGCTGAAGTGCGAGGAGTTCTGGAAGATTGGTGAAGATAAGGTGAAGGAGTTGGTAGAAGCATCAAAGTTGGAGGCCGAGGCCCGTCTATCTATTCTTGATTAAAACATTTAATGAATTCTCAAAAACAATGATCTAGGCTTGTGGTTGGAAAACATGTTTCGTTGACGATTTTATTTTTATTTTGAAGTACCTACGCTGATGCTTGGCTAAAAAACTTGGTAGTTTCATCAGCATAACGGGTTTGTCATTATGGAAAATGACTTATCGAACATGCATCTATTTAAAATCATTCATAGAATATTTGCATTCTGAGTTAAAAGTCTATGTATGCATTCTGAATATGTGTGTTATAGTAATGAATTCAATCTGTAATCTGTTCCATTCTATAGCTGATTAATGAATTATATGCCAGACACAGAATAGTTCATTTATAAATAGAATTAAAAATTCTATGTATTATATGGAATTTATCAATTCTATGACACCTCTAACACGCATTTATATATATTGAATGAAAACTTCTATGTATTCTGGGGAGATAATCATTTCTATGACAACTCTAACACGCATTTATATATGTTTAATAAAAACTTCTATGAATTCTGTTGAATTAATCTATTTATATATATATATATATATATATATATATATATATATATATATATATATATATATATATATATATATATATATATAGGATATGAAAAAGCTCTGCATATAATTTTAACACATTATATGCAGAAGGGTAGTATTCTATATATAAATGAAATCCATTCTATTTAGAATCAAAGGCATTCTGTAAAAACAGTGTGTATAATTTTAAAAACATTCTACGCATAATATGTAATATTCTATATAGAATTTTCATCCCATGCGACGTAGAATATAAACATTATACAAAACATTGGGTATAATTCTATAAATATTCTACGCATAATAGGTAATATTCTATTTATGACAATTCTAACGCGCATTTATATATATAGAATGAAAAATTCTAAATCTATTCACTGACAACTCTAAAACGCATTTATTAAAAACTCGCATTTATATAAAAACACATTATGGGGCATAGAAAAACGCAATATACTAAAACAATCTTCGAACAAAATAGAAATAACATATATAAAATGTCTTCCACCTCAATACAAAAAGTATAACTGACATATCTTTATCAAATAAGAACATGCAATACTTCCCCCACTTAGCCGCTCATTTCCCTTTAAGCGGGCAGTTACGAGAATCATGATTTGATTGGCTGTTACAGGACCTGCATAGCCGAGTGCGTTTGTGGCTCTCGACTACCTTTTTCTCCTTTAGACCGATCAACCTTTTGTTTGTCCCGCATCCTTTATTGCGAATACCAGTTGGAACATGAATATTTACAGTTTCAGGGGCTTTTGATCCCAGAAGCCTCTCAAAGGTTTCATCCTTGTTGAAGCTAGCCATACACTTCCCATCGACGTCAACCTCCCCGACATCTTTCTTGAACATTTCAAAAAGCGTATTAATCTTTTCAGGTGAATCATTAAGACATAAAACAACGTTCCGGACGTAACTCATAAACTCATATGCTTCCTTTCTTATATAACTGGATTCAGCAATATCTTTGCGCATGCGGTTAAAGAAAGTCGACTCTTTGGTCCAACGGGGCATAATGTAATTATTGGGGATCTTTTGGACATCGTTTACATCTAGAACACAAAAAATGTGACGACAAAGCAACCCCATCCGGGTGAACATCCGACAATCACAATCAATGGAGCCCGTGATGGAGTCTTTTACAACCTGTATTAAAATAAAAATAATCAATTTCTGTGGAAAATCATTAAATTACGTAGAATGATCCTTCATTGATCTGTAGAATGATGATGATCTAGGTAGCACATGAGACCATTCTGCTTATTCTATGATTTTATGCTACATAGAGTGGGAGTTTTTACATAGAATATATGCTATTCTATGTATACGCACATAACTCTACATAGAATATAAGCTATTCTATGTAGAATAGAAATAGTTCATTTTTACGTATACGCACATAATTACACATAGAATATATGCTATTCTATATAGAATAGAAATAGTTCATTTTTTCGTATACGCACATTATAAGGCAAGGTATAACATATTCTACGAAGAATATTCTAATTTTACGGAGAATAGGATTTATTTTAATATAGAATACTGATATTCTTCATAGAATATGAGACAATTTCTGTTTTAGAACAACACACATGCCTGACATAGACTATATCGTTCTACATATACGTTATATAGAATATCTACAAAAAGAAATATACATTAGAGTCAGATAATGAAAAAAATACTAAAAACAAGATTTTGAAGGAATTGAACCTTGAAATCCTTTTTCTGAAAATTTTCCGCAGTTTTATCCTTTATTGTGATCACCTCCATTGATTCATCTTGTGATGTCCCGATCTGGACACATGCTGTTAACCCCGAAGAAATTTCATCCTGGACATACTTGAAAATCGAGTGAGAGTATACCTCATGGGCGTGCCTCTCAATAGCAAGGTGGGTCTTCATTGTTTCGCTCCTTGTGTCATCTTCTACATCTAACTCAAATTGAGAATTTCTCTGTTTTTCCATGGCGCCTTCGAATCGCATCATGAACTCAACTAAAGTAGATTGGTAATTTTTGCAAACTTTAAAAAAGGAATTTTCACTTTCAGAAAGAGATGTTGTTCTCATTAACCCGTTCATCGGAACATCAACGAAAAACGCAGGAATGCATAACTCACGATCCTTGTGAATGTCATTAAACCATCTGTTGCTTGCTAAATTGTAGTCTCCTATGAATAAGTTCCATTTCCTTTCGAACTCATCAACTTCCATGTTGCGAGACCACACTATATCGTTAAACCTCGCACGAAACTCGTTATCATTGAAAAGTTCGTAGCACACCTGCGTCAATTCAAGCAATTGTATGTTACTGACAAAAAAAAAAATACACCACATTACACTGAAAAACGGAAATTATTGGTCGGGCAAACACCTTATGTGGCAACTTTTGGGTTATATGCCACATGCACAAACGGTGTTTTGCGGATCTGAAAACAGTTGCTACTGCTTGCTTTACTGAAGCATCCTGGTCGGTAACAATGAGGTTTGGTTCATGCCCCATATTACGAACAAAAGCATCAAACAACCACGCGTATGACTCAATAGACTCGCTTGCTATTAAACCAGCCCCGAATGTCACGCATTTCTTGTGATTATCAATTCCAGTGAAAGGCACAAACACCATCATGTATCTGAAAAAACAAACATATCATGTAATTCTTTTTGAAAAAATATGAAAATTCTCTGTATAATAATGCCATTCTATGTAGAATGATATATCATACTACGTAGAACAAAAAAGCCCAGGAACATAAAATACTCCAAAAAATAAACGAACACTTACTTATTTTGGGGCTCAGTAGAAGAAACAACATATCATGTAATTCTATAAGAAAAAATATGAAAATTCTCTGTATAATAATTCCATTCTATGTAGAATGATATATCATTCTACAAAGAAAACAAAAAGCCCAGGAACATAGAATACTCCAAAAAATAAACGAACACTTACTTATTTGCAGAATACGTGGCGTCGGCAGATACAACATCCCCAAAAGCTTTGTAGTTCAGTTTCATGGTTTCGTCAGCCCAAAACAAACATACTAACTCTCCCTCACTGTTACATTTGTACTCACATGAAAAATTTGGAACATCATTTGCTTTGCTTATCAAGCGGTCAACAACCATTTGAGCATCACTATCCCCAATGAATCGATTCAAATCTCTTTTAAAATTTTTTGATGCGTTCCTACTAAATTTTAAGTTCTTATAACCACCGGCAATGTCGGACAAGAATCTACGAGCAACAACAGGACCAACATTCGCCCTAGACATGTCGTGTAACAAAGTCTTATCAGCGAAGTCAAGCTGTCTGCGCTTCTTAAGCATGTGTTTCCTGTCATCTGATAACAACCGATGGCTGTGCCTCTCGACAAAATCGTATACAAGGTACTTTTTTGAAGCCACGGACAACAACTTTATCTTCACATAGGCGCCACATTCTGCCCGACCGCTTTTCCCTCGACGAAGTTTGTTCTCAGGCGCAGGATTGCCTTCTTTATTGCATAATATATATTTGATTGTAACAACCCCATCGCTATTCTTTTTTGTCGTTCCTTTTCTAGTGTCAAATCCAGATAAATCAGCATACTTTTCATACACTCCAATAGCATCGTCCAACGAAGAATACACACTATATTTTTGCGGTTTTAAATGAGACGGGACGTTGGGAATCCAATATCTCCCTCCCCCTGGAGTTATCTCCTCAGAACCCTCGTCGTTTATCAACGTCCTTAACGTTTCATCTTTACCCGAATTTGTGATTTTGAAAAAAAACAAAGCTTAGGAAATATGAAACAAACAAAAAGATACATTAAACTCGAAAAAAAGGATACATATTCAAAGAATAACAAAAAACTAAATGTACATATGAAGGCATTCTATAAACTCTACGAGAACAAATAAATATTCTATGAATAATAGTAAGTATTCTATGTAGAAAAGCTAATTATTAAAACGGAATACACTACATTTTTACGTATACGCACATAATTCTACATAGAATATATGCTATTCTATGTAGAATAGAAATAGTTCATTTTTACGTATACGCACATAATTATACATAGAATATATGCTATTCTTCTTCACGAGAGATAACAGATAAATTAAAACCTAATAGGATTGCTAACAGACAAATAAAATAACACGAAAATATAAAAAAAACACTGTCAAGAACACAACAAAATCAAAACTTGTTGGGAGTAGGCAAAAGATACAACCTGTGTAAGCATTCTATAACTCTAGGAAACATATAAAACATTCTACGTAGAATAATATGCATTCTATGGAGAATGGCTACTTTCAAACAGAAAACATTATATTCTACGAAAAAACGAAGAGTATTCTACGAATAAAAATATGCTATTCTATATAGAATAAAAAATGTTCAACACATACGATATCAAAATAAAAATAAAAACAACAAGGAATGCATACGTTCATAAAAACAGAAAGGCTTCGTTCAGAATTTCAAAACAACTACTGAAAGGAAACCTACTACGAAAAACATCGAATAAGACAGCAAAGACAAAAAAATACTGACATGGACACAACAAAATCAGACTTGTTAGAAAGAAAAAATTTAGAAACATCGGATATTAGCCAAGGGAAACGACGAATTACCTGGATTATGAAAAGACCGATCGACGACCTCCTCGTCTGCTGCAAAACAATTAGGAACGACATTACATGGAGTCTGTTGAACTGTAAAAGACGACTCCATGGATAGGTCGAAAAAAAAAAAAGAAAATGATTTCCGGCGACTCGACGGAGCAGACTTCTTCTGGCCGGAGAAAAGGGAGGAGACCGGTAGATTAATGACAAACACAAATGATGATTACATTGAAGATTGAAAAGCTTAATTAAATGACAGCTTTTCTGAAGAGTCACAAGGAAGAGGCCAAAGAAAAAGACAGAATTACCCTTAGTGGAGACTCCCATATTTGCAAAGATTTACAAAAATGCCATTGATTATCCACCATTGATCCTCTTAATCCAAGGGATGAAAATGGTTCTTGTGTTCTCACATTATTTGGAGTTCTTAAAAGAACCCATTCCTATATATATATATATATATATATATATATATATATATATATATATATATATATATATATATATATATATATATATATATATATATATATATATATATATATATATATATATAGATTTTTATGTCTTAAATCACCCAACATTACAAGTTTATAAATAAACCACTTAAAACGTCAAGTATATATATATATATATAATTTTCCAGCTTTTTCAGAGGTTTTTCGGCCTACTTTGAGGTTGTTTTTGACCAAGCTCCAAAACGTTTTAGGCTTTGGTTTTCTAGGACATTAAACTACTATATACAAAGGATTTTTAGAATCAAGAACGGCCATTTTTCGAGATGTTTAGGTTATGGAAAAAGCTTGTTGAAAACCCTATGTTGGCCATTTTTGAGCTGTCAAACTTTCGGTTTCCCAAATAATTTCTGGAGGTCTTAAACTCCAAAATAAATTATGAAAACTTCCAGATCTTTAGTTAAGACATAGATCTAACTTTTGAGACAATCAACTCATTTCGATAAGTTATGAATTAGTTATGATTTTTCAAAGTCGATATAAATTTTCTGCCGAAAATCCGCAGTTTATAAACTTGAAATAACGTTTGATTCTTGTTGTTGTTGGTGATTATATATATTATGCAAGACTTATATAAACATAAATGTATGATAAAATAAGCTAGTATTTACTTACTTTGAAGTATTTAGAGTATGAAATTGAGAAGAAGTTGGAACTCTTGCAAGATTTGGACCAAGAACACTTGAATGAAAATGTTTGTAGTGTGTATGTGTGTGGGATCCGGTTTTTAGAGAGAAAAAGAAGGGTTTTGGTGTGAAAATAATGAAAGGGGAGCTCTCTATTTATAGGCAAATGATGGAGGTTGAATTGATGGTGATAAGAGGGGTGGAGTGTAAGATCTTCTTTGAATTGAAACGAGGATGGTATAGAGGGATTTGATGTAGAAATGTTGAGTAAAAAAATATTTATCAAGTCCTTTATGTACCTCTTATGGGCAGATTTTTCAAAATATTATCTTGTATTTTCATTTTTTTTTGTATAAATGTATTTAGAATGTATTCTTGTATTTCCTTTTTTATGTAAATTCATAAATACTTTTGAATGCATTTGTTTAATGAATTGTTTTAGTCTTGCATAATTAATGTTAAGTAAGTGTATTAATGCATGATTAGTGTCACTAATCATAATTTAATTATATACTTAGTTGAATTAATCCTTCGTTTCGTAAATCGATCGGATTAATTGATTTCCCGATTTATCGCACCGATGAATTTGATTCTAATTGAGTTGAATTGCCTTATGAACATTGTTAATTACTTTGATTAATTTCTAATGACCACTGATTAAATTATAATTGGCTATTAAATACAGATTAGGTCGAAGTTGCTAACCTGGATTAATACTGGATGTTACAAATTCAAATTGACTTGCATTCTATTCGAGTTCACTGGACTCATATCCGAGTTGATCACAATTGAATTCGAGTTGGTTTGAACATAATTCGAGTTAACAAGAAGATATATTCGAGTTGTATTAAATTTCAATTTGAGTTGCACATAGACTTAATCGAGTTGCACATAGACTTAATCGAGTTTAACACACATTTATTCCAGTTGATTGGTAAATCTGTCAAGTTTCATACTTACTTGATTCGATTTGTTTCATTCTGAATTCGAGTTGTGTCATATTGGATTCGAGTTGTGTCATTACTTAATTCGAATTGCATAATTCTTCTAACAAGTTGATTTTTTATAGATTCGAGTTGAGTATCCCTTTGTTCGAGTCATACATATTCATTGATCGAGTTGATCAATTCTTCATTCGAGTTGATCATCTTATTCATTCGAGTTTCATTCCATATTCTTTCAAGTTTGATCAATTTTCAATACTTGAGCAACTGTTTCAATTTCAATTAAATATCATTCGATCTTGGAAGATTCCTATCTATCAGTCATCATGTCAAAAGACGCGCTTGCAATGGGATCAGAGACAAAACCTCCAATTCTCTACCGGGGACGTACAGTGGAGGGAAAGATTTTTGGAATTGATCAGTTTTCATGATCTCTCCGAAGAAATGTTAAAGTCATTGACTGACGGACCAACTGTGTTCTTAGAGACAATCCCTGCTGTACCCACCGGAAACCCTCCAATTCCGGAAAGAACTGTTGAGGTAACAAACTTGACAGAGGCATAGAAACGAAGAAAATTAGGGGACAAAATAGCAAGGAAGTTGTTACTAATTTCTATCCCTAATGACATCTATACCTGCCTAACAAACACGAAGACAGCCAAATCTATCTGGGATGAGGTGTGCAAGCTGATGAGGGGATCCGACAGGGCAGCAACCAATAGAGCAAGGAACAGTCTGATGACTTTTGAGAATTTTAGAGCAAGGGAGGGGGAATTACTAGAGAACACTTACTTACGGTTTGTCAGTTTAGTGAGCGAGATGAAAAGAAACGGGGTTACAAAGTCCAATCTAGACATAAACGTCAAGTTTCTGAATGTACTTAACCCAGAATGGGAAAAATATGCCATGATCATCCAACAGACGAAAGACATTGAGGAGATGGATTTCCACATGATCTTTGAGAACCTTAGCAACTATCAAGAGGTTGTTTTAAGGAAAATGTCTGGAAAGAAGAAAGTCGAGAAAGAGACCGTTGACCCTTTAGCTTTATTGGCTGATAAGAAATATAAGTATAAGCTGAAGAAGGAAAAACGGGCAGTTATAAGCAGTAGCTCTTCTGAATCAGACTCATCAGATTTATCCGTAGATTCAGAGATAGAAGAGATGAAAAAGCAGATGGCCTTACTCACTAAGGCATTTCAAAAGAAATTCTATCGAAAGCCAACCAATAACAAAATGTGATACAAGACTGGCTCACGGAAATTTGACAAGAAAGAGAAGTATGAAAAAGTTTGGTGAAAGCAGTGGAAGGAAAGCTGAAAAATATGACAAATCTGATAAATCAGCCAAGAAAGAAACAGAGCAAAAATGCTACAATTGTGGCAAGCCAGGACACTTTTCTCGAGAGTGCAGAATGCCAGTAGTCAAAAACTCTGATTACTACACAAGAAAGGCACTTCTAGCCAAAGAAAAGGAAGCTTGCAAAGCTCTTATGGCTGAGGATGATCATTGGCTACAGCTGTCAGAAGATGAAGACATATTGGATGAGGATGCTCATATCTTCTTGAAATCAGAAGTCTTCAATGAATCAGAACTGAGTGAGTCAGCAATGGTAGGAGAAGATGAGGTATGGGTTGGCTTAACAGATGAAGAAAATGAGGATAAGGAAATGCTGGCTACAGCAAAGACAAAAAGACTGGTGAATCAGATTCAGAAAAATCAAACAGAAAAATCAAACAGAGACTGGCTACAGCAACAATAGGATGCTCATATTCGACTCTAAAAATGACAATTCCTGTTTGCTTGAAGAAAAATTAACACAAATGGCCTTTATGCTAAAGAATTTTGAGAAATCATTAAAGGCTGAAAAGAAAAATGCTCATTCCTTGGAAAACAAGTTAACTCACGAACATGCATTAGTATTGGACTTTTCCAAGAATATAGCATTAGCCTTACAAGCAGTGTCAGATTTGCAAGATAAAACAAATGAACTTCAAAGCAAAATCCAAGAACTAAATAACAATATATCTGACTTAAAAGAAAAACTGAATTTGGCAGAATTAGAGGCTTCAAATTATTCTGTAAAATATCATACCATTTTTGAAGAAAGAACAAACATGAATGATTTGTTGTTATGATGCACACTCGTACTTGACATGTAACACACATGTAGCCAACGTTCATTTGAAAGTTCATCTATTTACATCATGCTTGCACTGCATGATCATTAGTTCACAATCTGATGCGACCTGGACTGGGGCTGACAACAGGCCACTGTCGGGGACTGATCATCCCACTCGTTATCCTGGTCAGGTTCGACACATCCCCGATCAGCATTTGAACTGCCAACCCCACGCTTGCACTGCATGGTTTTTCACATACTACGAGGCTTACACTGCCTGTTTTCACACTATGCTTGTAAAGAAATAATTGTTGAATGTATAATCTGTTATCTCACTAAGCAAATTAGCTTACTGTTGACTCACAATGTTTTCGGGCAAAGGCAAAGGTGTAGTTGGACCTTCTACTTAAGCAAATTTCAATTCTGTATCCCGAAGACTTTAGAAGCTATTGTACACAAATGTTTGTAGCATTGGGCTGGGATTTGATACTTTTAAAACAATTTGTGATGTTATAATAGATAGACTTAATCACTGTAGACAAGTACTTTTATTGTTTTACTGTGGAACTGCTTAAATCTGAATTAAGCATCAATTCTAATTATCATGTTATTCATTGGGTTGTGTGTTGATCCTGGTGATTTCAAATTATATTATCAAAATATGAGGACGTCACACCTTCCTCACGCCCTTCCATATCCAAATCATCTTCAAAATCAAACATTACATCTTCTTCTTCCAAACCGGCCAAAGCTCCAATAATTTCGTCTTGAATGCTTTCTGATGCTTCAGGAGCCTTGCCTTTGTCTTTTCCTGAGCCTAATGATTCAGGCTCCCCCTGAATATCAGCTTGCTGAGCAGTATGCACTTGTGAAAGATCTGCTAGCTCATTATCCTTCTGTTGAGCACCGGGGTCACGTCCTTCATCCTCTCTCCTGGCTCCCCTCAACTCATCTCCTTTACAACTCTCCCCCTGAGCGGCACGATCTTTTAAAATTTGCTCAATAAGGGTCTGAAGAGTTGTAATTTAATTCTGTTGGGCAATCACAGACTGTTGTAGATAGGCATTCTACTGATCTAACGTTGTGTTGTGTTGTTGAAGCTCGATGACTGCCCTTGTCAGTTGGAGAATTTGGATTGATTGGAAATCAACCTTAGCTTTCAACTGCGAGAAGCCTTGGTCTGCTGTTGATGTGGATGGTGATGGAGTGGCGATTGAAGTTGATGGAGTGGTTGTTGATGATGAAGGAGCGATTGATGTTGATGGAGTGGCAGTTGAAGATGATGGAGCTTCTTGAACTAGGCGTTGGCGTTTGGCCCTTTGTTGCCTTGCTACCAACGCCTCTTCTTCAATAACAAAATCTTCGTCTCTTTCATCTTCATCTCGAAGAGTGAATGTTGGACGACTAACTTTTTGTCTGCGTACTACCACTCTAGACCCATGAGTCACAAAAGGAGTGGAGGGATTTTCAGCTTCCCTTATGTCTTGCTCACTATCTGAGTCTGAGTCTGAAGTAGACTCTATAGCCCCTTCTGCTTGCTCCGGCTGGTAGTTCTCAATATCTTTAAAAATGTCATTCATTGGCCCAGGCGGTTCCAGAATATCATTAATCAGCTCCTTAGTGATGTTTTCCTGAGTTGTCTCGCCTTGCGCAAAAATCTCATCTAAAGTTTGTTGAATCGGATCAGCCTGAAGTTCCGATGTAGACGCCTCAGCTGTCGCTGTCGTTGTTTGTGGAGAAGGAACTGCCTGAGCAACCGGTGCTTGTTGAGCCGGTGCTTGCTGTTGTGGTTCATCAACTTCCCAGTCTTCGGCATCTGGTGCCACAAACTGCGGATCTATGGTAGCGCCGAATAGAGGAGTCATTCGGGGCCTCACCAGCTCAACCCTCCTCGAATTGTGTGATTGACAATCTGCGAAGATTCTCTTGTCAATCGCTGCTACTGCAACCTTTCTGGCAACTGGGGAAGATTGGGCAAAAAGTGCCTTATTATCATCATTACAAATCGCAGATACATCAAAAATTGTTCTCTTGCAGGAGTGGTGATCTGATGGACGAATTCGTTAAAGAAAAAGCCTGAGAAACTGAAAGGCTTATTGTAGATTAAGGAGATCATCCCAGACTGTAGCTTGGATATCATTGTATCAAATCCAGCTTTCTTTGGTGCAAAACACACCATTGTGACATGCATCAGATATCTCCATTGGCCTATTACGCCACTTTTTACGTAGGATGATTTAGTTATATCCTGAGCATATCCCATTCTTTGAAAGGCAGCTTTCCTTATCGCTGCCTGAAAATCAATCGGCTCATCTTCCTGATCAGTCGTGCCCAATTGAAGAATTGTCCTCAGATTATCAGCTGTAAACGAAATCGGTTGGCTACTGACTGTAGCCCTCAAGAGCGGAGGTACTACAGAACTGTCGACATGCAAGGATTGCCAGAACTGTCGGAGATATTGCAGTATGATTGTAGGATTATGCGTCAGAGCATATGCGACCCTAGATTGAGACAGAAACTACAACATTTGTTGGTATGGCTGAGCTTCAGCTGCATGGAGATCTACGGTCATTATCATATTGTGCTTGTTGTAAAAAGCACGATCAGCCATTCCTACACATACAGCCATTCCTACACTTACAAGTGGTATTAATGGACCTTTTATAATTATTTGATGTTTAGTCTTTTAGGTTAAGGCCCATTGATATCCCTTTGTATTTATATGTTATGTATGTGAAATACAAGGGCAAGAAAGTCATTAAGTTAAATTACATGGTATCAGAGAAACCCTAATCCTCTCCTAAGCCTTCTCCCTCGGCCCCCTCATGTCTCTCTCTCCCTGCCCTATACTCCGGTCGGCAACCAACCGCCGACACTCCCTGTCACACATCACCCTCCAACAGCGCCGCTATTCTCCTTGTTCTTCTCCACAGCGCCACCGCCGCCTTCCCCTTCTCCCAAAACATACGCCGCAGCCACCCTCTCCTCCTCCCCACCCTATGGCTCACATGCGGCTATCTCATTAGTGCCGCCGCCACCACTGCTCCAACCCTAGAACTCCGCTAAACAACCGGATACAACCCTTTAATTTCTAATATGTCAGACGCACAACCCCCTGTCTCTGCGTTCAATGCCGACAAAACATTCAGCGTTACCAACATCAAAACTCACGTTCCCCTTGTCTTGGACCTAGATCAACTGAACTACGATGATTGGTGTGAACTCTTTACCTCCCATTGTGATAGCTTCAGGGTTTTGGGTTTTCTTGATGGCACTATCACTAGCAACCCCGAAACACTTGCTGAATGGAAACGCTTGGATTCCCTGGTGAAAGTCTGGATTTATGGCTCGATCTCCACCTCCCTATTGCAAATGGTCTTAAAAAGGAACGCGACCTCCCACTGTCACACCCTGCTACCTTGGTTGGCAGAGAGACGTGACGAGTGCGGAAGCGTAACCATAATTATAACGAACGACCACTATATGGACGTTTTCGAAATATTACATCATTAAAATTTAAAAATGTATTAATGTTTTACAAAATGAAAGGAATGAAGTTCACGTAATACAGAGATTCTGATACATAATTATTGCGTCCAAAAATAATGCAGTCAAATCTCCGTTAGTTTCGAAATATGCATGCGACTCCATGAAATGCGGAAGCTTGAAAGTTGGTGTATCCGAAGGCACACTTGCCTTAATTACCTGAAAATACATACTAAAATACGTCAACAAAAAAAATTGTTGGTGAGTTCATAGGTTTACGCGAAAAGACCAGTTGTATGGACATTATCAGATGAGTTGAATTTATAAAATCATAAATTCCATGAGATGTATTACATAAACCATCATGTCACCGAAGCTTAATTAGAATGAGTTTGCCCCGAGCAGTATTCCCATACGTAATACCGTGAGTTGAATATATATGCACCCGCAGTTAGCTAAACCACTAACCCGAGTGGGGGACATGACTCCCAATAGATCTATCCACAATATATTCGCGCTTGCAAACAAATGCAACTAACGATTTCATGATATAAGGGCGGAAATCACATATGTAATACATAATAGAATCGAGAAGTTTTTGTGTCCATATAAAAACGAAGCATGTATTTCATCCCAAAACATAATAATGTGAAAAAGGGGACTATGAAGACTCACCTTGTTGATTTTTTTTTTTTGATGATGTTTTTGGATCTGAGTTGTACACTTGTTTGAATGGTTGAGACTCGTCCTAATATTTTTACGAGTTCGGGTCAATATCATCATAATACGTGTTTGAATATTTTATGTACTTGGGGGTGATGTATAAATAATTTCGTGGGATTTTATATGTGAATATCGATTTATAGATATTTATTTCTAAAAATAATTTGCTACATGCATGCATACTTACGTATATATGTATACATATATATATATACATATATTCATAAATATACATGTATCTATGAGCATGTGCATGTGCATGAAAATAGAGCATATATATAAAATTTTGGCATGATGATTTACGAGTGGTTATAAGAGAACAGTGTGCTAGTGAAAAAGTATAAAATTTATTTAAGTGTTTGTGGTTGGTAAATATACATAAGACTCTGTCTGTTTGATAAATTTTAAGGTGGAAAATAAGCTAAATAAGAAAACTTACAAAGGTTTGAAGAACACTTGAAATCTTTAAAGATGGTTGGCCGATTTTCTTTCTTGAGAGAATATGTGTATTGGTGTGATTTTTGGAAATGGGTGTTGGCTTCTACTTATAGAAGAAAAATCGGTTATTTAAATTAATGA
The DNA here is from genome assembly GCA_020465985.1 of Centrapalus pauciflorus. Taxonomy (NCBI): domain Eukaryota; kingdom Viridiplantae; phylum Streptophyta; class Magnoliopsida; order Asterales; family Asteraceae; genus Centrapalus; species Centrapalus pauciflorus. Next base: position 485 of record JAANYP010001626.1, on the reverse strand, counting down.
TAAAGAAATTTAAAATAATTATGATGATGAAAAGTGAAAAGGTAAAACCGGTTGAGTGTTTATCAAAAAGGTGTGGCCGATTGTTATGATTGTATGTTGTATGTTGTTTATTAATATAATAATACAAAAGTACAAGCTAGTTGTCCTTTAAAGGACAACTTACTTTTTAGAGTGATAAGTAGTATGGCTTTTCAATTTTTATATTAATAAAGGTACAAAAAGGCGTGCAAAAGAGGTGGCAACATTTATTATCACCGTATTTATACATACATACTTAGAAAAATTTCTGGAAGGTTAAACTCGATTCAAGTGTGAATCGAGTTTTATGTAGTTTAATTCGAGTTTGGTTCAGTTTTGATCGAGTTTTTAGGCTTCATCATTCGAGTTTCTTTCTTCATCAATCGAGTTTCTTGCTTCAAAGGAGAAAAAAAAAATACACATCAATAGAACCCCTCTCCTATAATCCTATCACATATATTGCGGGC
>JAANYP010001625.1:0-25187 GCA_020465985.1 Centrapalus pauciflorus | reverse complement strand
GCACACACACAGACAGCAAACATTATATCAGGTCTAGAAGATGTTAGATACATGAGAGATCCTATAAGGGATCTGTATAGATGAATGTCCACATCTATGTCGTCTTTGTCTGTATGAAGCTGTTTATGAGGATCCATTGGAGTGCTTGCAACCTTTGTGTCTTGATAGCCAAACTTTTCCAGTATGTCTTTGACATACTTTGATTGACTTATGAATAGACCAGTAGGCTTCTGTTTGACCTGCAGCCCTAGAAAGAATGTGAGTTCCCCCATTGAACTCATTTGAAACTTTTTGTGCATTAGGGCCTCAAAATCTTTGCACAACTTATCATTAGTTGAGCAAAAAATGATGTCATCAACATAGATCTGGACAAGAAGAATCTCAGCTTTGATGGATTTAGTGAAAAGTGTTTTGTCCAGAGTGCCTCTCTTGAATCCATTCTGTAGAAGATATGATGACAGTGTGTCATACCATGCTCCGGGGGCTTGGTGAAGACCATAGAGAGCTTTGTCTAGCTTGTACACCCTGTCTGGATACTTGTAGTCTTCAAAAACAGGAGGTTGACACACATACACTTCCTCTTCAATTGTCCCATACAAGAAAGCAGACTTAACATCCATTTGATACACTTTAAAGCCTTTGAAACTTGCATATGCTAGAAATAGTCTGATGGCTTCAATTCTTGCTACTGGAGCAAAAACATCATCATAATCTATTCCCTCTTCTTGAGTGTACCCTTGTGCTACTAGTCTTGCTTTGTTTTTGATGACTATCCCCCTCTCATCCTTCTTGTTTCTGAACACCCATCTTGTACCTATTGCTCTCTTACCTTTAGGAAGATCCACCAGAGTCCATACATTCTGAATTTTGAACTGTAAAAGCTCTTCTTGCATAGCTTCAATCCAGGATGAATCTTTTAGTGCTTCTGATGCCTTTTTGGGTTCTAGTTGAGACATGAAACAGGCATGTTCAAAAGCAGCTAGGCTGAATTCTGTAACTGCTTGTTCAGCAACAGCAGTCTCATTGTGGACCATCTTCCTTGTTTGAACAGGAGTGCTTGGATCACCCAGTATTTGATTGAGAGGGTGATACTTATGAACTCTTAGTGTGGGCTCTCTCTCTGTTTGGGAGGATGTTCCAAGGTTTGTGTCATCTCCATCAGAACCAGTGAATGGTTCAGTTTCTGGAACAGTTTGAGTTTCTAGGCTAACAGCTTGAGAAGCTGTTGGGACTGCTAGCCTAGAAACTGGAGCTGTTTCCTTTTGTGTTTGAGCTGTGCTGTCAGGACTTGGAAATGGCACTTCAGTGTCTGGATTTGCATCATGTTGAGTGCTCAGGACCCCTGGAGGATCACATGACAGAAGTGGTAGAGTGGTGAAGTCATCCCAACTTGTTGAATCTGCAGCAGTCTGAAACTTTGTGCCAACAGCATGAGAAATTGTATTGGCAGCATGAGAATTTGTGTTAGCAGCTTCAACCCTCCTTTTGAGTTGCCTCCAAATGCAACAAAACCTCCATCAAATCCTTTGAAATTTGACAAGCATTCAGAATTGCCTGTCATGTGCCTAGAGCATCCACTGTCCAGATGCCATCTTGTCCTATGAGGAAACCTGTGGTTGCCCTGCACAAATAACAGCTTAGTTAGTAGTGGAGTAAACCCAAACCAAATTGGTTTTGGGTTGGCCTTGTACATTGACATAACTAAAAACTGTTTTTGATTTCTTGTATTTTGTGAGATCTACTGATGGAGTCTTTGGAGAGTATTTAGTGATAATATGAGGTATCCAACTATTTTGATCATCTTTTCTTCTGACAGTCTCAGATGATTCACTAGCAGCTCCAGTTGGATGCCCAGCAGCTTGAGCTGTGTTTGTAGTGCTAACAGTTTCAGTTTTTGCACTAACAGCATCAGATTTTGACTTAGCAGTCTGATCTTTTGCATTAGCAGTTTGAGCAACAGATTTGTCCTTGACACACCATATTTGTTTAAAACTTGATTTAGGCTTTGCCAAAACTTGTTTTTGATGTGTGGTCTGTTTTTTATTAACTTTTGAGAGTCTGTGATCAACTGTTCTCTTTGGAGCTGCTGTGGAAGGTTTCACTTTTGAGTGCTTTGCCTGTTTAGGATTTGATTTTGTGTGATGTACAGTCTGTTTTGCAACAGCTGGTTTGTAAAAACAATCCTTGGCTAAGTGATTCTTCCTTCCACAGTGAAAGCATCTTTTGACAGTTTGAATTGGAACACCAGACTTTTCTGTCAATTTCTGGTTCCTGTTTCTCTGGTTTCCTCTTACCTGCTGTTGTTTAGGAAACTTTTGAACACCATGCTTTTGGCATGTGCAGATAGAAACAGTTTTACATTTTTTAGTTCCTTTTGATGAAGATGCAGTGTTACAGTTAGAATGTACAGGAACTTGTGGAGTAGCATTGCATTCACTCATCTTCTCTTTTCCTTTCTTACTGGGAACTTTGACTTCTATGGGTGCACTCTTTGTGTCACAGTCTCTATTTTGACTCTTATCTTCCTTTGGTTCAGGACTGCTGTCAAGGATAGGATCTACAATAGTCATAGACTCATCTAATGTTTCATTGACAAGTCTATCAGCAACTTCACTCATTGGATGAATGTACTTGTTATTATATGGAGGTGGAGTAGCTCTGTATCCTATTCCTTCTTTGGGATTGACCTGAGATTTGACTCTATCTTTGAATTGAACTTCCATTAGGTGTTCTAGCTTTTGATTTGCTAACTTGAAGTTACCTAAATCTATGTTAACAGATTTCAGTTTCTCATTAGCCTCTAACACCTTCTGTTCAGTTGCTTCTACCTTTTTATTCAAAGATTCTATTTTCTTATTGAGTTCCTTTTTCTCCCATTCATGATAGTTTCTATCATACCCCATTTGAAGCTCATTATCCTTATAGTCATTGATCTGTTTTTCCAGATCTTCTATGACTTGCATATATTCATATCTCCTTTCTTCCATCTTAGCTAGAGTTTTGCACATGCTCTCATTATGATCTCTGTACTTTTTAACCATATTTTTGCATGATTGAGAGCAGAGTTTAGAATTTACCTCAGATGGTAGTTCAGTTGAGGAGACATTTGAGGTTCCTGCCATAAGTGCTTGATTTTGGAATTCTTCCTCTGTCTGATCACTCCAGTCAAACACATTGTCTTCTTGAGAGACAAGTGCTGTTGATGAGGAAGCTTGGATGGGCTGTGAAGTCCTTGATGGTTGTTGACCTTGAGATCTACATTCTCTGGCAAAGTGACCAAGCTTATGGCATTTATAGCATTCCACTTTTGATTTATCAAAAGATGGTTTGCATCTGTTTTGGCTTGAAAGTTGGTCCTTCCAGTTCTTTTCAGGAATCTTTTGGCTCTCATGGTCAGCATTGCATGTTGCCACTTTAAATCCATCTCTTCAAGATCATCAGGATGGATTTGTTCCAAGTCTTCAACATTTAGAGCAAATAATCCATCATTGGCAACAAAAGCTTCATAATGAGTTTCAGCAGAATTGCCATCACCACCTGAAAAAGAATCACAGTTATTAGATTTTTCAGAGGACAAAAGAGCAGTGTTGTGATTATAAGAAAAGGATTTCTTTTTAGCATCAATTTCAGTCTCAAACACTCTTAGACTGTTGTATAGATCATCCAATTCTATCTCATTAAGTGTGTTTTTTATTCTCCACTGTGCAGCATAGACTGTCCATTCTTCTCCAAGAGATCTGAGAAACTTTCTGTTGACCTCATCTTGATCCAGATTGACCCTTGCACTTTCCAGTTCACTTATCAGTTTGTTGAACCTGTCAAAGATTTGAGTGAGGTTTTCATTCTTGCCACCAGAAAAGTTTTCATACTGCTGTTTCAAGAGGTCCTTTTGATTTCTCTTGGTACTTGCATTACCAGCAAACCTCTTCTCTAAGGCATTCCAAAGAGAGTGAGCAGTATAAAAATTTTTAAACTGATGTTGATAAGCATTAGGAATGGCTATTTGTAATAATGTGAGTGCTTTCACTTCATTCATTCTAGCCTTCCTTTCAAGTTCAGTTTTTGGAGGAGTTTTTACTGGTTTTCCCTCAGCATCAAGTTCTGGATCAACTGCAGGAGGAAATTCAACAGCTTCCCATATGGCATAATCAATGAATTGAATATGCTGTTAATCCTGAGTTTCCACATCTCAAACTCAGTGGGCTTGAGCATAGGCACTTTGAGTCCTTGCCCAGATCCACTGCTGCTATTTTCAAATTCCATTGAAAAAGATTAAAAATTTGAAAGAAAGTTTTCGACTTTGAAAAACAAAGAACGACCTGTGGCTCTGATACCACTTGTCAGGATCTATAACTTATGAAAATTATGAATAACCAAGATTAACTGATTTGAATTTATCAGAGTATAAATCAATAATCTTGCTTTGAATCAAAGTTTAATTAAGAAGTTTGCGGAATAACACTTAATGATTTTGACAAAAACTTTCAGAATCAATAATAGCATAAAACATAAGAAGTAATCAAGACTGTTTGTATTGCTGAATTCAATGATTACAATCACCTCTAATCTGTTTTGATTAGACGAAGAACACAAACTGTTCTTAGGGTTTTACAACCTTAGAGGCTTAAGAAAACTTGAACAATAAAGCAATTACAGACTCAAAATATGCAGAAAACTCTTATTCTATGCGTATATCTTCTATACAATCTTCTGTCTATTTATATTGCTTTATGGACGTGTTTCCTTGAAGGACTATGACTTCTCTGATAGTAGATATGCTGGAATCTTCTTGTAGATATCTTCCCTGAAAATCAGCACATTCTGTTTATGAAACTGTTGAGCAGCTTGAATGACTTGGCAGCATGAACTGAGCAGCTTGAGTTATTTTGCTCTGGCAGCTTGAACTTTTATACTGGCAGCTCGAGTTTCTTCAACTAGCAGCATGAACTTTGTACTTACACAGAAATTCTACTAACAGTCTGAGAAGTCTAAACTAACAGCTTGAGTATACTTAAACTATTTCCCAACAATATATATATATATATATATATATATATATATATATATATATATATATATATATATATATATATATATATATATATTGAAGGGTTCTATTGAGAACCATAAATATTGTGAGAACTTAAGAATCTTTTATGGCCTTTGGATTAATAGAATCAATGGTTGATATATTGGATGACAATTTTGTAATTATGTAGAACTTTTATAGTGGGGAATCTTGAAAAGTTGTGAAAATAGTATTTTTGGAAGAAAAAAAATCTGTTTTTTCTCTTTCTCCCTCTTACTTTTTTTTATTTTCATTTTATTTTTTCTTTCATGAGAATTGATTTTTATAGTAAAAAAACATTTTTGTATAAAAAAATATTTTTTTCTATATAGAAAATTATTTAATTGCTTAAAAATTAACGTATTCTATTATGTGTCCATATAGAATGTCATATAATTCTATAACTTTTTATGTAGGTTAACAATATTATTCATAATCTATGTAGAATGTTATGTTTATTGAATTATATTCTATGTAGATTATCATGTAATCTTCGTAGAATGTCGTGTAGAATGTCAAGTATCATATATTCTACGTAGGTTACATGATAATCTATATAGATTATATGTAACATTATTATTCATAATCTATGTAGATAGTTATGTTTCTTGTATAATATTCAATGTAGATTATAATGTAATATACGTAGATTATCATAGAATCTACGTAGAATGTCATGTAGAATGTCAACTATCATATATTCTACGTAGATTACATGATAATCTATATAGATATATGATAATCTACATAGATTATCATGTAATCTACGTATATTCTATGTAGATTATCATGTAATCTACATATAATGTCGTGTTGAATGTCAAGTATGATATATTCTACGTAGATTACATGATAATGTATGTAGATTACATAAAAAAATATAGAATTATATATCATTCTATTTAAACACATAATATTTCTATATAGAATATGATAATTTTTTAGCAATTAAATAATTCTCAATATAGAAAAAAAAAATTTTTGTTTTATAAAAAACGTTTTTTACTATTAAAATCTATTCTAATGAAAAAAAGAGAAAATGTGTCTATATAGAATGTTATATACTTATATATCTTTTTATGTAGATTAACATTACTATTTATAATCTATGTAGAATGTTATGTTTCTTTATTATAATCTATGTAGATTATCATGTAATCTACATAGATTATCATAGAATCTACGTATAATGTCGTGTCGAATGTCAAGTATCATATATTCTACGTAGATTACATGATAATCTATATAGATTATGTGTGATTTTCTACAAATAGTCTAGTATTATATTTTATGTAGATTATCATGTAATCTACGTAGATTATCATGTAATCTACGTAGATTATCATGTAATCTACGTAGATTATCATGTAATCTACGTAGATTATCATGTAATCTACGTAGATTATCATAGATACTACGTAGAATGTCGTGTAGAATGTCAAGTATCATATATTCTACGTAGATTACATGATAATCTATATAGATTATGTGCAATTTTTTACAAGTAGTCTTGTATTATATTTTATGTAGATTATCATGTAATCTACGTAGATTATCATGTAATCTACGTAAAATGTCGTGTAGAATGTCAAGTATCATATATTCTACATAGATTAGATGATAATCTATATAGATTAGATGATAATTTACACGTATATTCTACGTATATTCTTTGTAGATTATCATGTAATCTACGTATATTCTATGTATATTCTATGTAGATTATCATGCAATCTACGTAAATTATCATGTAATTTACGCAGAATATCGTGTAAAATGTCAAATATCATATATTCTACGTAGATTACATGATAATCTACGTAGATTACATAAAAAATATAAAATTATATAACATCATATATAGACACATAATATTTCTATATGAAATATGATAATTTTTTAGCAATTAAATAATATTCTATATATAAAAAAATATTTTTTTGTATAAAGAATGTTTTCTAATATTAAAATCAATTCTCATGAAATAAAGAGAAAATGAAAAAAAGTAGGAGAGAGAGTGTGTGTGAAAAAGAGATGCATACAACAAAAAAGGTGGAGAGAGATATATAATATTCTTTCTTCCAAAAATACACTTTTGATCCAAGTGCTCTAAAAGGTTCTTAAAAGAATCTCTCTCTCTCTCTCTCTCTCTCTCTCTCTCTCTCTATATATATATATATATATATATATATATATATATATATATATATATATATATATATATATATATATATTCAGGTTCAAATAAGTACCTCTCGAAATCAAGTGCACCCGTAGGTACCGACCTTAAAAAACTTTTTAATTTTTTTTTCACATAACCAGGTTTAATTTAATGTTATACGCGTGATATATGAATTTCACATAGATTCACATTTTCTGTGTCCTTAAAAATTATGTGAATGGTCATTCATGTGAATGATCATTTCACACTATGTGAATGGTGTGAATGACCATTCACATGATCTTTTTTTACATTCACAAGATTTATGATGTTACTCCTTTTGAAAAAAAGTCTTATAATGTTGTCTTATACATGTGTATTCAAAACAAAATATGTGTGAATGATCATTCACATTAGGGTACGCTGGAATCACATAGGTACGTTGATGAACCTGATTATATATATATATATATATATATATATATATATATATATATATATATATATATATACACACACACACAATTACGTTCAAGTATATAATCGACTATATATACATTTATTTCTAAATTTTTAAATTCTTTTATTATTACTTTTCATTTTTTTAAAAATTATAAGTATTTACACATTTACTTTATTTATTTGTTTTCAATATTATATATTACTTAATATAAATACTTAGTTATCTTTGATTTATTTACTTTGCTATGTCAATAAGTTTTAATTCTTTTAGATACATACATACATACACACACACATATAATGTGTTAGTGAAATATATAACTTTATGTTAAACAAAAAATAACATATGTATATAAACTGCATATGTCCAAATATAGTTTAAACTAACAAAATGAGTAATGTTAAATGTACACCCCTAAATTACTAATCGTACACCCCCTCCCCCGACTAATTAATTAATTAAATACTTCTTAATTACATTAATCATTGCTTAATAACTAGGTGATTGATTGATGTCAAATCAATTTTCTTTCTTTCTTTATTATTTTTTCGATGTGTGACCCATAAATTACTAAACGTACACCCTCTATTGTCATATCAACTTTGATTTGTTATTTATTACATGGGACCCACTACATTATTATTAGTTTCGTCTTTTTATGCTTTTGAATTATTTTGTGTGTGTGTATGGAGACGTTTATTTGTAAAATATTTTTTTTTTAAAAAATATAGACATATTTGACAATATCACATAATATACTTGAGTAACAATACACTTGTGTTCATTATAACTCCAAGTTTACAACATTAAGATCGATATTACAATTGAGTTGTTTATAAGCGAGTAACCGATCTTTGTACATTTCAACCCATCAACTTTCTTTTTTCCGCCTGTTTGTTTTGGAAAGCTTGTTAAACCCAGAAAGATGAGACATTGGTTGACCTTCTTCCAAATCAACCTTTATAAAATGATTTCTTTGTACATGTGCAATTGTGATGGATTGATTTTCATGAGTCGAACAAGGGTTTGTCCACATAAGAAAATATGTCTTACAGCCTTCATTTGATAAATAATTTACAATGCAGTTATACTTTTTGGAGATCAATATATCCGCAGCTGACCGTGCAAGACCGGAACCAAAAAAATAAAGGGAGTTTTCCAGACTTGTGTAGTCACGCATGAGCCCAGGTCAATTCTGCTATCAACTTTCTTTCATCTTCATTTAAACGCATTGCAACCGGATGGCCGTCAAAATTTTTTACATTTGCATGAGTATGTGTGCCACATAACACGGGCAACTTCCAAGATTTAATTTGATTATTATTACGGGAAGCAAATAGCTCAAAAGGACAACCGATTCTATTTTATGCGGTATCTCTACTGGAACCAATATCTTTATATTCACCACCACGATCACACCGCAACCAGATCTTTTTAATTTCATTTTTTTTTCAAAAATTTAGAACGTTTTGTTATGATGACCACACCAATAGATCTTGCAATATTATTAACCCAGTTCTTTAATTCTTCAAGAGTAGCAAAATCCTACAAATAAATAATATTTTTTAAAAATAGTCACTAAAATTAGTTATTTGCGCTTTAACATGATTATTTATATTATAGATGTTACCAATGCTAATAGTCATTATTATGTTACAAGCAAATTAACAAGTCAAAAGACTAGGTAACGGGACATTATTATTCAGAAAGTCAAAAGACTAGGTTGTATAATATTAAAAAAATTAAGTATATAAAAATCTACACAAGTAATTATGTATTTAATTAATAATTTTTTTAAAAGCTAATAGTTATAATAAGAATCCATATAATAACTTTTATAACAAAATCATCCAAAAAATATGTCTCTAAACTGTAAAATAGATTGCACGATAAACAATGTAAAAAAGGTAGAATTTATCCATATTTCATAATAACAAGTTAATTAACAATAACACATATATACAATATAATTAACAAAACTACCTCTGTAGCGGTATACTGTGTCGTGTTATCAACAACAAAGTCATCGAACAGTGATATCTTCAAATAACCGATGTATTTAGAACCGTAACGAAGACAAACAAGTATTTTCTTTAGATTATGGAAAGTTTTGGTTCAAATGAGTACCACTAGTTTTGCGGAGTACCGGAGGTACCTCGCTTAAAACCATTTTTTTAAAAATTTTATTTTCATAATCATGTTTAAATTAACAATACAGGACTATTTGCAAAAAAATCACACATAAACACACACTAGAACTATATGAAATGTGTGTGTTCACATGAACTGTACTATTGTGAACGTGTGTTCACAACTAAGAATGTTCACATGAATTTTTTCACGTTCACATTACTTTTAAGATGCTAGAAATTGTGAATGTATATAATTTTTTACGAATAGCCTTATATTATTTGTATCTAAATGAATATGAACAAAAAAATTCAAAAAAAGAAACTTTTTTTGGGAGCAAGTTCACATCTGAAACTCGTGTGTTCACATGTACTCGTGGTACTCTGCATTTTTTAGGTACTCACACGAACCATATTTTGTGTATATATATAGGGTTGGGTTCCGGTAAGAACCCTTGTTACCATGAGAACGTGAAAACCACTCCAAAATGCACAAATTTGGACATCAAATGCATAAATTTTAAAATTGAAAGTTTTACTTAAAATTGTTATTAGTCTTAAATATCAATAAATATCATAATCTAACACTAAAATTACATTCAAAACTTACATTAATTGAATTATAAACTAAATGCACAAATTTGAACATCAAATGCACAAATTTTCTTAAATCCACAATTCGTACATAAAACGGATAAATTATAACATGAGATGCGTAATTTTTTACATGAAATGCATAAATTTATCGAAAACATTTAATTTTAGTATCAAATGCACAATTTTATACAGTGGATGCACAAATTTTACAGTGGTTCTCACGTTCTCATCAAATATAGGGGTTCTCATGTGAACCCAATCATATATATACATATACATACATACATACATACATATATATATATATATATATGATAGACGCATGGACGGTTTGCATCTTAACACATTTATATACATACGAACTTTTTTTTATCCCATTATAGTTTCTTAACATTTACAACTTAAACCCTATATTTTTATAGATGTTACGATTTACAACCTATGCAATAATTCAAAAGCATAAAAAACAAAAATAAAAAGGTGATGTGACAATAGGGGGTGTACGATTAGAAAGTGTGGGACCCATACAAAAAGTTGATATGACGGACGAGTTACATCATCACTGAAAGACGAGAATAATAATAATCTAATTGATCCCATCAAATAAAAAACTAAAAAAAGAAAGTTGATTTATCATTAATCAAATCACTTAATTATTAATACATGAATAATGTAAATAAGAAATAATTAATTAATTAGTTAGTCGAGGGTGTGTATGATTAGTATAGTGGGGGTGTACATTTAAAATTGCTCTAACACTTAACATATATATATGTACAAAATAAATTAATTTTTTAACTTTATGAAATAATCATATATTTTATTAAGTTATAATTACAACAACAACAGACTTCGTTAAGTTATTAGTATAGGGTTTATATGACCATTAACATTACAGTATAATTAAATTAGAATAGATAACACGTTAAATTATATATTTTGTTAAGTTATAATTAGAATGAACATATATGGTTTATAAAAAGACAAAATATTTAAATTAATTTGAATAAAAATTATTAAACATATAAGTATTTTATATGAAGTAATATATAGTAAAGACAATAAATAAATAAGTTAAATGCATAAATAGTTACAGTTTTTATAAATGAAAAGTAATGAAATAAATACATTTTGAAAAAATAAATATATAAATAGTTCAATATGTATCTAAAATCAATATGTATGAACGATAATAATAGTATTTATAACAGTATTTTACAAAAATACAACATATTAAATTAAGTCATATAATAGTTATATTCATTTATTACTACTTAGTCGTGTAAATACTTAAATCATAATAAAATACTAATACTAATACTAGTAATAATAATAATAATAATAGCAAATAAATAAATAAATACAACATATTGAATAACCTATTACTTCAATTAAATTTTAATCATAATAATTCGACAATATAATAAATAAATAGTAAATATAATAAATAAAGAATAAAGAATAAAAAGCTATTAATGAAATGATATAAAAAGAAATAATTTGAAAAGGACCAAAACTAAAATAAAAATAAAAGGGCAAAATCGTTATTTAAAAAAATATTGGAGAAAAGGACCAAAGACATAATTAATTGCCAACTATAAATACTGTAATTGTAATTTAATCGTAAAAATGACGATAACCATAATTTATGTATAAGTACGGGGATGAAAATTGTAATTTACCCTTATTTTAATTAATATGGACGAGATTGATTCTAAAATTCTACACAAAATATAGGTTCTGCGATGATCTTATATATATTTATAGATACATGTTCAGTTGAGAACTTTTATGAATCGATTAACCTCTATGAACTTTTATACACCGTAAATCTACCAATGGTGCATTAAGATTTGATTCATTATTAAATATATAATTATTATTATTCTCATTCTCATTATTATTATTATTATTATTATTATTATTATTATTATTATTATTATTATTATTATTATTATTATTATTATTAATTATACCTATTATCTTGTAAAATATATTTATATTTATTTACTAAAATTTATTTTTATTTATACTTAATTAGTTAATTTAAGCATCTTTTTATGTATTCAATTCATTTATTACAATTTTATTTATTTTCATTTTATTGGTTAATTATATACGATTTTATTTATTTTTAATATATATTAATAATATATTTTGTTACGTTAATACATTATGATTTAAATTTAGTAAATATTCATTAAAATTATCTGTGTAATACATATGTTAATAAACTAGTAATAATAACAACAACATATGCAGGCCCGGTGATCGGGGTGGCCAAAATGGGCCTCTGCCCAGGACCCATAATTGGAGAGGGCCTAAAAAAAATTTAGGTATGTATTATGTCTGTCAAAAAGTAAGCTCATCCCACAACACAACCCTTCCCTTGTCGGCTTGCCCTCGCTGAGAGGCCTGAGACCATGAAATCATGAATCTGTGATGCTGCTGATACAGTGCGAAAATGGAGAGTCGTCGCCGTCGGTTGAGTTCCACGAGGCGTCGAGGCCACGAGGGGCCTCTCAGGCTCTCACCTCTGCGTCTGCAAGACTCCCCTCCTAGTCTCCTCCGCTCCTCGACCTCGTATTGCAAAGCCAGAGTGCCAGACACGCCTCCTCGCAAATCGCAATGGTAAGTAATGGTGTTTTTTCAATTTCATTCTTATATTTGACAAAGTTTTTGTAGTAAGGCTAGATACTTTTTGGAATCGTACAACGTATTTATACAATATTTGCTAATTCCACTAAGAGGTGGCAAATTTTAAAAGATAATGTAAAAGGATTAACACTTAAATCATTGTCCGCAACACGTTGGGAGAGTCGTGTAGATAGCGTAAAATCTATTAGATTTCAACTTGTAGAAATAAGAGAAGCTTTACTTCAAGTTTCAGATAATGACAATGATCCTAAAATTAAAAGTGAAGCTAAATCTTTAGCAACTAATGAACTAGGTGATTTTGAGTTTTTAGTAGCAATAATAATTTGGTATGAGATGTTACATGTAGTACATTTAGTAAGTAAAAAGTTACAATCCAAAGATATGGTTGTTGATGTTGCTATTATAGAAGTGAAAGGTTTGATTTCTTTTTTTTTTTAGAAGTTTAGAGACACAGGTTATTCTAATGCAATTGAAGTTGCTAAACAAATTGATATTGAAATGGATATTGATCCCGTGTTTCCTAAAAACGTGTAATTCGTAGGAAAAAATAATTTGATGATAATTCATATAATTAAGAAACTTCATTTTCTGTTGAAGAGTCATTTAGAGTCAATTATTTCTTATATATTGTTGATCAAACAATTTCCTCTCTTAAAACAAGATTTGAGCACTATCAAGAGTATGAAATCATTTTTGGTTTCTTATATACATCTGATAGATTGAAGTCAATTGTTGATAATAGTCTTAAATCATGTTGTACTCGTCTTGAAGTTGCACTTAAAAATAATGAAAATTCCGATATTGATGCAAATGATCTTTATATAGTATTAAAGTTGTTTAACAATTTATTGCCTGATGAAAAAATGGGACCTATGGATATTTTAAAACTTTTAAAATGTATCGATTGTTATTCTAATGCTAGCATTGCATATAAAGTATTGTTGACTATTATTGTAACTGTTGCATCTGTAGAAAGAAGTTTTTCAAAGCTAAAGTTGGTGAAGTCGTACTTGCGGTCAACAATGGCACAAGAAAGACTTAATGGATTAGCAATGCTAGCAATCGAGAACAATCTGTTGGAGAATGTCAATTATGAAGATTTGATCAACAATTTTGCTTCCTAGAATGCTATGAGGATGGCACGATTCCGCAAAAAATCACATGTACAAAAATTTTAGTCGTTTTAATTTTTTTGGGATGTTTATAATAATCTTATCGTATTAGTAAAGTTTATAGGGCCTCTTTTATAATTATTGCACAGGGCCTCCAAATTCTTAGAGACGGCACTGGATATCTATGTAAATAATTATATCATCATTTTTAAACATGTGGCGATCCATGTAAGTGGTCATTGCAGCAAGAAAATATTACGTTATTTAGTAAAAAAAACCAACAAATCAGTCACGTAAGCAACAAAAAGATGACTGGTTATGAAATTAAAATAAATAAAAAAATATACTAGTCAAAACAGATCAACAAATAAAAAATATAATAATCAAAACGGTCTTACGTTGGTATTTATTTTTATTATATAAGTCCAAAATAATTCAAGTATTAATTAACATGATAATAATCGAAACTGTACGTACATGATAATGAATGACCGGTCCCTATCTTTTAATAGCGCTTTATGGGCAATAGTAAGCATTTCGTCTTTCGTAAATTATTGATTTGTCTCTTGTATTAATTAACACAGTATTTGTCCATAAGCTGCTATACGTCTGATGAGAATCATATATGTCATAAAATATATATTTCAACAATTATAATCTAATTTGTAATAATATATAGGGTAAATTACAAATTTGGTCCTTGTGGTTAAAGAGAAATTAGGAAAAAGGTCCTTCTATAGAAGAAATTACAAATTGGTTAACATTTTGTCAGGGCCGGTCCCATCATTGGGCATATACTTAAAAAGGGGCCCTCTATATACAAGCAATATTCGTATAAAAAATTACAATTAAATAATATTGATTTCGTTGCACTATTGTCAATGTCATGTTTTTAAAAACTTCACAATCTGTCATCGTGTAATGGTTTCATAGTGCTTCTCTGAATTTTTCCTCAATCCAAAAACCACGAAAAAAATAATATTAACATCGTATGATTATAAATTGGGTAAAAATTGCATACAATATTAATTTATATATTTATTAGTAAATTGAAAAAAAGAAATTTAAATTTTAAATGATTCATAATATAAATAGTAACATATGTGTCAAAAAAAATAACATCTCAAGAAATAAATACATATATCATTAGTATTTTTAATAATCGTATAATAAATAACATAAACCACGTGATAAACAAAAATAAAAAAATCAAACTCATTGAAAAACAAAAAGTATGAATATTGAATTTGATGGATTGTATATTGATATAAAGCAAATAGACGATATTTACAGATGAAATCCAAGTGAAGTGATAAGATATAAAAGAATAAAAAAAATACACACAATGGGAATCAAACCCATGACATTAGAGTTCCAATGTGAGATGACTACCAGTTGAACCAACACATTGTTTGTGATTTTTTTCGCGCAAAACACATATAACCTAATACTGGACTGCTGGGCTATATTAACATATTTAATTTTTTTGGGCCCCTTAGAGTGATTGGGCCCTGGGCGGTGGCCCAGGTGGACCAGGCCCAGGACCGGCCCTGCATTTTGTTGTGGTTTTGGTCATTTTTTTAAAATGACCATTTTGCCCTTGATATAATTATAAAAATAGGTTATGAATTTTCTTTTTAATAAAAAAATAATAAGAAATCTCTCTCTCTCACACAGTCTCTCTCTCCCTCTCTTCCATTCGGTCGTCGGCCACCACCCATCGGTCTCTCTCTTCCATTCGGTCGCCGGCAACCACCCATCGGTCAGCCACCCTGCCACCACCACCATAATTACAAAATATATAACATTAAATTGCATTATAGTGATCACATTTAGAGATCCGAAATATATAATATATTTGCAATTTTGCATTAACACAGTGTG
Organism: Centrapalus pauciflorus; assembly: GCA_020465985.1. Classification (NCBI taxonomy): domain Eukaryota; kingdom Viridiplantae; phylum Streptophyta; class Magnoliopsida; order Asterales; family Asteraceae; genus Centrapalus; species Centrapalus pauciflorus. The sequence goes on along the minus strand of JAANYP010001625.1, from coordinate 9,115 downwards.
AAAGAAAACAAGATGCCTTCATAAAATGCTACAATGACATTGCAGTTAAGAAATGATTTAATGATAAAATCAATTATTGATCAAGTCAACTCTAAAACATGAAGGAAGTTGAAAGCAGTTCTTCGGAGTTCGAGAAGGAACCAAAGAAGGTTTAATTTTGTAATTATGAACTCTTTACTTTTTTCAAAGTTATCATATATTTTTATTTTGATGATATTGGAATTGCAGTGATCAGATACATAATCTAATTATCTAAAGACACTCACTGTCGTCCAAAGTTGTATACGAGACTTCCTATGTTAAACTTAAGATGTTTATCTATTTGGATTTTACTGTTCTTAGCTACGTGAGATGTACCTTTGAAGGGAAGAAATATTCACTCAATCCTTTGTGTACGGTGGTGTGTTTGGCTGTTTGATATCATTTGTCTTGAGGCACTCGAAAAATAACTCTTTTGTGTACTTCTGTGTACTCTTTTGATTTTTACCTGCACAATCTTGTTTTCCTGTAAAAAGACCATAAGAACAATGGGGTTCGGATCGTAGGAGGAGGGTGCACAGTCGATGAGGAAGAAGGTTTTTGTTTCTTTGTCGGATGATTTTTCGTGGGAGGGTAAATCTGAAGGGGGAAAGAGAGACAGATCTATTTTAATTTCTGAGACACACTATTTTAATAATTAAAATGAAAAAACAATTTAGGTTTTGGATTTTTATTATTTAATTCTATAAAAAAGAGTTCATTACCTATTTTAATAATTATATCAAGGGCAAAATGATCATTTTAAAAAAAATGACCGGTCAAAGGACCAAAACCAAAACAAATTGCCAACAACGGGGACGAAATTTGTAATTAATCACGAAGAAGGACGGTATCCATAATTTATACATAACCACAGAGACGAAATTTGTAATTTACCCTAATATATATGTACGTTTAATAGATAGATATATAAACTTAAAGTGTTTATCATACATATATATATATATATATATATATATATATATATATATATATATATATATATATATATATATATATATATATATATATATATATATATATATATATATATACACACACACACACATACACACACACATACACGTTTGTAAATTATAGCTTGTAGTTTTTAATAAAATTTAAGATTTATTATGAAAAAAACCAACATCTTTTCACGTTTTTTGCGTTTTCGTCCCTCCGTGTTATTTTTTCCATAAAAAACTCAAGTTAATTTTTTCTTTTTGGTTTAGTGAAATTTGAACATTAGACCCCGATTATAATTTGTGAACCGGGTTTTTAAAAACTGAAAAACCGGGGTTTAATGTCCAAATTTCACTAAACCAAAAAGAAAAACTTAACTTGAGAACTTTTATGGAAAAAGTAACATTGATGGACGAAAACGCAAAAAAAACATGAAAACATGTTGGTTTTTTTCATAATAAACCCTAAAATTTAACAATAATCATTTCATTTTGCTAAGAACAACTAGGGGTGTAAACGAGTTGAGCCGAGCCCGAGCCCGTTAAAACTCGAGCTCGGCTCGTTTAAAAGTATCAGCTTCGAGCTCCAGCTCGGCTCGTTTCGAGCTCTGTATGTAAAGCTCGAGCTCGGCTCGTAAATAATTATACAACGTACCTCAAGCTCGGCTTGGGCTCGACTCGTTTATTATATATATATATACTAATTTTTTAATTAGTTTTTTATAATCTGATTACATATTTATACATTTTATATTTACTTAATCTATACATTTTATATTTATTAATTAAAAACTATATTTATATATGGTCTCGTTTAAGCTCGTTTAGGCTCGTGAGCTCGATATGTGAAGCTCGAGCTCGTTTATTAAACGAGCTCATATTTAGGCTTGAGCTCGGCTCGGGCTCGGGCTCGTTTAACTCGAGCTTTTTTGAGCTTTTAACGAGTAGAGCTCGAGTAGCTTACGAGTAGATTAGCTCATTTAGTCATTTACACCCCTAAAACAATCACCATCTAATCTTTTTTACATTCTAACTTGATTTTATAGCAACTATATATAGTATTGATTGTAAATATATATCATTCGTAATAACTAACAAATTAAATTGGTATTAATCAATCATAGCATTGAAATTTTTTTTAATCATTTTTAGTATCTGATTAAGTGAAAAATATTTTTGCTTGGATGCTTGTGTTCACTAAATTTGAAATTTATACGATGTTAGTTTCAAAATTTAATTCGTGTGGTTTTGGAATTTAAAATTTTTAAGTTTAGAAATTTTAAAATAATTGTAGTCCCTCAAGTTAAATGATTGGAAATTACTAAAGTTGGTTAAAATTAAAATATAGTAATATTAATTACAAAATAAATCATGAGAAATAATATTTTTAAGATATATACTTTATATCATGAAACATAGTAAGACATAAAGATTAAAAATCTCATAATAAAACATGATAAATTAAAGTGAATAATGTCATTTAGTTCTTTATAGATGGTGATGCACTTGTAAGAAATACGTACCTAGACCCAATGTCATGTAGCATTGAGTTGCGAGCTCGTGTTAGGATTTAAAAAAAAAAAAGGTAATAATCGGTGTGTGTTTGACGTATTACTTTTGGTCAAGCATACATTTGTACGATGGAATTGAGAGAATAAAATCAAGTAATTGTATTAATTTTTATATCATGTGATAACCTAAATGGTATATTTGGTACATTAGAATCCGATGAATGGAATCATGCGGTTTTTACATTTTTTTTAGGGTCATTCTATCACCACACCTCCCATTTACTAATTACACCCCTTTTTAATTACCATTTTAATTAGTCTAATCATTATATAATTATTAGTTGATTTAACTATTAATCATTAAATAACATTAACTAATTATCGATTGATCTGATTATATAATAATTATTTACTTTATAAACATTAATCATTTAATCATTATTAATCAATGATTGTTAATTAATTATATAAAGTAAATTATACAAATGGTCCGTGTACTTTATTTTATATTACGATTTACTTATTTAAATAACTTTATTACAATACAAGTTTAATAATATGAAATTTATTACATTTTGATCATTGAAATTTTACTTTCATTATTTTATTCGATTAGTTATTGATATCCAAACAGTTCTCCATTGTTTTTCTACTTTTAAAAATTGGTTATCGATATCCGAATAGTTCTCCGTTATTTTTCTAATATTAAATATTATCTTCTTTTTTCATTCGAAAATTTTAAAAACAAAGCATTTTTTTTTTTACTTTTTCTAAGATAATTTAATGATTTCTTTAATTACATAATACCTGTTGATAAAAATAATTTTGTACAAATTATCACTAAGTGATCCAAAGCAGATGATATTCGATCATTTAAGTCCAAAGCAACTGACCTATAGAAGCGGCACGACTGTTTTGTATGTGGACTGCGATACACATTTTCATCATGTCTTGGTGGCTCGTGTTGGGGTTGCAGATCGCGATACACATATTTATTATGTCTTGGTGGCTCGTGTTGGGGTTGTGGATCGTGATACACGTTATGTCTTGGCGGTTCGTTCAAATCAAATTGACGCGACATAGCTTGTTTGCCCTTGTTTGGACGACCACGAGTAATGTTTTGGACAGGTTACCAACAAAATTGGTGGTTGAAAAAATTACCCCTTTTAATCTACTCAGCATGAACAAATCTTTTTTGGACAGAAGGTTCATCAACCGTTTGTAGCGGAATGAACAAATATTCCTTTAAATAATAATCTCATGCACACATGGTAACCCATAACTGGTGCGAAGTTTACACCCGTAATTTTTAGGTGTCACGTTTTCTATGCTGACAAAAAAATAGATCAATTCATTAGTAGCTTCACTTTTATTAAGTCGATACAAAAATATCTTATAATTTAAAGCGGTGAAAAGAACTTCCATTGGGGCTTTACCATCATTGTTTATGGTTTTACCTTTATACTTTTTGTTGTACACATTTTTTGACGATGATGAATTATTTTCATTTCGGTCCTTTATAAAAAGCAAGAATATTACGTCGACTCACATGAACCTTGCTCAATTCTGCCACAATATTTATTTTCTACTCAATGAGACGCATCGCACATGGATGTCCCTTCATACTATTAGCAGCTAAATGAGTATGTGTACCACAAGTCACTGTTAACTTCCATGATTTTGTAGAATCATCATCACGACGAGCAACTAGCTCAAAAGGACACCCTTTTTTTTGCAGTATCTCTTGAAATAGATCTGACATCTTTATGTTAACATTATACTAATATTGTTTCTAACTGAAAGTTCAGGGACCAAATTCTATGTTTGATACAAACCACAGAGGCATTTTTTGTAATTAACTCAAAAAAATTGATTTGAAAAAAAGGAGGGAATGTGTCATTAACATGCGGGACCCATAACATAAAAAACTAAAGATAATGTGACAATATGTGGTGTCATAAGCATTTATGGGTCCCAATCACACAAAAATAAAATGTGATGTGACAATATGAGGGTGTGTGATAAGTACATGTGAGTCTCACATTTCTTAAAAATTAAAAATAATATATTGATGTGACATTTGTGGGACCCACACCACTAATCAAGTAACTAGTTGAATACCCGTGCGTTGCTCGGGTGAGTTATTTCAAAATTGATACTTTTTTAATTAAACAATTACACAAAAAAAATTTGCTTTTGAAAGACTATACATATATACTCTTATATATTGTTTGTTAAAAAAAAACTAACTTTATCATAAATATAACTACATGTAATAACATTTGAGGTTTGTTTGTTTAAAATTTTATAATCTCAATTATTGTCAGTTTTATTGGTATAAAAGATTATAAGTTTTCTATTTTAATTTTTTTTAAATAATTAATGTTGGAAAATCTAAAGACATTGTTAAGATTGCTTTATTTTTTATATATTCTAATAAAAATGCATTATAATCACACATATATTTTGGTTGTCTGTTTATTTTACTTACATTCTAGTAATAGTTTTAATACAACATCAAATATATTCCATATTGTACTTGCTATATCTAAACTTAGTTTCATCTATCGTAAATATTAGCGTTAATACTGAAAAAAAATCATTATATTCATGTTAAATAATTTTGGTCTCTCAGTATTATTTTTTTTAATCATTTTAATCATTACATTATATTTTATTAAAACTGTTATATTTTGTTCGGTAAAAATCAACATATCGTTATGATATCTCCTTTCTATCATGTTTAAAATTAAGAATATACATCAAACTAATTTAAAACATAAAAAACATGCAATTCAAATACAAGAAAGACACTTATTACATGAACAAAATTATGTAACTTGTATTACTCAACTACTCGTATATCATGTTTTTAGTTTCAATTTAATTTTCTTTAAAGGTTTGCCAAGTTGTTGACATTGCTATTTTGTTAAATGTTTTTCTCAAGTATTTTCCATCATTTTAAATCATTGTTTGTGCCCAATCAAGAATTCATAATTATCTTGGAGTGTTTGTTGACCATTTGTGTGTCTAGATCGCCCTTTATTTATTTGATTTTGCTGCTTGAATTAAATAAAAAACAGAATGTTTAAGTCTTTGTGTTGTGCGCGAATTACATATGTGTATGTTAGTTCCTGTTTTTGTCGAGAATGGTTGGCCAAGAAGCTCAATTGGCCTTCGGCCTAACCTTTAATCGATTTCTATGTGGTTTGTTTATTTAAATGCAAGTATTAATTGTCATTAATTCTTGCATTTCTACTGCTGGAAAATAAGTGCAGTATTAGTGTGATGTCCAGGTGTGTTTAGCTTAAAATTTGTACGTAAAAATGGGCAAGAAGGTCAAATGGCCTTCGGCCTTGGCAACTTAATTAGCAATGATGTTTATTGATTAATTTTATGTATCAATCGTCATTTATCTTACCTTATGTTGCTGCTGAAAAAGTTAAAAACCGAAGATATGAGTTGTGAGTGTGTGTAGTGTGCAATTATGTGTTTAAATCTGTGTGTTTGCATGTTAATGTCAGGCTCTAAGACTTAGGGGGCGTTTGGTTCGCGGATTTCCTGGGATTCCCTGGGATTTGCATTTAAAATCCTGTGTTTGGTTCGCAAGATTTCAGTAAGGATTTGAAATCCCAGGATTTCTGAAATCCCTCCCTTCTTTGTTATTTAAAAAACCCAGCCCCCCCCCCCCCCCCCTTATGATTTTAAATCCCAGTTACATTGCATTTTTTAGATTAACAAATTTTTCCTATAAGATAATGTAGATTCTTTGACAAAATCCTGCATAATGCAAATCCTTTGACCAAATGCAAATCCCAAGGAAAAAAATCTGCGAACCAAACGTCCCCTTAAATAGTCTCGGAGTGTTGTGTGTGTCTCGTAACCTCTGTGTGTGTTTATTGAATTGATACATAAATAAAGTAAGAAACAACAGTAACATATGTATCAAACATATATATGCTTTGAATTGAGTATGCTCGTAACCTTTGCCACATGGGTTTGAATCAACTGCTCTAGTTTGATGTGCTTATTTCCACAAAGAGTAAACCCTTTGTGTAGATTAGCCAGTTTCTGATTGTGAGCAGCTTCTGCCTGTTTGAGTGCATGAATTTGTGCCCCCTGTGCAGCAATGATGGACATTTGGTATTCCAACATTGTTACAACAGGTTTCAGCTTTGGATCCGTTAAGAGCATCAGTTGCAGACTAGTCTCAAGATCAGATAACACCAGGGGTGTTTGTGGTCTATCACTGACATTAACACCAGAAGTAGGAACCTCTGGGTCCCTCTTTTCTTGGTACTGGGGACTTCCAGCTCGTGTTTGCACACTTGCTGTTGCCATGGGTGTGGTCTTAGAGATGTTGGCCCTGTCCTGTGCCTCTTGTGCAGAGACATCAGTAGTGCCAGCCACAGAACCCATATGAACAGGCTCAGAAGAGATGTTCACCTCCTGATTGAGGTTGGGAGTGTCCTCAATTGGTTCCCTTTGGATATTCTGTGCAGAAGGATCCTCCTGCACAGGGATATATGGCTCTTGTCTAAGGGAGGAGGAGGAAGGAGCTCCTCGTCCCCTTTTCCTTTTATATAAGTATTGTAGTGGGCATGTGGGCTGTACAAAAGGAGCAGTGGGAATATCTGTATCATGAGGAGTGGGTTGGGGTCCTGGGGTTGAAGCAGTAATGTTAGGCTGTGTCTGCTCAGGCCCCTCTCCTCTGTTTCTTGTGATGATGTTCATCATTGCAGAGGGCAATGGAGCATCAATGCTAACAAAATTGGCACTTGGCTTTATCAGCCTTTTGATTGAAGATAGTGAGTGCCTATGGGAAACATATATCCTCTTATGTAAATTTAAAGCAGTGCAGGTGTGTGCAATTATTTTTGCCAAAAATCGAGGATACATCAAAAATTTCCCATGCTTCAAGGAATGATGCCTTAACATTCCTTGAAAGATCATATTTGAAAAATTAAACTGTTGGCCAGTAGAAAAGCACACTAAGGCAGTGGCAATATTTGAAGAAAATTCGGACCAACCAGTTCTTTTGGGGCTTAAACATTGCTGAATAATATGCACAAGGTAGTTCCATTTAGGAGAAAAATGTGCTTTCAAGAAAGTAAAAGAATCAGCAGGACCCCTATATCCAATATTTTGAAGACCAAAGTGTAAAGCAGTAAGAGATAGGTCTTTTATACCTGTGGCATCTTGAAGATGCAGATGATGTCTGATGGACTCCTCGGTGATATTGATGGTAGTACCATCGATTTTGGAAGTCAGGGTAGGCACTCCATTAATGGTTTGAACATAGGCATGATTCCAGAATTGCTCAATATGAGATATGTATATAGTGGGGTCAATATTGAGTGCATAGTGTATATGGGAGTGCCTGAGGAAGTCCATCATCTCATGGAACGGTTCAAGGTCAGTGTGTTTCAGGGTGTATGGGAGGCAGTTGTGTTCTTTTACGAACTCCATTGATCAAGAAACGACGGTTTGGGGTTTAAGGTTTGAAAAGAATGTGTGTATCGTTCAGAGAGAAAGCAGAATATGTAACTGGTAGTTACAACTGAACGAAACTGGGACCTTTAAAGGTTTCGAAAAGGTTAGGTCCCGCGCACACATTTGGGAAATTACCTAAATACCCTGCACACTTTGACAGATCAAGTGAAAATAACTAGCAGTCCGAGAAAATGAACTAGCAGCATGAGAAAAGACTCATGCTGTTAGTGTAAATTTGTGCAGATTTTCAATGGAACAGTGTCTCCCCCTTAAATTAGCATATTGAGTTGATAATAATAAAAATCAATTAATCCATGTTTACCATACCAATGTTTGATATTAGGAAAGTGAACCTTCCTACATCAAAAGGTTTTGTAAATAGATCAGCTAGCTGATCATCAGTATGTATTTTGGTAACTTGGATTAACTTCTTTTCATTACAATCTCTGATGAAGTGAAATCTGATTTCTATATGCTTGGTTTTTGGGAATTTCACTGGGTTTTGCACAATGCTAATGGCACTTGAATTGTCAATATAAATAGGAGTGTATAAGAAATTCATACCATAGTCTCTTAGCTGATTTTGAATCCACATTACCTGGGAGCAGCAGCTTGCAGCTGCTACGTATTCTGCTTCAGTGGATGATGTGGAGACAGTTGTTTGTTTCTTGCATTCCAAGAGACCAGTCTTGCTCCTAAGTATTGACATCCACCAGTTGTGGATTTTCTGTCAATGTTGCAACCACCATAGTCACTGTCAGAATATGCAGTTAGTTCAAAAGGAGAGTCTTTGGGATACCAGAGGCCTAAATGTGGTTGGCCTTTAAGGTATCTGAAAATTCTCTTAACAGCAACCAAGTGAGAATCCTTTGGTGAACATTGAAACCTGGCACACACACAGACATCAAACATTATATCAGGTCTAGAAGATGTTAGATACATGAGAGATCCTATAAGGGATCTGTATAGATGAATGTCCACATCTATGCCGTCTTTGTCTGTATGAAGCTGTTTATGAGGATCCATTGGAGTGCTTGCAACCTTTGTGTCTTGATAGCCAAACTTTTCCAGTATGTCTTTGACATACTTTGATTGACTTATGAATAGACCAGTAGGCTTCTGTTTGACCTG